>VXAD01013799.1:920086-1470959 GCA_013399195.1 Dicrurus megarhynchus | reverse complement strand
GCTGAGGGAGAAGGAGAGGGACGGTCGATCAAGATATTGGAAAATTTCACTTAATAACTAAGCTTTGAGCAGACTGTTGATCTGGAATCTGGAATCTTATTTCTAAAACGTGAAGAACAAGCTACAGACTCTCAGTGGTACAGTCCGTAAGAACATGCTTTCCACAGGGTGGACTGCAGGAGGCTGTACCTTGGTCCTCCTCCTCAAAAGGGACCCCAAAACAGTGCACGGGATCTACTGCACGTACCCTGCATAGTCACTGTGAGCACTGACAAGCCCAGAGGCTACTGTGTGCAGCTCCATCCTTAAGCACATCCCCCCTGTGAGCCTGCCATCGCTTGCGTGAGTGGCGCAGTTGCTCTGTGTTCATGTAGAGATTCCCACTCCCCGACTCCCTGGGCATGCAGGCGTGCAAACCCAGGGCCACATGTTCCTCCTGAAGGCTGTGAACATGCAGAGTGGCACAGTCCCACAGCACATCTACTGCTGAGACTGAAAACATTTCAAGGTTAAACTGTCTTAAACATGCCAAAGAGGTGGGACTGTGCAGAGCATTTAATATCTTCAGCTGAAAATAGGTTCAAATGGTCTCAAGACCGGCCTAGTCTGCCTAACCAAAAGTATGCTGGGGGCTTCAGTCATGATGCAAGTGATTAGTATGCTTAGTGGAGAATAATGACTTGTAGAATCATGAGGCTTAGGGCTACTGGAGATCAATCAGTCATTTCCCCTGTTTTTCAGTATACTTCAAGCCATTTCATTTCATCTGGGGTTTTTTTTCCCCAGTGATTTGAGCCCAGTATCTAGCTTTTAGCTACAGTCTATCTTCCAGAAAGGCACTCAGTCTTGCTCTGACACAATCAAATTCACTGTTTCCCTGGATAGTTTGCTCCCATGGTTAATCCTCCTCATTTAGAGCTTGCATCTTGTTTAGATTCATTAAGATCCAGTGCCTTTAATTTAGTGATACATTTTTCTCTCGTAAAGATCTACATAATACGTGATACCCTCTATCTGACAGTGGCTGTACATCTCAGGTCACCTCTCAAGTGTCTATTTTGGGTGTTTTCAGGATACATTGTTACATGAGCACTTTTAAGTTGCACAAGTATCTATGAGAAAGGCAGGATGACAGCATGTGGTAGACACGCAATTATCCCTTTTACCCTGGATCCATATTGTAGACCAAGTGCAACTACAGGCAGTCGTGCACAACTAGTGTATTATTCAACTCAGATTATATGTAGGCTTTCATGAAGAACACTCCCCTTTTTCACAGCTTTACAAATAGATTTTGATGCTTAATAATAATTTCAATGTACCTTTGAAGATGAAAACTTCCTATGTCACCAAATGAAGCTTTTTCTGTGATCAGAAAAAAAACCTTTTTTTTGAGCTAGCCAAAATGTTGAACTAATTTCTACTCTCAAGAGCACAGTGACACCTAAAGGCTCGGTCTATCCATCCTGTCTGGCTGTATTCCTGTCAATACTGCAAGTCATGCAGGTATCCAACTGCCTTTTCAGTGCTGGCTTAAATACTGCCAGCACAATAGCTGTGGCAATACTGAGCTAAGCATGAGCTGCAAATTCTTCTTGAGAACTGGGAAAATATCCAAGTGGTTAACACATGTGGATGTCTCTAGTTTTGTAACTATATAGCTAAATGCTTCATTTGAAGGGGCTCAGCATGCAGTACACATACCCTGATTATTTTATGTCAACCTCCTTTGACTGACTTGAGGCTTCACATATATTCACCTTGCTCCCTGTCTTTTTGCCTCAGCAAAGGCTTGTGCAATCCAGACAAATGTGTGGGCATGCCTGTCCTTACTGCCTCATAATTTAGAACTTATTAGTGCATTTCAGATAGTCTTGGTAGGGACAAGGTAGAAATTTTATGTGAATAAATAGATAGCTAGAAGAAAGAGAGTCTGTTATAGTCTTTAGATGCATCCTGGCTGAAAGAAACATTGTAATGTGAACTCAGCTGTTACTCAGCACAAAGCTCACACCAGGCATAACCCTTTGCAAGCGCACTGAGTTGGTAATTCTGGAAAACATTTTGGTTTGAGCCTAACATCTGTAAAACACCACGCTGCCTAAAAACAAATTTAATTGGTTCTATCCATCCCAAGATGCTATGATTATTTAAGATATTTATAATTACCATAAAATCAGCATTAAAGGGAAAATAGTACCAAGAAATCTTTTCCTATTACGCAAAATGTTTTGCATCACATTTGTTTGCCAACAAATCCAGTGTTTGTGCCTTCCTTCCTATTTTATATGCGAGTTACTTTAAAATTTTTTCAGGATTTCATTGCACTTTGGTACAAAGGCTTTAATAATTGCACTGACCTTTGTAAAACTATTACCATTCATCTGAATGTTTTCAGCTGGTGAGGATCCAGTTGTGGGAACTACAAAAAGGGAATTGTTCCTTTCCCTTTGTTATTTCTGTCAGATTCGTCTCACCAGTTATTGTTTTCTTCTGTTCCTTATGATCATTCCAGCCATTACTGGAAGCAAAAAGAGCTCAGGAGAAAACAGAATTGGTGGCTCCACCATGCGTAAACTCAGCCATGTTTCTGAACTTGACATCTAACATTCATTTTCCATTTACAGAGAGCACAATGCCTTCTGCCATGCTAGAGTATCAGATATGCTGCTTTCAACAGTAGAAAACACAAAGTTAGGATGATATCATTATCATGAAACTCTTAATTTACAGAAATTTGGGATGGATCTAGCTGTAGAAGACCATGCATCTGCTTCACTGACAAGACTTTTGTACAGAGTAAAAATATTTCTGTTTTTCATTTCAGTGCTAAATAATGCTCATGAAGATCTTCATTACACAAGAGAGAATGAAAGAAGAGGGCAGTTCAGCAGAATAAGGCAACCCTCCAGTTCAGCTTCTAGGAGATTGCACCAAACTGTAACCAAGACAGAAAGCAGGTCACAGGAAGGCTTCTGTTGGGAAGCACACTGCTAGGATATGCTGGCCTTGCCACTACATCATGATGTAACATATCCTTTTTTTATCAAGTCTTTTGATATGATATTTAGTCCCTGCAAGCAGCCTGTGAAATAACAGGGTAACACCAAAACTTCTGCTGCAGTAAAAATAGAAGTAGCACAGCCATGCTGCAGGCAAAAACACAAACCATAGAAGGTCAAACCAGAAGAAAATAAAAAACTCAATTTAAAACATTATCTTTTATTCTAAAGCCTGTTAAAAGCCATCTGAGATTTGACCCCTCCTTTCTGCACACCCTAAGTCAGCAGTATGGCTTGCAGACCCTCTGCAGCCTTGCCTATATGATCATTTTGCCTCCAGGTCACCATGTGCGTTTTAGCCCAAGCTCCTGATTTACCTACGCTATTTCTCAGAATCACAGGAACAATTAGTTTTGAAAAGACCTTGGAGATCATAGAGTCCAATCTGTGATCGAACATCACCATGTCAGCTAGACCATGGCTCTAAGTCCAGTCTTTCTTTAAACACCTTGAGGGACGGTGAGTCCACCACCTTCCCGGGCAGCCCATTCCAATGTCTAATCACCTTCTGTGAAGGAATTCCTCCTAATGTCCAACCTGAACCTACCCTGGCGAAGCTTAAGGCCATCTCCTCTTGTCTTGTTGCTGGTTGCCTGCGAGAAGAGGCTGATCCCAACCTGGCTACAACCTATTTTCTGGCAATGGCACTGAGTGATAAGCTCACCCCTGAGACTCCTCTTCTCCAGCCTAGATCTGCAGCTATAAAAATTCGCTACAGCTTGGGCTAAACCAAGAAGCTGTTTACAGGAATTTAGAATTACACCATTATTAGCATTTCCTTTCTTCAGCTANACATTCCCGGGGCTGCCCCGCGGGGTCCGAGCTCGGGGGAGGCCGCGGCGCGGCTGGCGCTGAGGCACTGCTGCCATAGCAGGCGTGCGGACTGCCTGGCAAGCTTTGGGATCTCGAGAGTCGGGCGAGTGTGGGAGGGAATTCTGAACGTCAAAGTGGAGCACCTTGCAAGAGGGAAGGGTTTAATGTTTACACAGGTTAGAAACGGATTTATTCCCACTCTTCACTCCCCAGTATAGCTTTTTTTGATTTAATTTAAAAATTTATCAGCAGTATGCTTCCTGATCTTCCTTTACTAAGTGATGCAGGCTCTTTCTGCAAGTGTAGTTAGAATCTAGTTTATTCTTTATAAATAAACTGTTAACATTAACTCAGTGTTGTGCAACATCCATTTAGTTTCTTTGGTTGCTTATTTTGGACAGCCTAAGTCTATGCTAGCTTTACTTGCTTTTAAAAATGAATATAAATTTAAGACAGCCGACCAAAAGTATGTAACCTCATGTGGAGGCTGGGGTTAAGCAACGTTTGTGACCTGGCTAAGAGGGAAACCTGGGCTTCAGATCAGTTTGTCAAATGATGTTTTAAGCTTTAAATTGTCCATAGTATCAGTTGGACAAGGACGTAGACAGAGGCAGTCTTCAATTCTGGTTGCATTTTGCAGTGATAAAGGAGTTAAACAAAAAAGAGTGCCAAGCTCAGACGGTTCTACTGAGTTCAGCTAATTTGAGAAGAGTTAAAAAATGGCGGAGAGTTTGTAGAAGAAAAACTTGATGAGGATTTAGCTTTGGAAAGCTTGCAAAATGCATGCTTATAGTTTCCATAAAGAGCATTTAGAGTTCGACCAATTCATCTTCTGTGTTACAGTGATGCCATCTACTTAATTTTCACTGATGTTGTTAAAGAACAAACTATTAAAATAAGTTTCCAACAAAGAGTTGATACTGGACTGTCAGTAGCCAGAAACCATTTTGCCACAGGCTCAGTGCTTCCCATAAATCTAGGAGTGGATGTTGACTTAACAATAATTGACAGATGGATACGATCCTGTCAAGGAAATGAGCACATTTTGATGTCTAATTAGAGTTCAGTGATGGTTTTTTAAACTTCTGTTTTTCAGCTGTTGGATGTTATCTTCTTTTCAGGGAAGGGGATGCTGTTGCTAATTGTTTCTGGAAGTGAAATCAAACACCTCCAAATCGATATATAAGAGCTTCTGGGTGAATTGATATCCTGTCCAAATGTTTAAGACTTGTATTGACTGTTCAGACTCTCAATTGTTCCTCTCTGCAATAGTTTATAGATCTTGCCAAGCTAGATGGAACATAGGAGATACTATCAAAAGCAACCTGCTTTGTCTCATTTTTTAGAATGTGGAAAACAAGGGGGTTACCAGTGACCTTGAAGTCAAAGTAGAAGACCTTAATTATTCATAATAGTGATTTTCAAGCAGTATAGCAATTTAGCTTTTACCACACTCTCAGGATCTAAGAAATATTAGAAGGCTTATTGCTTTTATTTTGCAGTTTATAAAAGACTTGACTAAAATCTTCAAATAATTTTGTACATGAGGTTTTTAATGCTCTATATTCTTCAGTGATACTGGCATGGCTTTTTTTCAAGCACTTCTGCCATCATCCTTCTACTTTGTTGCCTAATCACATATTCCTGTCTTTTCCTGCAGAATCCCTAAATCCTACAACAAATATCTCTGGTTTTTAAAATCTCACTGCTAAGCCAGACACATCCAAATACCTGCAAATTTATTGGGTTGTTGATTTCATGTCTGTTTCATTGAGTACATTTCCATTGGAGCTTTAAGATTCCTTCTGCCACAATACTTAGAGGCTCAGTCTGCTGTTGTGGGATCCCTCACCTGATGTTTTTTACAGGAAAAAGTAATCAAACTTTGAGCAGCAACTTGTTATCAGTGCCAGTAGAACAAGTCTTGTAAATATGGCTTGTAGAAATGAGCTTGTAAGTCTTTAAAGTGAGTGGTAGAGTAATATAGAAAGCAAGATAATTTTTTAGGTTTAACAAAAATTCAGAATATTGTGGGAAATAATCTATTTTCTTCTCCATCAAGATCTCATGTTTATGAGAGGCAGCTTGATACATATCTAGAGCCCTGTTTCCCCTAATGCAAAATATTTTTTTCTCTGTTTTCTTATTCATTGCTGGGAGCTAGGCTGGGAAACCAGTGCGACTTTTAAATGGGGAGGGGTTGGAAAACAAACTCTGTCTGTATTTGATTTTTTTTAAAGTCTGCCTGCATATACAAGGTATGATAGATGAACACACAACAGAACTATTGTCTACTAATTCTCAGTTCCTTTATCTGGAGCTAGGACAAGCTGTCAAAGTCATTCTTCTAGACAAAAAGGACATGCCCCCTCTTTTTTTTCTTCAATTTCTGTATCAGTGACTTGGCAAGGAATTGAAAGCAAAGGTCTCACCTGTTGCAGTAAAGGCACATAGCTGTAAGCATATAGCTATAGTTCTTTATATCTGTTAATTAATTTATGGCACACTGACCAGGCTAGATAGGAGCAGAAACAAATGTTATCTCTTTGCTATAGAAAAGGTAAGGTGGTACAACAATTTTTCTGTGTAGCAGAAATTTATCTCAGTTTCAGCTGTAAACAGCTGTACTTCTTTAGGGGATTCTTTGAAAAGGAAGCTGCAAGGGTCCAACCCACTTCATCTGTGATACAGCTATTAAAACAAGGGACAAAAAGAGATGTTTGAGACTAGGAATAATCTCTTAAAATCCTCCACTTTTGCTGCCAGAGCAAAAGTACTATTAAAACAGTACTGTCTTAATAAGTTTGATTCTAGATGGAAGATAAGAAAATTGCTTGACTTTTTTTAGACAAGAAAACTGAATGAAACTGTTATATTCCTCAGTTCACAGAGATTTGAACCCTTATGCTTTCAGGAGAAGAGAAACTTGACATGGGGAAAAACACCATGAGGTTTCTCTGTGCTTCACTTTCTCTTACCATGATTTGCTGGCTAGCTGAAGGTACCCTGTCAAAAACAGATGCAAAAAAAGGTGCTACAAAAAAACTGGAGGAAAAGGTAAGGGAAATAACTGAAATTCTTGTCTTATCTAACATGTGCAGTGAATTAATTGAATTTTGGTAAATGGCTTCTACCACTGTTAAAACAGCGTTAATGCATTTCTGCTGAAGCTTATGCTCATAGATAAAACTTGCAACTGTCCTTCAGCTTTTCTATGTGTCACAAATGGTTCACTTCTTGAAACATATGATGTAAACTTCTGGAGCTTTATCCTTCATGCAAGCTGCAGAAGCAGGAAGTTTTTGTCCCCTCAGGGAACACACTTCCATCCCTTTGGAAAGCAGGGTGGGGAACAGTAGTTTGGGCCAAGAGCTCTAGGTCATTTACTGGTGGAATGGAGCCTTGCCAATGGGAAGGCTGTATCCTGATGAAAGAGTTTGAAGAGCCTTCCAAGCAGTAGTTCTTTTGCAGGCAGAAATGATTCAGAGTCCCACAATAATCAGAGCAAGCAGAGCCAGCATGCTGAAGTTTCTCTTCACTTGCTGAGCATATTATTGTTTCCTGTCATTATGAATATACATCTGTCATTGTTTGTATTACTTACAATACAGTATCTACCAGGAAGCAAATATCATCTGCAGGTAGTGAGAATAATACAAGGTGTTAAGGCAGACCATATCCCTAAATTCCTTACACTGAATCAATAGATGGCTTCTGCATATTCACCATGCACATCTTATTAGTTCTTCTCGTTCTGTTTTTATCTGCTGGTTCAGTTGAAGCTTCTTCCCTAAAGAAGACTGTTTAAAATCTTGACCTTCAGTAACCACAATGCAGCATTCTCAGACTAAAATATATCCAGTTTAAAAGTTGTCTTCAAATTCTTGGTTAAGAACTCCTAACCCCTTTTTATTGTTTTGGGGGTAACATGACAGAAAGCATTGATTAGAAAACAATGCACCATCAGCTGTCATAAATGATGTTCTTTACTCCTATAATGTCTTGGGTTTTGTTTTTTGTTTATATGCTTTTTACCTTCCAAACAAAGTAAGTGTACTGATGATGACAAATCATTTCTGAGTACTTCTGTGTTTCAGTTTTAAATCAAAGTGCTCTGCATCATTTAAAAGGAGTGCTCCGAGTTTAATGAAGTGATTTGATTGTTGTTTTTTTTAAAGTCTGTTGCCATTGAAAGTGGCTGTTTCATATAACTGGTTGTACTAACTGTCTTCTCTCCACAGAAGCTGCATTCTGATAAAAATGTGCAGGACCGGGGATTGGTAGTTGTGGATCCAAAAGCAAAGGATATTATACTGGAACATAAAAGTTATTGCTCCAAGAAGATGAAGGAAAGACATTTCTCAGGAGATGTTCTGGGATATATTACTCCTGTAAGTTAATACAATAAATAAAATTTGTGCATTGAATGAATATGCAGCAGGCTGTGCTAACCTGCAAGCTTGCATCCCTGTTTTAAAAGTATTTTAATAGTAATGGGAACTGCTGGTCAAATACAGTCAAATAGCCAGAGAAGTATTTGAGACCTGGCTTGGGGTTCAAGCCCTTGTTCTCCCATCTGTCTCTTGGAGGATGTCTAGCTCGTATTGTTTTTCTTCTCCCTGGTGCTGAGGAATACACTGAGAGCAGGCAGTGGGTGTGCAGCTGCAGTGGGAGCTGCAGGTTGTGCCCTGGGTGGGGGACATGGTGGGAGCCCCAGGCAAGGAGGGGGCCGTGACCTGGTGCTGACCCTTTGCACCACAAAGGGCACAGGGACCTGTGGCACCGGCCAGGTGACCGGGGACTTGGACACAGCAGGGCCAAGGGCTCAGCAGGGAGACCCCAGACTATCACAGGCATGGAGGGTACAAAACCTGGGGATTCCTGTGTTGAGGGTCCCTCCCTAGAGGCACCAGCTCGAGCTGTTTTTTGCATTACTGCAGCATGATTAAATTGCTTTAAGGATCCAGGCTGAGACGCTGCTGTGGGAAACCCAGGGCTGAGCTGGTAAGGAAACCCTGTCTGACTGTGAGTGTGGGGTGTGCAGGGGCCAAGAGGGGCACCCATAGGGTCACTGGAGACACCCACTGTGAAAAGGCCTTGATCCCAGCAGTGAAAGTTTGGAGTGGTGGGAGTGTGACTGCTGGAGTGGCTCCTGGATGGTCAAACAGGGAAGCTTCCTTAATGCTGGTTATAAGAGGTATGGTAATCTGTCAGTGGTGAGCCAGGTGAAGTTGCAGTGAAGTCAGAACAGGAGGGCTGCAATTTAAACCTGCTAAATCAACAGTAACAATTGTATGCTGCTGTCAAACTGATGTCTTTTGCTATCCTGTCTCCTTCAAAGCATTCTTTCTTGAATGATAAAGGTTTCATCCTTTTTTTTTAGAGGATACTTTTCAGTTGTTTTAGTCTTACACTGCTTGAAAGACAAATAGGTGCCCTATGAATTTCCACCTTTCTCAAGTTCTCTTGAACATAAATTCAGAGTTTGTAAATTCAAAACTGTGTTGGAATCTAGAAGCAAGTTCCTGTAGTTCAGGTGAATTAGCACAATTTGAAGGTTGCCTTTCATATAGCTGTCAGAGTTTCCAGAGTACTTTCTTATTTAAATGAAAGCAATATCCCAGAAGGTTTCCTCATATAAATGAATAGGGATCTATCAGATGATTACATTCCTGTTAAAGAGTTTATACTGGTCAAAAGTAAAGTGAACTGTATATCCTGCTTCTGAATATCTCACTTTTTTTCTCTCCTTTGTTTTTCAAGTGGAACAACCATGGCTATGACATTGCTAAAATATTTGGAAACAAATTTACGCTAATCTCACCAGTTTGGTTACAAGTGAAAAGGAGAGGGAAGGAAAGGTTCCAGTTCACTGGGCTCCATGATGCTGATCAAGGTGTTATTTTCTTTTTCTTTGAATATGAATTGCAATATTATTGCAGACTAGGTAGCTTTGGCATACTAGGTGGGTTTTGCTGGCTCTGCCTCATGGTGAAGTACTTTCAACCATTCAATTTTTTGGGGTTTTCTTCAGAGTGATCTTTCTGTCCTTACCTGCTTCCACGTGTGTACATAGTTTATTTGTCAAAAAATGTAAGTAGGAAGATTGGTTTTTCCGCCATGCTGTCCACAAAGCCCCCCTTAAAAAAAAGAAAGGGCAATGTACAGGGAAAAATAGCCTTTGGTGTTGCACTGTGCAGTTGTTTACCTGTTGTGGGTTTTGGTTTTTTTTTCCTTTGCAAAAATCTTTAGGTGAATTTGCTTTAGAAAGGGAAGATAAATTTAATTTGAACAGAATTTTTTCCCTTCATTGTGCGGAAAGTGGCAGCAAGTTTAAATTTCAGCTAGTATATACTAGTTCATCATTTTGAAGTTGGTTGAATGTGGAATTTCATTTGAAACAGCTATAGTTCTTACCATGTTAGTGCCTACTAACAAATTCATCCTAGAGCAATGACTGCCAAGAGGAGTGGATGGGACACTTCAAAGGACCATATGAAAAAAATCAAACATTCTTCCCAGGTGATGCCTGGTGGCTGCAGCAGAGTTGTTCTGAGTAGGCACTAGGGTAGTTTCCACAGTGAGGCAGAACTAAGCAGGGAGGGGCTGGGTGGGGACTATTGTAAGACTGTAGTGAATGCTGTCTATGCTGTGGTGCAGCTTCATGGCTTCAGATTCTGTGCATCACAAGATGTTCTGTTTGGGTGGATTATGAACTGGTGGTCTGTGGCAGGAAGATATGTATAATGAAACTATGCTATATCATTTGAAGAATGCTTGAAAATATGTTGTCATTGTCAGCATAATTTATATTTTATCAGCTGTCTTACTTGATACTGTTTGACAGGCTGGATGAAAGATGTCAGAAAAACCTCCAAAAACATCAAAATAGGTGAGCCTCTGGTTTATGTATGTTTGCTTGCTTTTTATCTTCTTTAGCTGCTAGGAAAGGAAAGGACAGTTTTCTTCCAGGTCTGTATGGGAGGAAGGGAGATTACTTTAGCACAGTTGTATGAAGGAAGATGTCTGAGAAGAAAAATTAAAGCAGTTAACTGTAGATAGTTAAGTAACTGAAGTGTTGACCTTCTTGATGCCTTAATGTTTTGCCTCAGCTTCTTGTCTCTGAATAAATCCTGGGTTACAGTGCCCTCCCTGGAGGGATAGTGGTCTATAACACTGTGTGCCTCCCTGGGGAAAGAACTCTTCAGACTTGTTGCTTGAGTTTCTGTGTAGTTAAAAAGAAAAAAAAATCCAAATCAGAGTCAGTCAGTCAGACTCTCCTGCATGATGGTAGAAAAGTCCTGCTTTGTCTCTTCTCCCTTTGAAGTTGGGAACTCATGGGATGTGCTACAGTGTGGATCTTTAGGGAAAATGGCAAATATTGCTGTAGAGATTCTATTGTGCTAGACTTCTTACATTTGTCTATAGCAAGAATTCAGTGGAACTGTGAAATGCTTCTTGATTCAGAAGGGAGTATGACATTTGAAATGCATTAGAAAAATTGAATGCTCAGTCAGATATTTTAACGTACTTCAGCTACCAGAGGATAAAACCTTTGAAATCTCTCTATACTCTTCTAAAACAGTCTTTTACAACCTTGGTAGTTAGAAAGGGCTTAGATATAGCTCCATAAAATTTGTTGACTTTTCCTGTGGGCATGATTGTCAGCTGTTCCAACAGCAGTTTTCCTGTCTATGTTTTTAATGTTTTGTGTTTTTAGAAAAAGAAATTACACAAGCTCAAGTGCCCATGCTTTCCAAAAGTAAAAATTTGTCTTAGGGCCTCGAGTTGAGTAGAAGAGTGAAGTAATATAGGGCTGTGTATGGAGTAAATTAGAGTTTGAGGTGAACTTTTCTACCTCATTATTGGGGTAGACGAGATACACAACTTAAAGATCGCTGTCTTGTGTTGTTACTGTTTTAAGACTCTACTTGGGACCCTAAGTGGTAGTTCAATTAAGATCGTTCAATCAAATGAAGGTACCTTCTCTTAAAACTTGCATCAGTGCTGACCATTAACAAAACCTAAAATGAAAAAGTATGTTCTACAGTGCCAATTTATCTATGCTGCTGAAATTGATCAGAGTGAAAAAGCAATGATCTCAGTCATGGGATATGATTTTTAGTGGCATATCTGCTTGTATCTGCTGTATTCTGTTTCTGCAGAAACATTCCAGTGTAGATAATAAATTCTTAATTTTCACTACTGATTGACAACTTTGCCTGATAGTGCCTCGAATTTTGTTTGATGGCTGGACTTACCAAGACTTTGAGAGTGTTTTTGGCAGTGAAGATGAGATAGAGGAGCTTTCCAAGAACATGGTTCTGCTAGCCAAGGTAAAAAAACTACTTATGATGCTTACATGATAGTGTGAGATGATACTTGATTCCTTTTGTAATAGATGTTTTCTCATTTCTAGTGATTTTGTATTCTACAAAATAAAATTTGCTCAAAACAATAATGAGGCAGGAATCTTAATAGTGTGTCTTAGTATGTGTCCAATTCCTGTGAATATGAAGTGTAGTAACACTTCAGTGCGGGTGACTATGAGTCTAATGTGAAACTACATCAGTCTGATCAACATAACCTTGTTGTCATTGGCAGCTGCACTCGTGACTTCTGCCTGCTTTAAATTTCTTTTACATTTCTTTTAAAAATTTAATTATCGAGCAGTGGCTAAACTGCTTAGTGGTATTTTCTGATAGGCAGAAAAAGGGTCATGGGTGCAATGAATGCTGTTTTCTTTACAGGAATACATTCAGGCTCAGTGTGGTAGAGCTAAGGAGCCACTTTTAATACCAAGAATAACTCACTGGATATGTGTTACTGAACAGTTTTGCTCAGGTCTGATCAACCAGTTTCCTCAAAATGTTAAGAGACTGGGGAGAGAAGAAGATGAATTTTTCTAAGGTTTCTGGCCAACCCCTTACCTAATGGCTTTAGAGCTATGCATGTGTGGGACTAGACAAGTTGCACGCAAAAGACATTCAGTATTAGTGGTTGATTCATGGCAGCCTGCTTAATTATTGTCAGAATAAGAGTTCTCACTTGCTACATGATGTAAAGAAATCTTACGGTGCTCTAGAGGAAGTTGGATGTAGAGTTAAACTGAGTAATTTCTTAAAAATTGTAACCGATACATCAATTTTAGGTCCTCAGTAACAGTTGACCTCTTGAGGAGGTCAACTCAAATACAACAGTATCCTTGATCATGCTAAGAATAAATTATCAAAAGAGAGACTAATTGTGGGAGATATTTGGAATCATGTCTATGCCAAATTAGCATTTACATCTTTAGACTCAAGAGATAATGAGGTTTTTTCCCAATATACAAGTACAAGTGTGTCAAATTATTTGCTTAACAACCATCTTTCATTAGTGTCTGAATTTTCCTAATACAATATTGGTTTATTCTGTAAGAGTAGACATCATGGATAAATAATACAGATTTTCAACTTTTGCATGTTTGTTAAATTATTTAAGCTTCTCTTGGACTTCTCCATGAAGTGCTGTGTTAAAGATGAAGCTGGTATAAGAATACAAAGCATGTTCAATCTGTAGTAGTATAAGAAAAATAACTGCATGGTCATTAACTGTGTATTGTTGACAATTCTCTTTTTTTAGAATGAAAATTTTGATGGTTTTGTAGTTGAAGTTTGGAGTCAGCTGGGAAACCAAAAGCAAACGTAAGTATAAATCTCTAGGATGCAATTCCTAAAAATCGGTTCCTTTAAAGCATCCTTTTAATTTGTCCATATTGATTTGAATAAGTCTTTATAAATGAATACACGTCATTCTAGAACAACTAAAGGCTGTTCTGCTTGTGTTACAATGAAGTAGAAGGGTTTATCTCACTCTGCTTGAGATCAAAGATTACATAATAATCTTCACAGTGGGTTTAGCAGGTCACATTAGTCTTTCATACTTGAGTTTTGCATGATGTAACTGTTGTACAAGGATGAAGAGGGTACCTCAGTTGCACACTCACTCACATATTAGCACTGGCCTTTATCATAAAATTGTTTCGTTTGGGTTACTGGGTGAGGCTTGGAACAGTGGGATGCTTTCAAGACCTAAGGCAAACACCAAACTTCTGTGTCACGAGGAAAAGGCAGAATGTGGTGGTGAAATTAATGATTCAGTGCAGGAATCTGAAGATTTTGTGTTAGTTTCTAAGGAAATTCAGGCATCCATTTCCCTAAAGCACGGTATTTCTTCCAGATCTCTGTTGCCTAAAATGCCTAGGGGAAAATAGCTTCAAGAAAACTGCACTGAATGCAGAGTTCATTATGGAAGGCTTTTACCTTTCAAAAAATGGTTACTTCAGGTTATTCTGTTTAGGGCAAATGCTGCTGACTGATGGCTTATACTAGTTACTTCTTGAACTGAGTGTACTATTAGCAGTCCTAACTTTTCCCTATAAAATTAACACTTGGGAACAAAAAATAGAAACTGCAGAATCTTTGTAGCTTTGTCAAGGGCTCCATTAATTGCCCTGCAATGAATAATCCTTAAACTAAATGCTCTTGCTCATAATTAGGTAATTTGGAAGGTTGTTCCTAAGAGCTGATCTGTATCCTGATCCCTGAACCTAGTGCAGTGTCTTAGTAAGTCAGCCACGAAGGTGACTGAAGCAATTAGTAACTGCCAGTCAGAAGACGGTGGTAGTGGCCATTTTATTTACTGTGCTTACTGTATTTAACTAAAATTGATGTTTTTCCTATTAGTTAACGTGGGTATAGGACAGACTGTGTAACTGACATTTTAAGACTCACTGAAGATAATTTTAAACACACTGGCATGAAAGTTCTGTATTGCAAATGAAACATATGAGCAAAGCATACTTTTCTGTTAGCTCCAGGGTGAGTTTATTTGTGGCATGATAAAAAATATTGCTGTCTGCCAGGAGTAATGTTGGTTTAAAATAGTGTTGTTTCACAGAATCACAGAATAAACTGGGTCGGAAGGGACCCGCAAGGATCACAGAGTCCAACTCCCATCCCTGCACAGCACCATCCCCAAGAGTCACACCATGTGCCCAAGTGTGTTGTCCAAACGCTTGCTTAACTCTGTCAGGCGTGGTGCTGTGACCACTTCCCTGGGGAGCCTGTTCCAGTGCCCAGCCATCCTCTAGGTGAAGAACTTTTTCCTAAGGTTCTAACCTAAACCTCCCCTGACACCACTTCACGCCATTCCCTCAGGTTCTGTCACTGGTCACCAGAGAGAAGAGATCAGTGCCTGTCCCTCCTCTTCCCCGCAGGAGGAAGTTGTAGACCACAAAGGTCTCCCCTCAGTCTCCTCCAGGCTGAGCAGACCAAGTGATCTCAGCTGCTCCTTATATGACTTCCCCTCAAGGCCCTTCACCATCCTCATGGCTCTCCTTTAGACACTCTCTAATAGCTTTATGTCTCTTGTATATTGTGACACCCACAACTGCCCCCAGCACTCGAGGTGAGGCTGCCCCTGTGCAGAGTAGAGCAGGACAATCCCCTCCCTTGCCTGGCTGGTGATGCTGTGGCTGATGCCCCCCAGGACAGCGTTGGCCCTCCAGGCTGCCACGGCACTGCTGACTCAGATTCAAGTTCCCACAGACCAGGACCCCCAGGTCCCTTTCCACAGCATGGTTTATCTAGCCGTGTACTGGACATTTTGTCCAGAAGGACACTATGAGAGACAGGTGTGATAAGAACTGTTTGTACTAGAGGAGGTACTGCTGTTTAGTTGCCTTAGCCTTCAGTTACCTGTTATTTAGGTGAAGCACCACTTCCATACTCACTGTCTGTCTGTTATTGATAGAAAGGAGTGGGAAGTATTTTCCGTAACTTCTGAAAAGGAAAGGGTTATTCTCACACAGTATAATGGTAACTGGATCCTTTTCTCTGAGTTGATAATGTTTGATCATATGTGGCCACTGGTGAACAACACTTTAGGGTTATCCTAACTTAAAATGTGTGAATTTTTGTCGCAAAAGCATAAATAGAAACAGAAGTAAGGAACTGCAGATTTTCCTCCATTTCAAGATTTGATCTGGTTTAAGTGCTTCATTGGAAACTCATCAGTGGGTTTTTCCTCCTTTTATTGCCACTTCCCTAGAAATGGCTAGGGTGTTTAAGTTGCACAATGCCTTGGGTTGGGCCTGCAGCATTCTGAATGATGCCAATTTAGACCGAAAGCTGAAGCTGGGCTCAATGTGCAGTAACAGCTGTTTTGTGAATGTAGGAGACTCACATCATTACATGGAAATTTTGTCTCATGATGCTTCTAAGTTGTGGGACCGTTGTCTTCATTTTGAGATTGTCTTTGCCTATCACTTGCTTTGAAAATCGATGGCTTGACTATCCAGTGCCCCAGGAGTTTTCCCTAATAATGTTTTTTGGAGCAAAAAGCTTCTTTGAACAGATCTTAAAGGGCAAAATTAAGTGAATTTATTACCTTGGAAAGCCTGTATTTTTATTGCAGTTTGAGTGCCGTTACTTTGGGATCAGTTCATTTCACTTCGAGTTGCAGAGCAGAGTTTTTTCTGATGTATGGGTAAGCATGGGTGGTCTTCTGCTTCGCTTTTTCCTGTCCTAAGAGTTGGAGCAGCGCAATGCCTCCTTTAGCCCACAGCATGGCAGTATTGTAACGTGATTCACACCTGATCTTCCGTCAGATTGTGTCTTTCCAAAGTGACTAACACCGGTAGGAAAGCACTTCTTAACCTTGGAAGGGTGGGGGTTAGTTCACAGGAGATGTCAGCACAGAGATGAACCCTAATCCTTTGGAGAGGTGGAGTGTTTGTAGGACAGTATTTGTGTATGCTCCAAATAAAGCATCTGTCTTAGCTGTTAGGTGCAGTGTAGGCTTTCCTGGTTCAGAACCTTCAAGGTCCAACACCTGGAAGTAGCTTAATGGGACAAAAGATCATAATGATGCTCCTGGGAAGATATTTTGCCTTCAAACTACTTTCAGAGCAGTCTGACAATATAAGGAGATCTGGCTAGCTAATACAGTTTATTAATGTTATTTAAAGTGAACATGTTTTAGTTCATTTTAAAATGAATTTTAAAAATCCCTTTTTTCCCCTGACATACAAGAAATAGTCTCACATAAGGAGTTACTAATAGGCTATTGAAACTCAACACAGGTGCATAAAAATATATGGGAATATGCTGCAGCTGCCAGCTTGCCTTATGAAATGTTAGAGCAGTGGTGTCGATCTAGGGAAAAATATTTTACAGAGAATCATGGTTTTCATTTTTCAAAACCTAAATTAAATGGGTACCTAGCTATTAAATTAATAAATGGCACTCAGTTATTCAATATATTTCATATATCTGTGTTGAGGGGAAAGCTATGGAAATTATTCTTGTCGTGTTTTTAACTGTGTTACGGAAAAGATCTGTGATCTCGTCCAATGCACTGCCTTAGTTGTGCAGGAACACTTGATACAGCACAGGTTTCTTTATCCAGCTTAAAATGACTACAGGGGGATTTGCTTATGGAATATTTGTGCCTGATACAATGTTTCAGCTACAAAATCAGTATCCACTCTCTAAAAAAATGTGCAGTGATACTTTCTAGCAGACTGCACCTAGAAGCAGGTGAGTCTGCAAAAGAATTTGAAAACCTGCAAATTGGTGTCCTAACTCACCAATAATCTGGGCTATGATTTAAAAACTACTTCATATATCAGAAAGTGAGATTAATTGCAGCTGAAGGTCTCTTCTCAGATGACCTCAGCTGAGCAAGTGTCCCCTTGAGATACCCTTTTTCAGTAGCTGAACCTGCATATTGGATGGACATTTTCATAACCTATGCTCTCCCTTGTTTCTTGATGTTGGGGCTTGAAAATTGCCTAAAAACTTTTTGATGATTAAATTTTGTAAGAATCTTCATGTAGCAGTGCTAGATCTTTTGTAACATAAATCCTGTGACCAGCCTCTTTAAGAACCTGTGATCACTGAGCACATTTAAAATTAGGTAAACTTAGACACCCCTCTGTCAGCCCTTTGCATGTTTCTAGAAAACATTTATTTTTTTGGGGTGCTCAATTCAACTTAAAAAATGAGTGAAAATTTTTCCGTCACAGCCCAAGGAGTTAGCTAAAAAGAGTCTTCAGTTTCCTGTTTATTCTAGCTGGCATCACAGATGAGGTGAAATGCTAAGAAGTTATGTTTCTGGCATCTACTAAAACATAAAATTCTGTGGTTTCAGGCTCATTAAGTATCTTCTGGTTTATGTCTTCTTAAGCAAAACTAACTCAAACTAGTTTGGGTTTTTTTAAGAACAAAAAATTTTCCAATCATTCTGGTTCACAGTTATAGAATTGTTCTGTAATGCTTAGCAGACTAAGGTCCTAAATCATATAAATCCTTTGTGCTGCTTTATTTTGCATATTCATTGAATGTTGATTTTATCAACATTATCAATTTTATAAGAGAATTATGTGCCTAAATATATTTGCCTGCTTTCATGTTAGATATCCTGAGCGGCTTCTTCTCTGGCTGTTTATGTAGGAGCCTTGGTGCCTCGAGTCTTATACAGCAGTGCTGTATGCATGCTTTGTATACTTTCACATGTATAAAATGTCATTAGGTTCTTCTGTTTGGGTTCTTAATTTTGGAAATAGCACCTGTTCCATCTGAATAACCTGAATTGTCTTGATACACGTGCATGGACCTGTTTTGGGGGCTTTGTACTGACCACTTCAGGCTCTTGCAGATGTCTAATACAGATACTTTGAAGTACCTTCTATAGCACTGGTACCTACTTCTTCCCTGTGTTTTCTGGGAATAGAATTATTAATATACAAATCACAGTGGCATCAAATTTAATGTGAGATGAAAGACTGCATCTAACTGATGCTGCTTCCTTTCATGCTAGCAATCATTGCACAGTGAAAAAGCGTTCAGCTACCCACCTTTTACCCTAACCTGGAGGAAAGTAGTCTCCTAATAGAAATCTAAATGAGCTGAGATATCCTGTGCAGATGATAGCTCAATTCTAATGTTTTGCTGCTTCTTATAGTTTAAACCTACTTCTTAAATAACTGTCTTTTTTATTTCTAAAAATTTCTTGCCTGACTTTGCAATAAAATATTCCAAGTTATTCATCCCACGGCATTTATGTTTAGAAATGTACATGGCAGAAATATTGAGAGACCTGAGCAAGCAGAGGTTCTCCTGCTTATTTAGTTAACAGCCAGACAAGACCATGTCTCACTTACTAATCTCAATTGTGGGTTTACTGGGTGGGTTTATTTTTCTCCAGAGACCTGGGTATGTTGTGAAAAAGGCATAATATACTCGTAAGACTCTCACAGGCTACATAAAAATGCACACAATATTCTGATCAGTCCAGCATTACTTGACAGATGGCACTGCCATCACACAGAATCAATCTGAAAAACGTGATTTTTTTGTCACTCTATGCAGAAGATGACCTTCAGGCATCTTATTAATGTTGGTAGGAGTAGAGGAGGAAAAAGCTCTTCCAGCAGTTGTATCCTTCATGTTAGTCCCTGAAAAATTAATCTATTAATCAAAGATTTGCCATAATTCACTCCGGTTTCTTGGTATTAACTAGGCAATGAAATGGCAGAAAAGGGCAATTTCTTCTTCAAGTCGACAGCTTTATTTTGTCCAATTTTCTTGACAAGGCATAAATTTTAGGGAGTACTGACTCCCAATTTGTGCAAAAAGGTGACTGAAGTTGGAAAGTTGCAGAGCTTTGAAGGGTGATATAACTGAAGGGAAGGGTATGACAGCCTTTCATGTCTTCTGCAAGGCTTTTCAAATGCATCGACATCCCACTCTTGTGCACTGAAGCAAACTGTTCTACAAGGTGTCCAAAACACAGTAGACCGGAAATGCTGGGAGAAGTGATTTCTGCAAAAATAAGCTTGCCACAAACTTTGGGTGATGAAAATCTGGAGGTCTGCATACTTTATAGGGGACAAGGTACTTTGAAATCATAACCACTTGGAAAATTGACCTATCAAATAGTACTGATAGGAGAAGGCCTGAAATAGTATGAATGAAGTAGACCTTAGTTAGCTCAAGATGGAATCTTAAAGCTGCCAATATTTTAGTACCTAGTCTGAAGTTAAACTTGACTATAGTGAAGTGTCTGGTAAATATTTAATGAAGCTTCTTTAGAAAGATTGATTCTATTCCTACTTTCCTGTACCTCATTATAATGTTTAAAATGTCAGCAGCTTTTCTTTCAAAATTGCCCATGGTAACATTGGAGAATATTGCGTTTAAAACACTGGAAAGCACTGTTGGGACACAGTAAAGTTTTAATTTATAGCACAATAAATGAACATTCTGATATTGCACTTTAGGGGAGAGGGAAGAGTGCACATTTGTTTTCCTTAATCTGTCTTGGCCAGCACATGGAAGTGAGCCTAAATTAAGTCTTTAGCCGTTAATCCTGCCTGATTTACCAGAAAGTGTTCAGGGCTCAGAAACCTGGCTTGACAGGTTAGTGAGTAGATATTAATCTGGGTTTCTTGAGCAAAAATCTGCAGTTTTCCAGCTGTCCCTTTTCTTCTTGACCTCCTTCAAGTTGAAGGTAATTATTTTTCAGCCAGATCAACACTGATTGAATTTGGTGGGGAGAAGGTAGGAAGTGGCTGTTTAGATGTAGCCTGTTTTAAAGTCCTGAGTGCACCAACAATCCAAAGTGCATTCCTGCTCCTTTTTCAGGCCACAAATCTCTGTCCTGTGTTTACAGTTGTAGGTTTTGGTTCTACACTATATGTTTCAACATGTGACTTTTTGTGCAGTCACTGTTTTTGTGGCTACGTCACTGCCTTTGTGGATCAGTTTTTGCCTCGGCAGAATGGGAGTGAGGGTGTTAACCTTGTTTCAACATGAAAAAAATGTTATTTCATTCTGTGCCCTTGCTACGTTCTTTTGTCCTATCCTGCCCTTCTTTTTATCCCCTCATCTTCTAAATAGTTAAAGTCAGCAAATGTTTTGCATGGTGTAGAGTTCTCAAAGCTCCTACAGTAGCAAAGGCAGCCAGGCAGAGAAGAGAGATCCCTGCTGTTGAGCACAGTAGAATAATCTCAAGGCTAGAGGAATTGATTCTTTGGACAAATTTATCTTATATGTAGCATCTCTGACATCTAATAAAGGTTGAGTTATACTGTAGTTTGGGCATAATTAGTTAAAAAGGTCACTAAGCCATGAGATACAAATCAGTGGGAAAGCTTGCTTACCTAGTTTTAATACTGATGATAGGTTTTGATAAGAGTATGTCATGTGGGAGTTGTGATAGATGTGTATGTTTATGTCAATAAATGTCTGTTTAGATTAGTGTTGTAATTTTTGAATGTGTTCCTATGGAAAAGGATTCTTCTATGCTATAATTGTTTTGTCTGAATAGTGACACTGCTAATGTGGAATGCATGTGGTAAAGTAACAGGAGGGAAAGCTGTTGGTTTCCCAGAGCAGGAATGGTAGAAGTACATGCCGCAGACAGACAAAAGCTGATTCCTGTAATCCTATGTCTTCCCCCAGAAGAGAAATATAGGTGACAGTGTGATAGTTCATTGTTAAGGGTTGTTCAGCACAGCCAGCTCTCAAATTGTAAGCACAAAATATTGCTGGTATTGGGAAAGTGATAAAACATGCTTTGTTTGTTTGCCAGGATTTTGAGAGTAATGGCTTTTGTAGGCCCTAGGAAGTTTTCATCAGGCATCAAACCATTTCAGTGGAAATGAAAATACTTGGTTACCTTTGGATAGTGTCTACCTTGTGCAAATCAAGCATAAGCACTGTGATGGATAATTATAATTGAAGAGCAATAATTTCAGAAGAATATCTCTAGGATTATGCTGCCTTGAAAGGCATGACAGTACCAAGATGTTGCTTCTGAGAGTTCAGGTCTAATCCAGTTTAAGTGGAACATACAGCTTGGATGATGGCTTTTGTCTATTCTGCCTTTCCTGCTTAAGCACTTTTAGCCTCCTGGAATGGGTGGTAAAGTTGCTTTTCATTTGGTTCTGGTTTAAGCATAGTCCTAAACAGATCTAGAGTTCTGTACTAATATCATCTGACTGTGTTTGTGGATCCTCCTGGCCAGTTGAAAAAGAGGAAAGTTAACTTTGTTCTGAAAAATCAAATGACATAAGAAAGCACTCAGAAGGGCCATGTTTGTAGTGCAAATTTAAGGTAATATTGAATTCCTCTTAAGATGACATTAAACTTTGTTTCTGCAGACTGAAGGGTTTTCTATTAACATTGCCCTTCCAGTCAGGAGTGCTAAAAACAGTTTGCATAAGAATTTTAAAGTTTATTTTCCTATTGGAACACCTACAATATGGATATGAAAATTGGCTTTTGTGGAAGTCTTTATTTAAATGGTGCATACAGAGATGCTATTTCCAGATACATCATTGTCAAACATGTGTTTTGTAGGTATTGAGAAACAAAAGGATTATTTATACAGAAAAAAAAACAGCAGAAGAAATGTTTCTAAACACAGGCCTCAGAACTATCCCTTGAAGATTGCATGTTTTGCTGTAAAAGCATCTTCACAAATTCTTGTGTGTAGCAACACAGTGACAGCTTTAATCTCTTCAGCAGCTGCTTCTTCAGAACAGCTTTTGGTTCTTCTATTGATCTAATTCTTTTCACCAAAAATGACCTCAAGAGGTGACCTGCTCTAATAAGATATACTGGCTTGTTTTACGTGCTAACAATACATAGTTAGATTAAAATAAAACTAAGAAAAACTTAAAGCTCAAGGTGATTACGAGTTCCAATAAAACTAAGACTGTCCCGAGCAGTGCAGTGTTCGTAATTCTTAAAGAAGGTAAACGTAATCAGTCTTCCTAATTGTTTTTTTCTGCTATGATCATTTGCAACAAATTGTGTTTGTCTCTCTTGCCAGCTGCATCTTTTCAATTATTACTACTGTTACTTGTTCTTGTCAATATATAGCAGCAGTTTTCCTGCCTTTCCCTCTAACAGTATATTTATATTTCAGGGAGTTGATTCACTTGCTCACTCACCTTTCTGAAGCTCTGCATGAAGCACAACTTAAGCTCATACTGGTCATCCCTCCTGCAGTTGCAGCAGGGTGAGTATTTCTATTTAGAAGGCAGGCTCCAGATCAGAAATGCTTTCTTGTCTGATAAACAGTAAGTTCAAAGCTTTGTTTAAAGCTGTGCAGTTGAAAAGAACAAGAAATTATTTGAGTTTGATTGATAGTCATTTCTCCATGCATGTTGTGCTTAATACTCTTGGTAACTATGTGCATTTATGTATACCTCTTAATTTTTGATGTGATAGAGGAGCAACAAGGAGAGGTGCTATGCTGGACCTTGTTCTCCCCCACACTCCAGGTGTATCATGAGAACAGAGTGGAGGGGCAGAATCCCTTCCCGTGACCTGCTGGCCACACTTCCCTTGCTGCAGCCCATGATGTGGATGGCTTTCCTGGCTGCAAGTGCACAGTTGGCTGCCAATTGCAATTAGCAATGCAAGACTATTTCCCCCCCACCCCACCAAGTTTCCTTTTTTCCTTTAAGCTGTTCAGCAACCTTATGCCTGCGTATGAAAACTCAGTAATGTAAGTCAAACAGAGAAGCATTGTTAGGTACTTTTTCAAATGAGAGTCACTAGACAGCTAAAGAAAAATATGACAATTTCTTATTTTTCTCACCTTGGGCTGTGTAGCAGTATGGATAGGCTCACAGCCAATACAGATTATGACAGTTTAACAGCACAGTTTCAGGACAGTTTTGTACAGCCTCCTAAATTTCTTGTAGGCTGTCACATCTTTCAGTGTACATTCATTTTCAAAGTGCCAAAAAGGCTAAGAAAATTGAATGCCTGAGCAGTCTGGTAAATGTTGCTTCTGTGTCTGGACTTTTCTCTGCAATGACCTCAAGTTTTTGTTGAGTTTTATGAGGAGGCCCTTTAGCATGTGAGTGGAAATAAAGCATTTCTGCCTACAGCTATCTATGCAGACTTGAATGCACCTGGCTGAAAAGATTCAGGGATCCTCTAGTAGGTGACTAAAAGGATGCTGAGATCAGTTAGCATCTGCCCTATAACTGGTGTCACCTCTTCTGTAGGTTAGTAATGTAACCCCATCCAAACCAATTCCTGAATATATGTACTTCCTACCATCTTAAGACTGTAAGCCCAGAACAATATCTACTTAATTTTGTTCTTCAGTAGCTGCCTGAAATCTGATTGCAGTTTATTTTTTGTAAAACTATTTACTTGAGGATATTTATTGTTTCTTTATATTTTCCTCTGTTGCATGCTGTAACTGATTTATAAGAAGTAGCTAGTTTAATGCAAAAATCACTTCACTTCCATGTGGGGCTGGCCACCAAATTTTGATAGGCAGAGAGAGAGGACCAATGTGTTGAAGACTGTGGCAAAAGAAACTATAAATTCCATGTAAATTGGTAAAGTAGACAGTTTTGTAAAATAATAGCTGTGCAGAGCCCTTTACTTAAAGGACTGAAGGCCTAGCTGCATTTTGAGGAGATTCCTTCCTATCCCTCAAGCACCTTTGCTTTTACCTTGGTTCTGGATCATTATTCCTCTAATTTTTTGCAGATTTCTCTGGAAAATTGTGGGCTGGTATGCCTTTGCATCACATGGATTTTCAGCAGAGTTAACAAGTACTTTGAGTTTCTTCTGATTTGGTTAAATCAAAAATAATGAGAAATTATTATGTCTTATCTCCTGTCTGTCATTTATTCCAATATTTCCTGCTGCCCTCTTATGTCCTACATTTCATCCCAATTGATAGTTACTTTTAAAAGTAATTTTCTGTTGCTATTAATTTTAGTCTGTTACAGGTAAAGCAAAGGAGAACATTTTAAAACATATTTCTAAAATGCCTTATCAGTCTCTGCATCGCACAGCTGTTTTTTAAAATGCTAATGCGTGCTCAGGTAGAATTTAAGTAATTGCTACAAACAGGGTTCACGTTTGAAGTGCATTTGTGCTTTTGGTGGTGGGGAGAAAGTGGAGAATAGTACAAACCTCAGCATTCCTGTTCATTGTGATACCTCTTGGTGTTACCAAGGCCAGCCAGAGGGACCTAAATCTGTTTTGTTTCTGTAAGTCATGTGGGGCTGTACAGTCTATTTTTGTTAAATCCCTAAACAAGAGTTGGAGCCGCTATAAAACCTCTGGACTCTTAAGCATGTTTTGCCTGGACCAGAATTTGCACTTTTAAGGTTACTGTCTTTCAGGGCTGTTTCTCTGTTGATCACCACACTGAGGTTTGGATCTTGTGTTGTCACTGCTGCCTCCTGCTGTCCTGCATATTGACACAATAGTGAGGTCACAGCTCTGAAACCTTTCTGAACTGGGATTTAGGGATGCCTTATTGGAGCTGAGAAGAGATGCCTATCTAAAGTGCAATTTTTAACCTGAAATCAGTTTTACATGCCTGTCCCTAAGTGGCCTGTTTGTAGAGGAGCTGTGAGAAATAACAGCTGTAGTTTATATAAAAGAATCTGAAAGTCTCACTCCTCTAAACCAATTATATATCTCTTTATGCATTCCTAAAGTTTTTGGGATATATTCATAAAACTTTATTGCCCAGGAGAATTCATGAGTCACATTCTTTTCAATCAATAATCTTACATAAGCCACCTATCTGTGTCTTCCATGTATGTGTTCTTATTGCATTAACTAGAAAAAACACTTTAAGTTTTTGAGTAAACAGGTTGTTGCAAATACATTCATAACTTACAGAAACATCTTAAAATATTCACAATGTCAATGCATACTTTAAAGCTTAGAAATACATTGGATTCAATGATGTCCATAATCAGAATCCTGAAACTTTCTACCTTACTTGACCTTTTGGATAACAGTTGTTCTTGAAAATATTTGATCTATAGGATGCAAGGCTTGAACTGAAAAGTTGTCTTGGTTTGAAAGACAGGTGTCTGCTAAGGAAGGCAGGAGCCTCCGTTGAAACGAGAAAAAATAAAAATGCAACCCCCTTCCCTCCGAATTATTATAATTTTGAAATTAGGGGCTTTCAGGCAAAGATATGAGGAACAGGAATAACAGTTCTTTACTACTATATATATATATATGTATAACAAGGCACACAAACAAGAATAACTATGACAGTAACAGCAAACAGAACTAGTAACCCTCTGCCAGCCTCCTCGGCTCCAGGCTCTTTCCCCGTTGGTGCAGTTACGGTCACAGCCGGCAGCGGTGCTGGCAGCTCCCGGGGAGCAGGGCGGGTGCGGTGGTTCCCCTTGGGCAGGCGATCCTGGTGCCTGGCCGGACCCTCGGGAACAGCAGGCTGGAACAGNGGGGAACCCCTAAAACCCCAACAAAAGTGTCTCCTACTGTGTATTAAATATCTTGTGTCTTGAAATTCACTTTGGGTTTTAACACTTACACATGGTTGAAAGTGTGCTTTAATGCATCTAACATTCTTAAGTTTTTGGAATCACTGTAGACTGTTAATGAAAAGTACAACAAAAGGCATGGAAATAAGTACCATCAAGAATCAAATAAGATATCAGAGTTCAGCAGCTGGCAATAGACTGATAAAGGAGGCATAAGCTGTATATGGAATGCCCTACCCAACTGGGGTGCTAGGAGCTGAAACATTGTCCCTTCTGTGTTCTACCCCGATTAAAATTTAAAGAGAGAATAGTCAAATTTAAGCAGTTTATTTAGGAATTTGTAATTTAGACTCTTTTGATATGCATTAAGATCGAAGTGGTCTGTCAGCAAATGCTATCTGAAAGGAGACGCTTAAGAGCTAAAAATACTAGTTTGCTGAGGGAAAATCTGTCTGGAAAATGCAGCACTGCACATGAGAACAAGTGTGGGATGCAGGAAGAAAACATGTTGGGTCATCTGTTTAACTTCTCAAGTTCAAATTCTGCAACAAAAACTAAGTGAGACTGATCCTCTACTGAACCTTGCTTTGGTAACTAAAGGTTCCAGTGGCACCTTTGGATTTTGGGTTGCTTGTAAAATGTTCTGGACTAAAAGAAAACATCTCTCTTTTTTTTTTTTTTTTGTTTTGTATAGTTTTTTAATTCACACATTTTATAGCTTTTCACAACATTAACCAGAGGCAGTTGTGCTGGCATAATCAAGAGTAATCAAGAGTTGGGAATGTGTTTGGATGCTGATTAGGAGGAAGGAATCTCTCTAGCAAGCTTTACTGTCACAGAGAATGCATGTAGATCTCCCATGGTGGAAAACAGAGATTGAAATAGTGTTTTCATCCACCTGATGTCCAGGAATTGCATGATTTTCCTGCAAATGTAAGTGATTTACAAGAGAGAGGAACAGCAGAAGCCAAAGCTAGTCTTTACAAAGAGAGAGTGTGTGTGAGTGTGTGTGTGTAATTCTCCCTTGTGATTGGAGTCTTGCAGTTGCAGATGTCTGAAGAGATATGCAAGGATTGCAGTGGTATGTAAGTGGTTGCTAGAGCAGGTGGTTTGCTGAAGACTTCCACCCTGTCTTCCAACAGATTGTCTCAAAAAGTTAGAATTTTACTGCTTTCGACATGCATGGACATTGATGCACATATAAAGTGTGAGTACCATTTCTAAAAGGTCAGTGGGTAGCCAGGCATATTCTGTCCATTGCTGATGATGAGTAACTCCATTGGTCCTACTAATCCTGGGCTTGATTAAATTCCTGCCTTAAATATATGCACCTCAGTGTTTTATTGTGCTGCAGAAATTATACTGGGGAAAGCTATGTGGGTGTTTTTATACTGATTTCACAAGCCTCTTTCCAAAAAAGGATAGCTGTGCTGGAGTGAACTATCTTCATGCCTAAAATATGCACATGCGTAACTGTTGGAATTGTTAGAATAAATATGGTAAATGGATCTTGAAATTTGGTTGCACCTGTTCTCATAAGTCATAGGCATTGGGTTGGTTATTTTGTTTCTCTATACTTAAATTCTTTATAATATTACGGATGCATTTTCAAAGCAAAAAGTGAGACTTTGTATACTAACTCTTTTCTGTATGCAAGTAAATTGAATTTCATCTGATTAGATTATTGCATGTTTTGTCCAGGTTCAGTAACCATTTTATCCATTGTGTCTCCCAGTTACTCTAAAGAAAGCGATGAGTAGAGAAAATTAAGTTTATTTACATAACCTATCATCTAAAGGAGCACCAGAAATGTTCCTGTTTCTTGCTGTCCTGAGAAAGAACAAAGACAAAAAGTTCCTGGAAGCTGTAGGTACGGTGTTGTCTTCACAGGGGTTCTCAATCTACCCATGGTTGCATAACCATTTGTAGTTTATTACAGACTTTAGACATATAAATATGTTAAGTCTCAGCATACACTCATTAGAAGCTGTTAGTTTTGTTGAACACTGTGTTAAATAACTCTGTATTCAGGTTGTTAGTGGTCACTTTCCTTGGACTTTTATTGTCCCCTGAAGTATAATCCTTTGAACAAAGTAGAAATAAAAATGGCATTGGTTGTGTCACTTCATAATATGATACTATACTCTTCACTGACATTTTGATGGTTAGGATATGCACCCGGCAGTTTGTTCTGTATGATGGATATCTTTTTAACACACCTGTCTTCAGGCTACAAGGCAGTAGCCACTCCTTGAATAACAGATGATTCTTTATCTCTTGATGTTGTACAGAATCCATAAATGAGAGAAAGCAAACTGTGAAGTAAATAAGTAAACTCAGGTGCTGAGGTGAGAGGCTGCAGTGTCAGCATGATGTGTGGTGGAGCACTCTAGCCTGCTGCCCAGGGGGGTTTCCTGAACTGGAAAGACCTCAGGGAACTCCATGAGGAGGTGAGTAGGTTGAGGAGTATCCAGGAGTCCAAGAGAGAAACAGATTACAGGAATCGCACCCTACTTTCCCTGGGAGAGGCCTGTTAGACAAACAGGGCACATGACACAGAAGATTCCCTGTCATCTTTCCAGCTGACTGAACATGTGACTTAAGGGATAGGGGGCAATGGTGACAAGTTCCTGCCTGTTGCAGCAGTTACATCTCCTCTGTCACTTCCCCACCTTCCCCACTTTGTCACTATTAAGAGTTTTAGAACTACAGGTGTAGCTATTGCTGCCTTTCTGAGAAGAAAAAATCAAAAATCTGCTGAAAAATCTCTAAAACTCTGGAGCTTTGTATCTATCATAATTAAAATGCATGGAAGACAATGTTAGAAAAAAATTGTTTCAATTGTGTAAGAAGCCTCAGGTAACACAAAGCAGCTTTATACTTTAGCAATTTTATCAAGTCTAGCATAATAATAACTAGATATGTTAAGCCTTGATCTTTGATTTGAGTAACTGTATGCAAAATAGGTGCTGTTCATTGCTGTATTTTAATAACATGCCTGCCAGTACAAAGCAGAGGTCAGTGAGCAGGATGGTTTCATTTAACCTTGTGGGACATGGTGGTTGGGATTAATGCTAAGAGTGAAACACATTGTAAACAAACCACTGGAGCTATCGCTGTCCTCGTGACATTCTCAAGAAATGCTACTATTGGTAAATTGCATACAGTTTAGCTAGAATAATTTATCTCCTGGCTAGTTTCTGATACCATATATCAAAGCAGTATTTAAATTAAAACCAAACATGTTTCTCCCTGATAAAAAGCACACTTAACCTCAGAGCTTCTAGAAAAATTTGTCTGTCTTTATTGACTTCTTGAGATGCAGAGCTGTAGTGCAGCTGCTTTCATTTTAAAGCTGCAGGAACCCAAACCACTTTCTCTCTTCAAGTATTTGAACATAATGTATGTTCTTGTCTCATCAAAATACAGCAAGCAATCCCTAGCTTTGGATTTCATATTTGCATATGTAAGGGAAAAAAAAATATACAGCTTCTCTTCCTGTTACTTAAAACTTCTCTAGGTATGTATTGTCAGTATTTTCCACCACTAAACTGCCACTTCTTCAAAATTAACATTTTAGCTACTCAGTTCATTTTTTATTCTTGCTGCAAAAACATTGTGGATGTGAAGTACTGTCTTAAGTATCTTCAGCTTTTTCTTTCTAGAGCTGCTGTGCAATGAAAATTACCAGAATCTATGCAGTCATCATTACTGCTATCCAGTAGCAGTCAATACCAGCTTAGTTTTGATACTCTGCCTCTTGAGAAAGACTGGCAAGAGGGTAGACATCTCGTCCCTCCTCTTACTTTGTGCTGTCACGCTCTTTTCTGCCTTTCATGTATATATACATACATATTTGACTGAAAAGTAGGAAGAGCACACAATGAATAATTGCTCATTGACCTCACACTTGCTCAGCCTAATGGATGCCACAATTGACCAGTGTTTTGTAAATGTGATAAAGGAAATAGGTGTTTCAGTCTTTTAGAAACTGATTATGAACAGATACTTGTAATTATATTTTTGTTTTAGATCAGTAATGTCATCTTTAGAAGTTGCTGCAGATTCAATTGCCTTGCCATAACTTTATGTATACAGAATATGTTTGTTGGTTTACTATTCCAGTGTACATATACACACTGTTTTTCTTAGAAATATTTCTAGCAAGTAGAAATTCTGATGTAGAATGTGCAATTAAACAGCAGGGTAATTTTTATGATAATGAATGGTAAACAAATTCAGTGAAATTATAAGCGGCATCTAACGTGTCTTTTTTGGAGTGAAATGGAAACCATCACTTACTTTTAGCATCGTTCTCAGGCAGGACTATGTGGGACAGAATGTAGAGCCTCAAAATTTTGGTAAGTAAATAATACCAGGGATCAAAGCAGCAGGAAACATATTGCTTGTTTCAGATGAAGTTTCCAATTATCAGATTATGTCAAATAACAGTATATTAGGAAAACAACTTTGTAGACTACTGTTTATTAAGTAGGATTCTGCTTTACCGATACATACACTTAAAATTCTGAAACATTAAAATATTCATGAGAAGCCTGGTCATAATAATCTTATTTTACTGGAATCACTAATACTGTTGCTGAATTTTTCTGAGCTTTCCACATGTACAGTTTTTCTTACTTTTCCTTCCAATTTGGGAAATGAGGTCACAGAAAAGCAAGCGATTCTAAAAATGATAAATGTTTATTTATTGCGGAGTTAGTAAGTATATACCAAATATGCTCTGCATGCTTACTGTTGCTGGTAAGGATATTTGATGCTGGAAGACAATCTCTTTGGACAATCAATATACAGAAAATGGGACTTGGGAGGGAAAATCTTAAAGCTAACTATGCACAGTTTCATATTTGTTGTGCCTAGTTGGTAATAACATTTTGCCCTCCATTGTTCCCATAGTTGTCCATCTCCCTGTGAGTATCCTAAAAGAAAAGGGACTGTCAGGAACATGGAGAGTAATTTGTAATTGGGCCCTGTGCATAAAATTCAGCACTCAAGAAAGCATAGAAATTACTCTTAAGAAGGCTGTCTAGGCTAACTGACTGGCATAATCATTTTTATTGCATGTTAGAGAACCTGTATAATATGTTTGGTTTGGAACACAAGATATAGCTTGAGATATGAGTTTATACTGAGGGGAACAGAAAACTCAGCAGGAAATTATTACTGACTACTTCTGAGCAGCAGTTACTGGAGAAAGTTTAATAATGTCTTCAAATTATGGTAATAATATTAAATCACACTCAGAGTCGTGCTGCTGGGCTCATGTTTTTTCCCTGTATAAAGGCCCAAAGTATAGGTCTGTCAGTCACATCTCTTTTTGAAGTGACTGTTAGCTACAGTAAATCTGGATGCTTGTTAATGGCTCTAAACTACATCTGTTTCCCTCACTAAAGACTTCCCTTGTTTTGCTGCTGTTTGTTGGGCTGCCAGCTCAGTACAGGATGGCTCTGCCTGCAGCCATGAGAGGTTCCATGCATTTTGCATAGATTCAGAAAGGACTCAAGAGTAACAAATTTATTTTTAGAACTGGCTCTTTTAAAGACTATACCTTACTGTATAAAATCAATGCAACAAGGGTCTGACTGTACTGACGTATTCTGAAGCAAGTGTACACATCCGGTTTTGAATTCCCACTAGGGAGGATCATTAAAATAATGTGTAGGTCAGCTAACAACAGTCAAAGAGAAGAAAGGGTGGAATGTATTCCTCTGCATATCTGTCATTTGTAGCTCTACCAATTCTGAGCCAGCTGGTGTAGAGCAATTATTACATAAGTTTCAGTATTAAGTTGGAAAACTTTCCAAAAAACAAAGAGAAGAAAAATGGTGAGCATTTTATGCAAGGAGGAATTAAGGCTACATTTGGTGTGTTAGAGTTTTTAAATTAGGCTCATATGCTCCAGAGTACAAGTTTGTTTTGCATGATGTTCTGCTGTTGGAGCATGGCTGCCTGGGCATTAAGCCCTGGCATGAAAGGCACTAGAATAGTTTGGAAATTAGGAGAAGCAAATGGTGACACTGTGGATGTTCATTTGTGCATAATCCTTCTTAAATGGCCTCTATGAAGAGGCTGAAGCAACATAATGAAAACAGCATTAAAGGAGAACAGTTGACCTTCCCAAAAATGGAACTGGTAAATAAAACAAGTATCAAAATGAATTTTTTCTTCTTTGGTAGTCATATTGTCTGGCTTTGTCATGCACAAGAAATGTGTATTTCTTATGTTGACTTAAGAGTTTCAGATACACTGTATTTTTCAAGTAACTTAAGAATTTGTGAGTGGCTGGTCTGGTTTTCAGGCTGATTTGTCCCTAGCTGTCTGCTGAGATTTCATGCTTTCTTTTCAGGACATATATTGGTTGGCATGTTTCCCCTTCTTGACTTCTGTTACTGGTTTAAACCAGATGGGCCACAGGTAATTAGTTTGGCTTCATGAAAACTGTGTAGGCTACTCCATGGCAAGAACAGATTCTGTGTTTCTCCCTGTTTGGAGAGCAAGGACTGCAAAGGCAACAGCTGGGGTGGGATACGTGTATTAAAGGAGAGTGCCAGCCCTTAATGTTCTGCAAAAAATTCATTAGGTACAGAGATACCATTCTGTTTCCTGATATAAATATAGCAAGTTTTCACTTGTCAGTCTGTTATAATTCACAGTCCCCTAGTGATATGAAGCACTCAGAGTGTATGAAGGAACCACTCCCAGGGCTTTAGTGTTGTGAATCTGTAGCTCTCAGTTACGATTTTCTTACTTGTCGAGCTGTCTAGGTTTTGTTGGTTTTAAAATACCTATCTTAATCTTTCCTATCTGAGAATTTGGTAAAGAGATTTTTGCCATTGAGAAAAATTTGAAAACATTTCAGTAATGTGGCTTGTGTTTTTCAGCAGAGGTGTTTGTTTATTTTAAATTGTGATCTTTTCTGTGGACAAGGGACAGATAGCCCTTATGCTCTGAAGGCATCTGAGTGTCACCATTTCTATCATGAAATAAGTGCAGCAGACAAAGACAGTGCACAAGTAGGGTTGCAGGTTTTTACTTCTGAACTTAAGATATTACTCAGAATAGCATAGTACTGGAAGGTGAAAATAATTTTTAAAAAAGGTCAAAAAAACCTATAACTACGTTACTTTTACTAGAAGTTTATCTAACAAGCTCTTAAAATCTACAAATTAATGGATGTCAGAACTGTGCTCCCAGACTACCTACAGCTTTAGAAGGTTCTCCCTAATGTCCAGCCCAGGTTTTCTAAAGCAATTATCTTGGAATATTCAGACTGTCCCAATCTCCTTTTTCATTTGCTCATTCTTTTATAATTTGTATCTCTTGGGATGATGTTTCTCTGACATAGTAACAATAAGGTATCCTTTCATGTTATGTAAGCAAAATGGGATTTGGAGATGTTAAGAAGATGGGCTTTAGTTGGGAGAGGAGGGAATCTCTTGCTTTTGTCTCTGTGTTCATCAGTTCCAATGCTTTAGTGTGTGAAATTGGGAGAGTGTTCTCTGAGTAGTACCAGATGAAAAACCATGACTGGAAGAGTGTATGTGACCAGAGGTGATTGCACTGGTTTTATGGAATTACCTTGTAGTTTGATTTTTTGTTCTAAGAGGAATAAGACTTTTGTACAGAGATTGTTAAATAAATAAAAAAGTGGGGAGGAGAAATTTATACTAAATTGGAATTTGTTTGTTTTTCCTGAAATAGACTGACCTTAACACTGTGGTTCAATGGACATTTTTGGTTTTGAGATGTACAATCCCTGATTTGTCAGATTGATCTGGGTTTGTAGGCCACAAGATCAGATACTATGTTTGGATCATGCTTCACCTCTTGCAACATTTTGTCCTTAGAAAGGAATTAGAGAAAAAGAAATCTGTATTTCAAAGGCTGGTGAAGGTATTTGAATTTACAGTAAGCATGTGCATTTTCTGAAATGCCTGAGTAACACGCATCTCTGCAAAAGCCTTGATCTGTTGTCTGTGTAACGCAGCGCGTGGGTTCCGGAAGGGTTGGCTGCGTTTCCCTGAAGCGTCCCTGGCCAGGGATCGCTCCGGTGGGCGCAGTATGGCGCTCCAGCAAGCCTACTCCTTCAGCCACGCGGCTGCGGGCACGGATCTCACACACACACTCAAGCTGGATTGCTTAGCGTTACCCGAGACAAAGAGTCAGGAGAGGTCCCCCGGATGGCATTCCACGGGCAATGGCTTATTGCATCCTGGCGCGAAGGAAACCAGGAATAAAAAGACCGCGGTGTCTGCCCTGTCCAGGGTTTTATACGGGAGCGGAGGGAGCATCAGAGACCAATGATCTGAGGGCACGGGGGCGGTGCAAAGGCGGGACTAGGGAAAGGGAGCTGATGGGGAAGCTCTGGGAGCATGTAGGATGGCAAGCCAATCAGACAGACCAAATCTGTGTAGCGCCACAAAGCCTGACCGGAGAGGCTTTTCCTGTCACACCGTAAACCATGGGTGCTTTTAAACCATGGGATCGGCCCAACAGCAGGCCTCTGCTATTCCGGGGCTCCCTGGCCCCTCGGCCATCATAGCTGCTGGCTCAGCGGCTACAACATCTGTGACTATGTAAATTGCGAGAAGCGTTTGGTCTAAAAGTCTGTCCATCAACTCAGGTTCAACCCACTACAGGTGCTTTTTACAATCTCCATCCGGCTGCATGGAATTCATCCCCCACTACGTAGTAAATCTGTTTTTGTCAACCTGGGGATCTCTCTTTCGTTGGTTAAACATTCACTATGGTCATGTTCTTTTGACAGCAGGGATTAGATCAGTAATTATTGTTCATGACTTTGAACAGCAGTATTGTTTCAAGGTCCTGTTGTTGACTTGGCTGCTCCATAGAATGCTGTTGTAGACAGACCTTAATTCTGTTTTTAGCCTGATTTCTGAGGTAACAAGGTGTCTGTAAGCTTTCTCTCTTACATTTTTCATCTTTCCGGTAAAGCTTCTTTGGCATTTGACCAGTTTCAAGCCAAATTGACATAGCCATAGAATTTTAATAGTCAGGTCCCTGTTACTTCATGAAATTACGCAGCTGGACAGATAACATATCATTTTTTTTCCCCCTAAGACCCAGCTGTAAGAGGGCATTGTGAATGAAACATCTATAGGACACCAGAAAATCTAGTTGCAAAACATCCACAGAAACCAGGATCCATGTAGAATTGTTTTCTAAGTACTGATAGTGGAAAATTACTTCAGTGAGCTGTCATCCTGAGAGTTTTGAAAAACCTAGAATGAGAAAGGGTAGTTACAAAACTGTCAAGAGGATTTTTTTCTGAAAAAGGAAATGGTTTCAGATTGAGCTTGTTTACACATTTGACTATTTCGTTATCAATGCCTATAATTGTGTGACAAGCAGGGTAGACATGTAGCTCTTTCTTCCATTTTCTATAGAACAAACTTCATGTAGGAAGAAACAGTGAATTTTTATTCAGCGGTTGTGTTAACTGAATTCAGTGGTCTATGTTCATAAAATGCAGTAGCATTGTACTGTAATGCTCCTATCTGCAACGAGCTATGAAAACCAATAATATCTTGTGGTGAAGAAAGATCTGCAAACAGTTGCTTTACAGAAAATTATACATGACAAGAAAATTAAGTCATTACTGAGAGGCTGACTTCTGAAATAGAATCGTAGTGGAAGCAGAAATTCAATCTGTTTTCTATTATGAAGGCTATTCAAAGATGTGAGGATACAGGAAACTTCTCTATTATAAAGGAGGGTGAAGGTGAGGTAACCTGCAAAGAATGCAGTTTAAATTTGCAGGGAGGAACATTCAGTTAAAAGACCTTTTTTCTCCTTATTTCATTTTGAGAGTAATTGTAGTGAGACAAGAAGTAATTGAGAATGTAGATTCATTTGAAAGTAAAGGAAAGCAGCTTTCATTGTTGAAGTATTTTTTTCCAATCTTTCAGTATGAAAGACACAAACTCAAAACCTTACAGAAATACTTACCAGTAAAGCATTAATGGGAATTTCGATACATGTGACTGTGTGTAATTTGAAAGATTCAGGTAATAAACCTTCTGGGCTGTGGAACAAACCCCCCTGCAGTTATTTTAGACATGAAAAGATAGAATAGTATAAAGAGACTGTGGAATTCTAAGATGTGTATATGGAAATACTAAGGAAAACAGGTGGTTTCGTCTAAATCTATGATGTTGTCCCAATAATAGGGGTTGTTTTATATACATGTGGCAGTGTGCCATTGGGAAATGTTGACAAATTCTCAGGAATATGTGCAAATAAGACTTATGCTCTCAGGGGAATTGTTGTTCTGTGAGTTCTGCCAGGTTGCCATTGCTCTCTTACTTGAAGAGGAGAAGTTGTAAAGATTATGTTGTATTCCTGAGGCTTTTTACAGGAAGGATTTCTGTGGATGTTGGTAAGGCAGCTTCTTCACTGTTTTTTAAAAGGAAAATATGTCACATAATAAAAAATGTCCACTTTAGGTAAAAAAGCAATGAACTGGAAAGTAAAACTCTCATTTTCTCTCTGCAGTGTGTTTTTATTCTTCCACCCCCTTTCTGCACACCCAGCTGTCCCATGCCCTGTTTTCTATCCTTAGTGTTAATCATTCCCCTGCACTGATAATTTCTACTTGCTTTTGTAGAAAGCCACCTCTCTGAATTCCTGTTGTATGGTGCCTTATCCCTTAAATGTTAAACAGGAGTGACAGACACTTTTTATATTAATTCCAGATATGTATTTTTACAGGGCTAAGTCCATATTTCTTACACACTTTAATAAATAATAAAAATATTATAAAGAATAGATACTGTATCCATTAGAAAGACTTGTTGGTCCAAGGAATTTAAGTGTTTACATTTGGCTGGTATTTTAGAAATATAATCCTACAGATTTTTCTAGAAAATGGAAAATTGAAAAATATGGGATAAGTATCATTCCAGGTTAACAGTTGTTTCAAACCAGAAAGAAGAAAAAATAAAGCTTTATTTCTTTGAGGGCATCTTTTGGTTTTCAATAGTAAGTAACACACATTCACCACAAAGTGTTAGTTTAAAATATTAATGATATAAGAAAGAGGATACAATTTGATTTTCTGTTTACTGTGGAATTTTATATCATCCTCATTATCAGTGTCAGAGCATTTTCAAGTCACTCTTTAAGTGACAGAACTTATACCTGTCACACTTTTGATGTCTCTTCTTATGGAGATTTGTTTATGCACTTCATACTTTGCATCTGTATAGTCTTGCTTAGGTACTTTCCCTCCCTGAAATGTGCTTGCCAGGCAAATAAACCACATACCCTGTACTGAAAGTAGACCGTGAAGTGTAAGATGAGTTTTTGGATCCTAAATTGTCAATCAGAAAAGTAGGTTGAGTGATGACTCAAGTCTGAACACTTACTAGCTTTGCGTCTGCTTTTCACCACAGCATTTTTCAATGCCAGAGAAGCTCTTTCCTGGAAACAGGGAAAGCATATTGGGTAAAGGAGAGATAAAAATACAATATAATGCCTGGTTGTATAGGTTGAGACATAATATTGCACTGCCACATTGAAGCTGCCTTGAAAGGAGCTAAAAACCCCAGTGCTTTCTCAATAGTGCAAACCAAACCTGTAACTACGAGATGTTGCCTGGACAAGTTTAAGGCCTATTTAATAGTAAAAAACCCTCAAGTATCTCAGATTAAAAAAAAAAATGGTTCTTGTTAATAATGTAGGGTAATGGTTTTCAGCAATCCCAGAAAAATCAGTCTTGTGCTTTTCTCTTCTGTATCTTCCAAATGTCTGTTTCATTGGGGGATGCACTGAGGAGCAGGCTTGGTTGTAGATTCAATTTATACAGTTCAGTTTTTCAGTTGATTATAATTCACATTCACGTATTTTGTTCAATCCATGTCACTGAAAACCCCCATGGATGCTGAATAGGAATAGTTGATGCTAGCAGGCATGCCTGGGAATTTTAACTCTGAGGATATCCATGAGCTGAAACTGGTTCCCTCCCGGTGCCCTGCGTTCCGATCGGGTCAGGGCGGTGTCACCAGGCCCATTGCTCGTGTGGCCTCCCCAGTCCCCCTGCACCGTGGAACAGTGCTGCCCTAGGGAGCGAGTCCTGGCATGGGACAGTCCCGGGAGGCTGGAGCTCCAGGGCTGGGGCCTGAGGGGCTGGGGCCAGGGGCACTAGCTGTGCCACCCAGGACATCCTTTCTCCATTCCATCTTCATTCCTTCTCCACCCCTCCTGCATCATCATCCTTCTCCCAGCTCTGGGAAGGTTTCAGGATCTTAGGAGAAGGGTTTGGGTCTGGTTTTGCAAAGGGGCTGAGAAGCGCCCTGGCTTGCTCAAGACCAGTGGAAGTTTTAAGAGCAGATTTTCAGAGCAAACTCAATTGTTCTTCTTGCCTCTCCTTTTGCAGTGTCTCTTAATCTTCTTAAAAGTTTTAAAATGAAACAAGGCATGTTGAAAAAATAATCCCAAGTGAGAGTTGAGTCTGTCGCAGTTTAGAAGACTGGAAATATTCAGCAAACCGGTTAAGTTATGCCAAATTCTCTCCAAAGACAGTGGGACTTAGGTTTGAGTGTTTTAGTAAACTAGGGTAACTCTAAATACAGGCTCTTTTTTTGGTCTTTATGGAGGTTTAGGTTGGGACCTTAGGAATAAGTTCTTCACGCAGAGGGTGGTTGGGCACTGGAACAGGCCCCCCAGGGAAGTGGTCACAGCACCAAGCCTGACAGAGTTCAAGACATGTTTGGACAACGCTCTCAGGTATATGGGAAGATTGTCAGGGCTGTCCTGTGCAGGGCCAGGAGTTGGACTGACTTGATGATACTTGTGGGTCCCTTCCAGCTTAGCATATTTGATGATTCTATGTTTCTATATATATTGTACAGAGCTAATAAATGATGACGAAGCTTCTGCCATTTCACTATTTTGGAAATGGTATTCAAAGTTTAGAAGAATGACAGGCTTTTGACTTAGATGTGGAAAATATTACTTTCATGGACTTTGCGTATTCTGTGCCAAGTCTCCTGACTTTCCATGCTGGGTTTCTCAACAAAGTAGTCAGTAGAACATACTAGCCCTTGAGTTAAGTTTACATAAATATCAGAATGATTGGAAAACCTCAAACTTGAAGTATAATAGCTGTTAAAAAATATTTAGGTTTTATCCTTGAGTGCCAGTTTTCTTGACTCAGAACAATTGTAAAGGCATGAATCAAATAGTCCTGGTTTTGTTCCAGTGGACATTTTCCCAAAGTGCTTGACTAGAGTGGAGTTGACTGGTGGTACTCATCGAACTGGTGAGCGGTGCTTGTTTTTTTGAAGAGTGCTGCTGTTTTAACATAAATGGACAAAGTATATTCATTGCTGCTGGGTTTGTTCCACGTTGGAAATTTATGCTGTTGCCACTCAGATGGTGTTCCTTTGTAAAGTAGTTGAGTTACAAAATTGCTTTGGAGAAAATTATGACAATATCCATTTTAACCTGGGGGTTTCTTCTGAAGTTACACATGCAAATTTCATTAAAGTTACTACCTGGCTTAATCTATAAAGCAATCCAACTTGCCCTAATATCTAATACACATTATAATTACTTTTTATGGTTTTCCCTTCAGGAGTAATCACAATCAATTTACTGAAAATGTGTTTTGCTGGAGTTTGCATCGGGAAATTGCTTTGCCTACAGACATCCAAGTTGCCATGACATTGTTTCAAAGATGTATTTATTATTTTAATTCTTGTAGAACAACTGTAGTTTGCAATTTCAGTACATGACAAGCAGATAACTATAAAAAAACCTGAGGTCCACCAGTAGGTTCCAGAAGTGAGGATTTGGTTTAATTTGTTACAACCCTTGAAGGAAAGGAATGGAATTTCTCCTTCCTATGACCAGTATATCACTGAAATCTGAAAATCTGAGACTACCACAACACCACTATGCTTCATACAGATTACATTCTTGCACATCTCACTCATGCTTTGCTCTCCTGTAACATGACAGGCATGTTATGTGATTTAATCTGTCCCACTTTGTAACCTGCATTTTGTTCACCTCTTTCCTTATGCAGTAGAACAAAAAGTGTCCTTGTGAACTGATATATGAACACTGTTATGCTCTGGTGATCCGCACAGCACATATTGTTGGATGTAGAATTTGCACACTGATCCAAAAGGGATAAAGGTCAAAATATGTGATTTTTCTGTTTATTACTTGCATCTGTCACTGAGCACCTTTTTCGTTTTTACATTTAAGATGGAATGTGAGTGGTTTTAAAAGCATACCTTGCCTAGACAAGGGTTGGCTTCTAATTTGCAGTTTCTGGTATTACTATGAAGGTCTGGATTCTCCAGTTGCTCTCCTCTGCTCTCTAGAGGAATCTTGTTCAATCTTATAAGTCTGCCTCTTAAATGGCAGAGATGCACCACCAAGTTTGTAGATGTTAAATTACATTTCTTCCCCTTTTCTCTTCTTTTGCAATGTCCCCCTATGAACACTGCTGTCCCAGATTCTTTGGGACAATATCCTGCTTCTCTACCTGTTTGTCTCATGTTAACATGCTTCAGAGCCCTCTGGCTGAGGACAGGGTTCTTCTGGCTGTAGCTTCTCCATTTTAATCCAGTTCCATCTTTGCAATGTGATTAAGGTTGCCTTATGTTGCCTGCTGTGCTATTTGTGCTGCTATTTTGAAATTACAAATTCTCTTTGAAACAGATTCAATATTTTCCAGCAACTTGTGGGAATTAATTGTTTCCATCTTGAATGATTGAGGGAAATCAATAGCCTCTCTGAGTCCAAAACAGACAAAATCTACACCCCCTCACCCATGAAGATAAGGTAGATATTAATCCAGTTCTATATTTTGTAAATCAAGAGTAAACAAAAAGAAGGGGGAAGTAAGAATGGTGTTCCATATTTCATACCAAGATATGCTGAAGGCATAACTAGACTTTTGTCTAGAGAAGGTCATAGAATAGATTTCTTCTTTCCTCTCCCTTGCCCAAAGAAAGAAATGGATCTGATTTTGTCTAAAGAAAACAGATTTTCTTTCTTTAGTGTTTCTTAAGTACAGTATAAACGGAAATTGTTCTGTTTGAGGTTAATAAAAAAATTACCTTTGGTGTATGTTTTTCTATTAAAGCTGCACCCATCCATTTATTTAAGTATACCTCAGAGAACTTAGTTTTGTAAGTGTCAAAACCAGTTTAACAGCCCAAGCAATTAAAGGTTTTGTAAAAGCTTTTAGAGTTCAAATGATTGCTACCTAAGGCAATTTGATTAGTCCACAGCCCTTATAATAACTATTGTAGCCATGCTGGAAATGCTTATTTGTTAAGTATGCTGTGGAAGTGTGATTCTTCCTACTGGCGACCTACATAGCATTGAATTTTTTTTTCCTTGGATGTTTATTACAAAAATGGTGCTGAAATATATATATATATATATATATATATATATTTTGCCACCTCAGAATGAAAGATTTTTCCTATGTGATCAAATGGTATGAAACCCAAAGGAGAGAATAAGCCAGGTTATTGTAGTAATTTATCTCTTCCTATTTCTGTTTTGCTTTGTTTTGCAAGGACAAACCAGCCGGGAATGTTCACAAAGAAAGAATTTGATCAGTTGGCCTCAGTGATAGACAGCTTCAGTCTCATGACGTACGACTATTCAGCACCACATCGGTAAGACTCCATCTGACATCAGAAAGATCATTGAAGGAGCTGATTCCTACTTAAGTCTGTTAAATCTTTAGTACAAGTTCATTTGTTTTTCTTATTAAGTGGATAGTGTATTGAAAGTTTATCAGATACTAAAGTTCTGGATTAGTAATTAAAATAGATGGTTTTTCAACAAGCTGCTAACTCAGTACATTTTTAACAGCAGTGTGTATCTGGGGTTTGGATATTATGAAAGACTTTGTACTCAAGCTAAAAAGGCATCCTTTTGAAAGGATAACCTGGTACTTACTCTTTTCCAGGCCAGGTTCTTTTTTTTTGAGTTATTTAGCAAGATAGGTACGCTAATAATCTACTAATAATAACATTGTGGAACGAATTAGCTTTAAACAGTTGATACTTCATTCGCCTTTAAATATGAGCACAGTTCCCAGCAACACTGCTCTGCTATGTTAGCATGTTGAGTTTTAGTGGCACAGGTATCATGAAGGCTTTGAGGCAGATAATTAGTAGGGAGTAGCAGATATACTTCTCCCATTATCATGCTAGTGAATGCCTTTTGTCATGTTAGTGTTTGAGGGAAAGCCTGCTCTCCTCTCCAGCAGGTAGGAATGGAATGAGTGCAATATCCTGATGCTACATACATGACAATTCAATTACTCTGTGTATTAATGCTATACTCTTTTTCTTCATGTAGCTTTTTGTTAGGTAATTTTTAGGTTTTTTCCCATAAATAAGTGTCTCACAATCTGAAACTTGTCTTGCTTACCAGTCACCACACAATTTTACAGTTCCTTCTGTAAGTAAATGCTGGATTTTGTCCCAGTGTATTTTGCCAGTTTGCAGTAAAAACATTGAGGATGGTATTGGAAAGGAAGTCATACAGAGTTTTGAATTATAGGGTAGGCATTGTGCAAGGCTCAGTGAAAATGTAGTAGGGGAAAACTCTTTCTTACCCCTAGGAAGAAGTTTTATGTCCCTTCACCTTAGAATTGAATCAAAAAGTCAAGAGTGGGGCAAGCATGTTTTATGTATCAGCACTTCAAGCTCCTGAAGAATGGGCATTTAACCTTGATGGAATTGGATGTTCATCCCCACTAATTTTTGTGAGCCATAATTTGCTCTTTACAATTACACTGGTCAAAAAGAGAAGGCTGAGTATGAACATGTAGTTTTTCTGACAACCTGTTTGATTTTTGCTAACTTGACAGACCTGGTCCAAACTCCCCTCTTCCCTGGGTACGAGCTTGTGTTGAAGTACTGGATCCTGATTCAAAATGGAGGAATAAAATACTTTTAGGACTGAATTTCTATGGCATGGACTATTCTGCTTTGGGAGCCTCTGGGGAGCCAATCCTTGGCAGCAGGTATGACTTCTCTGGATAATGAGTACTTCTATATGATATATTCTCACAAAAATTAGAAATTCACAAGTATTCTCATTTAGAAATATGGATGTGTTAGCAGCACAGAAATGGCAAAAGTGGTAAATCTGCACATGAAATAGTAGCTCACCAGTTGGAGTAAGACTTGTAACTTCTCTGCCCTGTACAGAAATGCAGATAGATGGCACAGTTATCCTGTTAGAACTCTTATGCAAAAATGGTTTGTGTAGTTTTCCCTCTTTCCTCTAGCCATGTTTGTACATGCAGGTTGCCATCTTTGTATTAAAAATGTTCTGCAGTATTCTCCTACGCTGTGTATCTTTTTGGGGGTTCCTGCAGTTGCCCTAATGATTCTTTCTCTCAGCTCCTGAAGTTTTTACCTGTTACTTTGAAATTTGAGACTGGTTTCCAACAGCAATATGCCACTAAATTTCTTTTCGGTAGAAAAAGCTTCAATAAGCTCACCTGGAGACAAAAATCTATAACAAGATAAAAGGAAATATTCCAAAGCCAGCTTGAAATTTTATATTGATTCTCAGAGGAAAATGGTTGTTTTTAGTTTTGGGTAATAACCACCAGTACTAACAGTGAGCTTTGCAGAAATACAGTCAGGGTATGGTACATCAAGCCAGAAGAAAAACAAGAAAAACACTGTGAATTTGACAGGAAAATCAGGTTTGTTCAGAAATTTGTTACTAAATTATAAAATAGAATGAAGCCAAGCAGAAACAAACCAAAAGCACACAAGGTGACTGTTCTCACTTTCACAGGTTACTGAGTTCATTACCCCAGGATATTTGAATGTAATAACAAATTGCTTTTTAGACATTGAAATACTATCTGAGGTGGACTGTGTAAGGTGAGCCTGAATTTTTTTATGTCTATGCCTACAGTTACACAAACACTCTGTTATTGTTGCACCTGCTTCTACTCTCTTCCTGCTTCTCCTTTGCTCTTTGCAGGGGTATAATACTGTAGACACAGCTTTTTTTCCAGTGCTGATTTGTGTTCGAATCTGACTGAATAACAGAAAAGGGGAAAATAAAGCCATTGTTTACAGGGAAAGGTATTTAGCAAGTATTTCAGAATGACTTCTGTAAAGTTAGTTGTGGTGGTTAGGCAGGAAGAATACTCAATAGTCAAAGTATCATTGATTTACAGAGCTAATTGTACAATCTCAGAAGAATTATTAGCTTCACTGTAATATTTACAGCTCTGTTTGCAAGTGGAGTGTAGCACTATCTAGCAGAATAAAAGGTTCTTGTTTTTTTCTGAACTGAAATTTCTGAAATTGAGTTTCCACTTGAAAAAACACTGTGCACTAGGATGGCAGGTACTTTACTTTTCATAGATTCTTCTGGACTATATTGTAGTATTAATTCATGTTGCTTTTTAATTAATGGCAAAAATATCCTAGCCAAGAGTCATGTATGATTACTGTAACCTTTATTGAAAGTGGTTATATTTATCTGTATGTAGGACAGTGGTGCACAGTATGGGACAGTATATTTTATACAGAAAACAGTTTTGTTAACATATACTTCACTGACAGATCATGAGATAGTAGTTTTCCAGATATTTACCAGAAGCAGCATGCTGGACAAAGTCTTTAAGAGACTTTGAATTTATCCATAAAACACATAAATTCTCCTTTTGCTGTGTTACCCATTGGTCAATGGTTATGTTTGTTTTTCCAGAAATACAGCTCTGAGCATACACAGTTGTGTATGTCATGTAGTAATGTAAAAGTAGAATAGATTCAAGGTAAAATAGCTGTAAAATAGGCCAAACTTCTGCCATAAAGAGAACAGAAAAAAAAAGGGGGGGGTTTAGTGTAAAATAAGCTTTCTGCCACTTAAGTGGTATCAGGCCATTTGCAAGGAAATCCTTTGACCTGCAAAAAGTGCTGAAGGATTGATTCATGGCTCTTTTAAGGCAGTGTCCATATGTTGTAGTGATAGTGAAGTTGAGCTAAAGTACTGGTATTAAAATTAATTCAAAGTCTATTCAGTTAAGTGCAGTCTGGTGTGTGTGAACTTCTTTGTTGTAGATTTCTGCTTAAGTTTTTGCATATGAAATTTATTGCAAGTACAAGTCTCCAGCATGTCAGTGCTCCTTGGCACGCAGTGAGGTGCACAATTTCTTGTTGAAGCATATTCATTGGAAGCTGATCCTCTTAAAGAAGAGAGATGGAGAATTGCAAGATTCAGTGGCAAACTGTATATTCTCAAGTTGTTTGATGGTAGTGTATTATGCACTTTAATTGATTATTAGTAAAGTGCATGCATAGAATTGCATGCAGAATGCAGAAATCTGTGCTGGTCTCATGTTTATGTTTTTCTTTAGGATAGGAATTATGTGATGGAAAGAGATGCCGAACATAGGTGGATTTCATTCACTGCATATTTTTTTCAGTCCAGAAATTCATAAAATAACTTACAGTAGAACTCCTATTTGCATAAAATATTATTTGGCAGTGTTTTTTTATTGCAGAATGTAATCTAAAGGTAGAAGTACTTGCAAGGATATATAAGCTTTCCATGTAATAATCCTGTTTCCTTCATACACGCCATAAGAAGTAACAGGTATATATGTGTATGCTTGCATGTAGATATAGTTATATCTCAGGATTAAATGAAATGAAAACAATTTTTCTCTTACAGCAGCATGGTGTAGTTTGTCCTTGGGTGTTGTTACAATAGGAACTACAGTTTGTATTTGCAGCAACAATTTGTTTCCTAAAGCTCAGTCACAACTATTACTTATTAATACAATGAGTCAATCACAGAGATTATAGCACTTTCTGGTGCTTTAATCAACCAAGTACTGTTTGGTTAGCTGCAGGGAAGCTGCATTCCTGAGTATGTTTCACTGTGACATAATTTTTATGAAATCCTAAGCTGGAAATAAAGGTGTTCCGTTTGTGATTCCCCAAATCACCTGTAGTGCTTCTGGCAATGTTTTTTGTCCTTCGGCTGTCAAGAATCAGGTGTCTGAATTGTTAAGATGCAGTCATTCTAACTTTCCATTGTATTAAAACCCTGTCAGATCATAACCATCTGGTGCTGCTGACTTGGTGCTCTAGTAATCACCTTGTTCCAACATGTCCTCTATTGATACTGTGACCCGACAGTATTTCCTCTTCACAAGTGTATGTCTTGGGTAAATAATTCTTCAGTGAAGAATTTTGAAGCTTAAGAAATTGGATAGTCTTGGAGATCTTTACCTTTGAGTCCTTTTTGAGACCTGCAGTAGGTCAGCAAGCCCTTCAATCTCACAAGCTTCTTACTTCCAATGTACTTTTTCTGCCTTTAGCTATCTGTTCTACAGAATCTCTCTTAATCATTGGGACATTACATTTCAGTTGCAGTTTTGTTTTGCCTTCTCATGGGTGGTTACACAGTAGTGTAGTGGTGTTTTTCATTCCATGCCATCTAAAATCTGTATCCATTATGACCTGGGCCAAAAGGGAACTGATAAACTTCATTGCTAGCTGTGAATTAAAAGCAATGTAAATCAAAGGCTGTCATGTGGCAATGGTGTCACATTTAATAGGTCAGAATTCTTTATTGAGCACCTCCCTGCTAAGTTTCATGTGATAATGTCATTTTGTCCTTTTTTTTTCTATGGTGTTGAAAGAGGAAAGATACATCTCTAATGTTCCACCTGGCTCTGTGTAACTTTTGAATATATTCTGCATTCAAGCTGCTTTTGTTCCCAATGTAGCGATAAAAATAGATATGTGAATAACTCCATTATTTTGAAACAATGCTGTGTGTGCTTACTTTCATTTAAAGTAATCTGAATAAGGACTTTTATGTTAATTTTAAACATTTAAGAAGATTGACATAATAAATTGCCAGCTGAAGCAAGGGAGAAACTGATTTTACAATGCATTGTGCTGTTCAGAGATAGAAAATAAGATGACTTGCAATGTGAGGATGTAGAGTTCTACTGGGAATTTCATTGGCTGCCTGCCATTCTGTAAATAGCAGGTCATAAAATGTGGTACTTAGAAACAGTTAGAGGTGAACTTTTTCTCTGAATTATCATGGCATTGTCTTTATAAGCAGCAATTTAAGATTTGGGCCAACTGTGACCCATGATTTTGTCTTATAGAAGTTAGGAAAAAGCTTGTGCCAGGAACTCTTTTACTCTTGAAGCTGCAAAGCTTTTACAACCTTTCTCTTCATGCTGTAATTCTCTCAGGATTTCTATTACTTCCCTGTATGCCAGGATTCTGTATCCTGATTTAATCGATTTTGTTCATAATTCATTTGATTTTGAGGAGATACTAATATTTCAAATAAACCAATGTACCCATTAGCTTTGTAGGACTGAACAACTTGATTGACCTGTTGTTCACCTCTCCTCTTTACTGAAGAAACTGCTAAGCTATTTCTTCTTAAATTGTCCTGCTGAGTCAGGTAGTAAAATCATGGCAGTGATAAGAGGAAGTTACAACTGGGCCTGGAATCAGAAATTATTTCTGTATTACAGATGTCTAAATATTTCAGGAGTGTTTCAAAAGTTTTATTCTATTAAATTCCCTCTGGGATATTCTGGTATGTGTCTCTTCCATGGTATATCTCTCCCTCCCTCCCTTTAGGGATGGAAAGAGAGTTTGAGCTGTTAGCTGAAAATGTAAGATTAGTTAATTCATGTAAGGTAGACAGAACATTTTACAAAGTAAAATTATGGGTCATATTTCAGCTTATCCAAATTTACCTTTTGATGATAAATAAAAAAGCTGTTGTAACTGTTTTTTTATGTAAAACATGTTCTTATTTCTTTTGAAATGAGAGAAAGGTGGCTTTTGTTTAGTAGGCAAATGATTGGTTCTGAAGTTCAGTCATACAATGGCATTGGCTGTGGGTGAATGTGTATATCTCAGTGAATCTGTTTTAAAAACTGGTCAGTTGTGATGAACATTTTAAATGGTGGGCATATTACTGTGAAATGTGCTCTTTGCTCTCTCCTGTGGTGCTTTTTAATAGTAAATTTGCTACAGGCAATATTTAGGGAGTTAAATATTGACAAAATAATAAGGCTATAGTTCTTTACTGTCTTGTTGTTGTACTCCAACCATTAGAAGATAGCATGATGAAATTAGGAAAAATACTTCTGTGGTTTAAAACCAAGAGCCAGAAACCTTTAATGTAAGCTGAATTTACTTATGTCCCTAGATTTGCATGTGGGTGTTTGTGGCTGGTGTAAAGTGGAAGAAACTCATCGCTTTGGTAGCCTTATTTGGGCTTCTGAGATCACTATTGGTGACCTAAAGCTCTGATTGAATCTCTTCAGGTACCTGATGATTAACAAAGAACGTAGAACAGATAACACCATGTTTGTACCCAGATCACTCCGCTATGAATCCCTTTGCTCCCATTGCCCCATCCTCTCTCATGCTCAGTGCAGAAAGGATAATGATTAATTTTGCCTGGTGTTTGCTGTGCCTCACAAAATACTCCTTGTGTTCAGTTCCATTGCAGGTCAGTTGGGGATCAGTATGAAAAAGGCCTCCTGAAAATGCTTGGTGACTTTATACAAGTTAGCCTAGAGCTGGCTGAGTGCACTGTGCTCACTTGTTCGCTGATGGTGTGCAGTGTAGATTCCTCTGGGAAGCTTCTGATTCTGAAGGTGTGGCATCTTTTTTTGGAGCCAAAAAACACCAGCCTGGGTGAAGCTTATCAGCTGCACTGGAGCTTACCCACCACTGGACAGGGATGCATGGGCTAAGGTGTTGGCTCCAGACAGCTGGATATATTTCCCTCTTATTTCTAAGCAGGGAGAGTTTTTGACCTTTTCCTGAAGGAAAAAAAATAAATATAGGTCCTGGAGTTTTAGATTGATTGTCTATTCTCTTTACTACAAAACTGACAGTAGTGAGATCATTTGTATTTTTTTCACAGAAGGGCATTGTTTGATGGGTAGTGTATGCTTGGGGTTTTTTAGCAGACAAGCTTTTCTTTTAAGAGCACGTACCTTGGAGTTTCTCTCATCTTAAACTGATTTTTCAATTCTCATTATCTAATTTCAACATTAATCTGTTCAGTGAGTTGAATTGCTATGATTGTTGGGGAAGCAGTCAGAATTAAAATCAATATATGAGTTTCTGTAGGCCGGTTGAAACTGATCTGAATATCATCAGCATAGATTGAAAAGTTGAAATGAACTTTCTTGGTAACTCAAATGTAATTTCAGTTGGTTGAATTTATAGGAAGACAGCTATATACTTCTTCATTTGCTAAAGAGCACCACTTTCAAAGCTTTATTTAGCAAGCTCTGAAACATAAAGTAATTCCTGATAAAGCAGAGCACTTTCCTTTTTTTTCTTTTTTTCTGAAGTTAGGTCTTTATTACTTGGCTATGTGTCTGCTGTCAAGCTGACTGCCACAAAAGTGGTGCTGGGGACCCAGTGCTTACATGATGAGTCTTTGGGGCTTTTTCCTTTGAAGTGACTCTGGTCTGGTCCTATGAGCTGGAACTCATTAGCAGTTCAAGTGCCGCTCCAGTTGTTTAATCCAAAAAAAGCATCTGTTTTATGCACTCTGAGACTGCTCCACAGTGCAGACTAAAGTATGGTGCTAGTTTTTATTGTAAAAGTTCCATCCTGATGTGAACTGTAAGTTTGATATAGGCTGAATCATACAACCTAAATTCTTCCTTTCATTTTGACACAATGTTTTTAAACAGTACGATGAAAAAAGAAAATAAGGTAAAGTTACAAAACATTATTCTTTGGATATGGCAGTGAAAAAATTTCTCTATAAGCATTATTACATTTTTCAAGACTTTTTTTTTGTGCACAGTTCTTTCAGAGGGCAAGAATAAATGTGCATGTTTATTGCAATTCCAGAGAAAAGTAGCAATCACAGCAGCAAAGTATTCAGAGTGATCAAATTACCAATGGAAGGACTCAATAACCGAGTGAAGAGCCAGTGTGGAAATATATAAGATTTAGGAATAGGTTTGAAGCCTTGAAGTAATACTTACAGGAAATAGTAATGGAGCATATAGCTATACAGTCTTTGAAGTAATAGAAGTGCAAGTGTGTTCCACAACATTAACAGCTTTTGATTTGTGCAGACAGCTTGTTTATACTCGGAATTATACAGCAGGTGATTGAATACGGTTTCTGGTGATAACATTCAGTAGTGGTACAATGTCCAATACATTTTTTCTTTATGATTTTATGAGCTATTTCAGTATGTTAGTAATGCCAGCAAACAGAGTGGGGTTTTTCCACCCTAAATTAATTCATGCCCGCATTAGGAAAATGTATCTGACAATGTTGAGTAGTAAATTTTACCAAAAATAAGTTTTTGGATTTTGGGCTCTAAAAATAGGAGAGTTACATTTGAAATTGATGCTGAAATGCAATGCTGTTCATGGCTAAAATGGAAATCAAGGCAGACTTTGATACTTCATCTACTTTTAGGGAAAAAATACAGTATTATGAAAATTATTAGAAATTACTTACTTGCAAATTCAATGAAATTTACAAGATTATGCCCAAAATATATCTATATATCCTAAATATATGCCTTAGTTACCATATATACCCATATAGTTAACCATTTCTTACAGTTTTGTGTATGTAATTTTAGTGTTTAATCCAAACGTTGGTTTTGTTACACTATTTTAGAAAGAAACTGTCTTTGAAAAAAGTAAAAATCTCTCCATGTACTACATCTTTTTGCAAGTAGCTTCTTCCTTTTGTTATTTACCTGTCCTTAAGGTTTGAGAAGAAAAAGAAAATGCCTCTAGAGTGGTGTTTCCTGTAAAGTGCGAGGTAACTGCACTGCCTGGCTTAGAGTAGGTACATCCTCTTCACTACTTGTGAGTGAGGACGTTGAGCAGGTGAGAGGGTCAAAGCGGAGTCTGTGCAGTTCTGTGACCCAGTTTGTGTGAGATTGAGGATAGTCCTACTTCCAGCCTCTACTACAGGATGGGGGTGTAGATGGCAGATGGTGCCTGCAATTTTGAATGTAAAATATTTTACTACAGTGGTTAAAACCTAAAGGCAGTTGTCTTATCTTCAGGGTTTCCTTGTATTTACCAAATTTAGAGACATTAGTATTATACAATTTTTTTTTTCCCCTGTGAATAAAAGCAAATGTCCCTGAGTCCTGGGCTTTGAGCCCCAGTAAATTAAGAAAATAAGGTGTTTCCACCTGAGAAACCGCTTACACTGTTCACTTGGAGCCATAAATCCAGAAAGGTAATGAAGCTGTTGCTTTCCGTATTCATGAACCACTTTGAATGCATTTTAATGGATAAATGTGTAGTTACATTTCACTGAATTCTACATTTTATAGCAAAGGGACACTGGACAGTTTGAGCAAACTCAGCATAGAAGTGGAGTATATTTTAGTATTGACAGCAGAAGTGAAGATGCCTATTGATAATACTAATTTATTGAATTGGTCCTAGGTTTTAGCATTTGTGGATTTTAAGCATATGGAGAGAAATCAATGGGTCATGCATCTTTCGGGAGACCTTTATGTACCAAACCTGGAAACCAATATGGTCATTGCAAACTGCCATTGCTGAGCCCTCGTTACCCTGTGAATACATGAGGAAAGCATTAGGGGGAGCATGGTGTCTCTGCCATCACCACTGTAATTTTGAGTTATAAATATGATGTGAGGGTCTCATATCACCTTGATTGCTGCTTAGTTACAAATTAAAAGTCCTAGTTTCCTCAGAATTTTAACCTTATTTTTTGTGGACACTAAGTCTTAGCTGAGTCCAGGCATTCTTGTTTAGTTTGTCCTGGCTTTGTTTCTATATTTGAGTTTGCATATTGAAGGACTCCTGAACAATTCTCTTTTTGTTGATGTATGCATCCTTGGGAGCATGAATTAGACAGGAGAATGGGTAGAATAGTTAGAGATGAATGGTAAATTGCTTGTCATGTGTAATGTCTCTTACAGTTGACCCTGAAAACCAATACTGTAAGCATCTGTATGTGTAAAGTGGGTATCATGTTGCAAAGACTTGAATCTTAAGTGTCAGTCTCTCTGTAAGCCTTGCTTGAAGATGCCATTTATAGGATTTTTAGAACTAAGAGTTGATAAGGGCAGCAGACACAGTGCTTCCATTTAAAGGCACAGCCAGTATCTGTGGGACACTTTTTCTAATTTATATTCAAGAGTATTTTAGCTGGTTTTTTAATTTTTCTTCACAAATCTCGTCATGAAAGAAAACTGATGAATGTGGTGATGGGATCTGTCCACCAAAAGCAGCATAGTCTTAAGCAAACCGACTTAAATTTAAGTCAGGAGAAACTAAGGAGCTTGCTAAATACAGCGTAAATTTAGTCTCTCCCCAGATTAAAAAAAAAAGCTCTGTACCACTGATGGTAATATGTCAAGCTTACAGGGAACTCCACCAATACATTTCAATCAGATCTGAAAACCTCTTTCCAAAAATGAAGACTTTTCATCTCGCTTCTTACCACTAGAGTATTCCTTGAGAAAATCCATAAAGGGAATATTAAGAATAAGATGTGCCTGGAACTCTGTAGCTGACTGGCAGCATTTATTTAGCAGATGTATTAAGAATAGTTGAAAATCTGTGCGTTTTTAAAGCAAAATCTGATACTGAATCATGAGCTTGCCTAAAGTAAACCACTCTTAATTTGCAAAGAAACCATTTGCCATTAGTCTTTCATGAAATGGTTGTTATCAACCTGCATAATAAAGGACTGATGGCATCCATTACTATGTACAGGAGCGTCTTCCAGGATAAATAGTATTTTATTAGAATCTGTTTTATAGTACTGTGAGAAAGAGATGTTTAAATAGGAGTGGATTAGGAACATAAAATCTTTGAGTGCATTAGTAGATAGATTTAAGCAGTAGGGAGTCTGTGGCAACAGGTGAAACAATTTGTTCTGAAGAACTCAGTAATCTTGTACTTGAGCAGGAGGAGATGTGTTTTTTTGTTGCAATAAGGAAGAATAAATGTCATCAGAAATAGTTGTAGTTTTAGGAGAAATGGAAGAAAGGAATGGAAGAAATTGACATGGAGAAAATTACCTGGAGCCGTTTGTTTCAAATGACATTAATGTGCATATCTTCACATGTGCTGCTCAGATTTACATTCTAAATAATTTCCATTCACTTTCTCTAAGTTCACTGCACTTAGTTACTAGAATTCCCTTCTTTGCACTGGACACAATTTACAATCACCTCTTCTGGTCTGCCACATGTTGACAGCTTATCATTTGAAATGGGAGCGTTTCTGTTCACACGGATGGGAAGTTATCCTTAGAATTGTGGCGCTGTTGTTTAGGTACATTCTGTGTAGAAAAACCACTGGGAACAGCCCAGTGTAATTCACTCTGATACTTACAGAGGGTTTAAAATTTTAAGAATGAGTTCTTTCCAAAATTGTTTTTTCTGTCTCCTTAGTGTCTAAAGTCCAGAATGTGCTCACAGACCGCTAGAGTAGTATTAGCTAATCTAGGGCAGATTTGCTGCTTGGTTGTTTATATTTTGGCCATTGTTCTGAGTATTTCTTGGATTCTGATGTTAAATTAGCTGCTGTTTAAATGTTTCTTTTACTCCCTCCATGAATTTGGAAATCACTGTAATTAAAGTATTTTGGCAGCTTTAATTTCTTCAGTATCTGAATTTTAGTAATAGAATGTTTCTTTAGCTGAATTTTTTTAAAAGATGCTGATTTATATAATGAAACTCTTTGTTCACAGGATAATGAATTTATTCCAGAGCTTATTTTCACATTAAAGTTTCAATTTGGAATCTTTTTTCTGATCGTTATTAGGAATGAGAAACACATTTTGACATTTACCTATTTTAGCATATTTTGCACATAAAACCTGCATCCAATGAAAAGCTATTTGTTCATGAAAATGAGTCCTCAGCTGGCACAAAATCACACATAAAGACAAGAAGAGTGATCAGGGAGAGAAGGCTTTTGAAGTTAACCTTCCCTCATTTACATAAATGCATAATTTGAAAAATGCGGGTATGTTTATTTATTCAGTACTATTATGTGAATTTTAAAGCTGATTTTACTTTCCACAGCCTAATTGTATTCTCTGGTAGCCAGTTATGGCTAAGTTGAACTAGCAATATTTGTAGAAATATGGGGAAAAAATCCTTGCAGAAATAAATCTGAGTTGTATTTGATAAAAAAAAGAGGTTGATTATTTCTACACAGTTGCTGGGCCATGAAGAAAGAAATAAAAACCATAAAATTGTGGCATAAGTGATAGAATTATATACTTATTTACTGCAAAATGCTCAAATTCTGAATTTAGCTTCTTTATAAAGCTGCTTATTCCGGAATGTGGCGCAGTGATTCTCTGCACATACTCTTTCATAGCTGTTGAAGTTTGGAGCATCTTGCCATTTAATATAATTATCTTTTTAAGGATGCCTGAAACCCAGGTGGTTCTAGTAGTAGGGTACTGGGTGTAAGGTACATTGTGGATGGCTAGGTTATAATGCTCTAGTTCAATCTTATTAAATGTCCTCCTTTTCCCTTCTTTTGTTTCCTTCAGGTTTTTGCCACTTTAACAGTTGTAATGTAGTGACTACTCTTCTGTAGTCGTGTCTCCAAGTCTAATAGAATAACAAAACAATCATTTATCAATGGAATCCTTATCTGGAATTATTGTTCCACTATTTTAACAAAAAGGATTGGCACTAGATACTCAGTTTGTCCTGAAGGAGCCAGCAAATTAAAGGGATGAGTTGGAGACCTTTGACCAGAACTTTTGAATCTCATCGCCTGGAGCTATGCTTTTAATGAAATTATCTGCCTTGCCTTTTCCACCTCCTTCGAGCAGTGTCTATTTATGCTTAAATACAGCTTTAATTATTCCAAGTTGAAGCTCTCCTTTAAACAACCTGACCTTGGGACATGGGACTTTACACCTTCAAACTGTTTTTTGCTGGGACAGTCAGATTGAGGCCCGCAGTCTCTCACTACTGGCTACTGCCAACATGGTGACTGAGGAGAGCAGTGCTGTGCAAATGTTTCCCTTTCCTTTTTCAGTGTTTTTGTTAAATCTGTATTTCCACTCAATATGCCTGCTAACTAATGGTGCTGTGCTGGGGGCAGCAAAGCCTCCCACCACCTCCAAAGCAAAGTGTTGTATGAGACTAGAACTGTTTTAGAGTTTGGAAAGCAAATGATAGGAAAACTTAATCAAAAGAGGCATCCCTGGAGAGAGATCCCTGTTCTTTTAGCTAGCAAGATAAAAAAACCAAGCTTATGTTTTTAAAGGGAAAGGAATATAATGGTGAAAAGGCAGAATTTTTAACAGATCTATACCTGCTCTTCTTCATTTCCTTTCTCAATGCTGTTGACTTCACTGTGAAACCTTAGCAGTTAATTTAACCTCTTCCTCTTTATCTTTATTTGAACTTTATTTGTATGTATTTTACTTCCAGGTGTATTACTGGTAAGAGATCTACATTTGAACTTTGGCAACTATTGAGATTTTTAATATAGATGGAACAGCTTGGCATTAGTTTCAATATGCAGCTTGTGCTTTTGTAGTGATTCTGTATCTAAAATTGAAAAGATACCACTTAAAATCAAAAAAACTATGGTGCATTTTTATGAGCTGTGGCAAATATACGTAATGCAAAATTCAAGAACACTCTGCAGTAATAGGATAATAAATACTTGGCTGTCAGCTGGAGACCTGAGCTGGGCTATGCTTTTGTTTTGTTTTGCTGGTTTTGAGGAAGGAAAATCTGATCTTTCCACTGAAGGAAAAAATGAGTTTCACATCACCCAATAATAGGCTTTAATAATTTCCAGTTTCTTGAATTCCTTTAATCATATACATTTAGTCAGTTGTTTAATGAGTTCTAGCCATTTTCTCTCGTTCTTCTTGATTCCTGATTCCTCCAATTTCTCTTAAAGGTTTTCTCTATTGACCTCGCTTCCTGCCTTGTAACGTGCAGCTTCAAATTCTTACTAATTGTTGATATTTAGCCATAAACTAAGACAGTCTTCATGAATGGAGTCACTTCGTCTTTTCTCTCCAGACAATTTGTATGGAGGCTAGATTTTTGACAGGGATTAAAAAATGGCGGATGTGAAGCCTGTTAAACAAGCAAAACTTCCACCAAGATTGCTGTGGAAAAAAATAATTCGCTCTCATGGGAAGTAAAGTGAACTTTTACTTCCTAAACAAGTTTCATACTAACAGTGGTTCAGGTAAATAATTTTTATCATGCAAGTGACAGTGCAAGAATCATCTCATGAAATGAGCCAGAGAACTCAGCCTTTCTCCAGCATTCCAGTGGATAGCAATTTTGTCCCCTTCTCTTTATGTTGCCAGAGTTATTGGCAGAGAATAAATAAAGGGAAATCAGAATATTCTGCCTCACTTGATAGCTTACCAAAAGGGAGATTTTATGATCGTTTTTAGAGCCTTTAAAAGAATGAAATAAATTTAGTGTTTGTCAAGTGAGTTGCTTTATTGTAGGGGTTTTTTTTGGCTTTTATTGAGAACAATCCTGGAATACTGTGCAACAAGGGATCTTGGTTTGGATTTGGAAAATGTGTTTCTGAAAATGTTGGCATTTGATATTTTATCTTCCTTCACAATATTAGTTGGCAGCATTTTCCTCCATTATAACTAAAGTAATTTTACAGTGTCCTCTTTGTAGGAGAAAGAGCAGGTTGTCTCAAAACTCTATGTTCAAGGATAACCTGAGATGTTATAATATTTTTACCTACTTTGAAGTTTGAGAAGATTCCAAGTTATTTGTCTTTTTTTCCTCTTTTCTATCTTACTTTACAGAGTAAAAGTTTTGAATGTTGTCCATCCAAGAAAGAATAATCTTTGTCACAGAAGGATACATGGTCCTGTCTTGTACCAGTACTGGAGATTCATTTTAGTGGGTTTCTTCTATTCTGGAAACAAATAACAGTCCAATATAATTACCAGTGTATCATTACCAGTGCTGTAAATCTCATTACAAGTTGTTCTATCTAGGCTTGCTATTTGATGTGTGATTTTTTCAGCTATTTATTCAAAATCTCTAATACTTCTACTACATATTTTAATTTATATGTTCACCTCATGGAAAGTTTGCCATACTCGTGCAATGTCTCTTAGCCTACTTTGTGCTAAAGCATAATTTTAAATAGTGATTCTGTTTATAATTCCAGTTTCTACGTATCTTAACTCTGAAACATTGAAATAGAAAGTTCTCAAATAAGAATGCTGCAAGAAGGTAGTGAGTGTGTTGCCTTTAGAGACACATAGACCTTCTCCCACTGTTCCAGCATCAAAAAGGAACATTCCTGATGCCAGAGTTGGAATTTACCTAATCCAAATAAGGAAATAGAGTTCCCAAAGAAAGTGAATTAGATTAACATCCAATACTGAATCCAAGATCTGGTCGGGGAGAAGATGTGCATGTTATCTTAAAATAAATTGGAAATATAAATAAAATATTGGGACTGTTACAGGACTTTTGATCATCCTGACCTGCTTGTTTTGAAAGATCTGTATTGTAGGCAGTAACAACTGTAAAAGTGAGCTAAACAGGGATGAAGGAGGGATGCTAGTCATTCACACTTGCATAGAAATGTTGCAATATTTGAAAAGCAATGATTATGGCTGAAGAAATTGCATAAAATGTATTTATTTATTTACCCATGTCATGGCTTTAAATTGCTAGGAAATGTAAAATGTATGAAGACAAAATCCAAGTATTCATTAGAGTAGTCTAAAAAAAAGAAAAAGGCTGTTCTGAGGACAGAGTTTGAGTAAATTATGTATTGAGATGCTAAGGAGTGATTTTTGAACTACCAAGGAAAATAGTAGCTCTTTATGAAGTGCTTGAAGTTTTACCGAGTTCTATTTGCTTTTGAGAAGCTTATGCATGTTTCATATGTGTTAGTGTTCAAATACATGGTTTGGTTTTACTTTGATAAATTTCATATCCTGAGTATTCTACACTTGGCCATCCAGATTACTATTATTTTTCTAAATTGCTTAAGAAAACTAATTTTCTACTGCTTCTGTTGGTCAGCTTGTTCATGCAATTGTTCTCTACAACCTTTTGGTGCCTTTTGCAAATATAAACTACTTTAAACCTCATTTGATGAAGCTCTCAAAGACATAAAACTGTTTTGAATATAGCAGAGCTAAGTTAGGGTTGTGAAGAGAGTAAACCTCCCTACCATAAGCTGGTTGCTGGTTGCCAGAGAATCTGTGTAAAGATGAAGGTGTAGGACACTTCACTGTTTTCAGAACTGAGGGTCTCCTCCTGTCTGCTGTGAACTGTGTATTTATTTGGTCTAGAGTAACTTATGCCTGTGCATTTCTCACTGTGATTCTTTGGATGTGGATTGCAGGGAATGTTGCAATAGCTTTTTGATGGGCAGACTTAGCTGGTGGGATGCTTTCTCCTTGACCATACGTAAATTTGGGACTGAAAAAGGTATTCTTGTCACATTCAAATGTCAGATATTTAAAGTAGTTGACAGTGAAGAATGGTACTTAGCTATGTTACATCATTTCTATTTATCCGAGATACTGTTCTCAGAGAACTAAGGTTAATGATGTAATAAGCAGTTTTCTGATAAACAGGTAGAAAGTAGTAATTTTTTTTCTCTCAGACTACTGTATTCACCCTTCTTTTTTTCTTCTTTCCTTCTTCCTTTCAAAACTCTTTGACAGATGCTAAGGTTAATGAATTTTAATTTTAATTTGGCCTTTTCCTTGGGTTGCTGACAGTTCCTTCTATACCACAGAGACCTTTCTTTTCCAGCTCACTTCATGTTTCAGTAAGAACTAGAGTATCTGATGGAAGCTTCTTCATGAATAAGTGAACCTAACTGGAACACAGCCAAACACTGTCAGAACTGGCTCCCTGATTCCTAGTCTTGTGTTTTACCATGGTTTGAGAGATTAGATTCATTAACCTCTCATTAGAAATATGTCAATGCTAAAATCCCACAGTATGCTAGACTCAGCTTATTAGAAATCCCAAAAGGCCAGCTAACATTAAAGAATTAACATTTCGTATTCTAGAAGTTAATAGTAGATTCCTCATTTGGCTCCATTCCATTTCATTGATACGGTAACTTCTTAGGTGCTTTTCCCTTTAGAATTAGCAAAAATGTTATTTATCCAAAAGGAATTGTTTGATAAAAAAGCTTTTATCATCATAGAAATAGAAGCACCTGCAGTATAAAAACACTTGCTTTATTGTAACATTTTCTACATATGTGTGTGGAGAGCACTGCATGTATAGAATATGGTCTACTTTTTTGGCTATAAATATAATAATACTTTCAAGAGTTATCTCTGTACTAATGATAATTTTTACAGAGTTTGCTATTTATAGGAGAATACTAAATCCTCTTGTAGCAGGTCTATATGCATCCAGATATTAAAGCACTGTGTTTAGTTCCAGAGTTCACAGTCTAAGGTAAAATGAAATATTATTTCCATTGTCTTTTGACCTCAGGAGCTTTCTTCTCTAATGAGAATAAGGACTGCAAAATAATTTGAATAAGATAGAATTCATTCTACATCAGTCATATTACATGGCTTCTGCTCAAGCTTCAGGGGAATGCTGGTTAAAATATGTAAAACAAGAAGTAAATGACCCTTTACTGGGAATACATTTTTGTGTGTATTCATCTGCTACTGTGAGCAAAAAAAGAAACTTCCATTTTGTGTGGCTATTATAAGAAGCATGAAATAATGCTTTTGAATCGCTTAATGTCACTGCTTGAAATGGAAAACAGTATTTTCAAAGACATTGCACTTTGTTATTCAGAGCTACGCTTATCAGCCACCATTATTAGGACATTTGGCTGCTATTTCAAAATATAAGTGTGGAACACGGGGTCATTAGTAGGAAAATCAGAAAGAATTTGACTGGCAAACCCATGCTCTGCTCTCCCTGAGACAGTAACAGGAACAGCCACCAGAAAAAACATAAGATCAGGGGGATCCTGTATTCTTCCCCTGCCATACAGAAGGCAGTAACTTAAATGAAAAGAGTGAACAAGGACAAGTCCCTGCTTGGAGCAGCAGGCAAACCCCCTCTTTGCCTACGTCACCTTCCCACATGCTTGCACACAGCAATGATGAGGCTCTGGATGTGAAAGGTAAGTCAAAGGATGATGTGGATGATGGCCCATCTACACCAGAGATATTGCTGAACAGAAAGGAGTGGCCCCTGTACGATGACCACCTCCACAAGTAAGAAAAGATGGGCTGTGGTGGTAGGTGACTCCCTTGTGAGGGGACCAGCGGGTCCACTGTGCTGGACAGACCCTCCTCTTAGGGAAGGCTGCTGCCTCCCTGCAACCTGGGTTAAGGACATCACTAGGTAAGTTCTCAGGCTAGGGCAGCCCTCGGACTATTACCCATTACTGTTCTTCCACGTGGGCAATGATGAAGCTGCAACATTGTCCAAGGGCAATCAAAAGAGATGTCATGGTTTGTAAGGGAATTCAAAGCCCACTTGTGGGCAGTGAAAATGGAAGACAACAAAAGGGAATGATGTGAGATTATGTCAGTACTTTGGTATCCATTAGGAAGAGCTCATGGAACGCTGTTTACCAGGCATCGCTTGGCACTTTGTAGTGTGCTACTTCATTGTATGGCAGTAAGTCTTCTGGCCACTGGCACCTGGTTCCAGAGGTTGTATTGGTCTCCTTCTGAATGTCAGTCCTGCAACTCTGTGTGTTTTAGTCATGTCAGAACAAGACCACTGCAGACTCCCCTGAGGAAGTTTTATCTTCACCCACTAGAATATGTATTTTGGTGAGATTACTGAGTAGGGTGTCTTTGGAAGGGCAAGCCTGAATCAACTATCTGAATGAAAAACATAGAAGTAATGGATTTACAGAAGCGTTTTCCACACGAATTAAAAGTATCAGCATCACTAGAAAAAATAGTTTTTTAAAATACTGAAAGCCACCATAGTTTCTGAAAGAGTAAACTGTGACCTTTTGCTTCCGGGATTTGTTTGGAGGAGCTATGTGACAAGTAATAATTTCATTTAGATTTGCATTTTTTTTTCTTCTTTTAGAAAGCATCTGAAAAATTGCCTCAAAAGATCAATAAAGAAACACAGCTGTAGAGAAGTTAAACAGTCCTTGTTATGTATAATCGTAGTCACTGAGGAAATAAGAACAGAATGATCAGTGCACAGAATAAGTAGTTAACAACAGCATGATTTCTTTAAAGTGCTTTTTCCAAAAAATGCTTGAGTGATTCCAGAATCACACTCAGTAGAGAAGAAATTCTCTAGATATTTTCAGTTATACACTATTGTCAGTATAATTTCAGGGCTTTGGTGTCAATTTAAATTAATGTTTTATTTTGAAGAAGTGGATGTTAGAATATTAGAGGTTTGGACTATGTTTAGAGTTAAGATACTAGAGTAGCTTTCTTCAAAGAAAATTCCAACCAGGAATTCAGTTTGTTTTACAGATTTACTGAAGTAACACAGGGTTGACTTCTGCTACAGAAAGTTGTACCTGTCTTGACAAAGCAAGTATGAAAATATCTCTCAGTTGCCTTGGTTGTTGAGACACATTTGGCTTCTATTGTGCACAACCTAGAGAATTCTTTGTTTAGTGGTTTAGTATTTGTAGTGAGGGTCTTTTTCAGGTTTGTTATGGTTTGTTTTTTTTCTTAAGTGTAGCTTTACTATTATTCTTTACAAAAAGACAAGAAACTTTTCCCTAAAGTATTAAACTTAAAAGCAGCTGTTCAGTAGAGTAACTTTAAGGGAACAGATCACTTCTGTCTGCTGGTGGTTCTTAGTTGTGTTTATGCTTTTCATTATGTGGAATTCCTGATCTGCACAATTTGAAAGCCACCTATGAGATGTGCCTTTGTGCAACCAATTGGAACTGCCATAAGATTTGTGATAAATTTTAATTCAAGAGGTTTTTGCTTTCTCTGGTGCTGAATACTGGAGGTAATATAGCATATTGCTTAAAAATAATGGCATATAAAATCATACTTGTTCACACTTATATTAATAATAATCACACGATAATTCTTGTCTACTGTTATGTACAAACAGAAACGTGGGTTCACTTTGGAAGTTTCTAGAGAATATGGTTTATCAGGCACTTCTATCGAACCTGAAAAGCAAAGCCACTTTCCACTCACACAGATTATCTTGGGGCACTATGTGAGCAGTGTTTTTTTCCCAGGGTTGGCATGATTATGTATTATTTTGAATGTGTTCTTTTGCACAGATGTGCTGCATTTCAGAGTGATATTTTTGTAAAGCTCCTTGAGATTAAATATTGAATGATATTATTTCTAATCTGGTTTTAAGGACCTTAAGTCTCAAAGGTCTTTAACTGTAAACACTTGCTGGTGCTCTACCTCTGTATTTTTGGAACTGAAGAATGTTTTGGAAGTTGATGGGGTTCTGTGTCATGTTTTAGAGGTTTAGGGTTTTTTCCTGTTTCATATGAAACAAACCAGTGTATCAGTGATTAATAAATAGTTTTTCTGAAATTGCAGTGAGTATTCTCAGGAAGGCCAGTGTCTACTACTGATACACTTACAAAGATGTAGTAAAAAGGGTTCCTTAATGTATGCTGTAAAAAAAAAATTGCCAGTTTTCTAGTGCGTCATCTTCAGGGCCTAAGGTCACCGTTGCACACAGTATATTTGGTTAAGAGGCCAGTTGAAAAGGAAGGGAGGTTGTTTCCAATTTCTCTGTTCAGTCACAGTTTCACTTTCGTTTTATATTCTTTTATCTCCAGATAGATTGAACTCTGGGATATAGCACTGTTGGCAACACTTGCTGATTAAATTTGCCATGACCTCTGAATATCACAGGGCCACACAATTTTCTTTCTCCTTCTAGCTCCTCATTATTTTAGCGGCGCTTTTTTGCAGTTAGGGAGTTCTTTAACTGATGTTAGTGAAACAACAAGCACTGTAATTTGAGGAAAGTATGGGTTGTTGATCATACATTGTGACTGCTGTTCTCATTCTCATGGGAGCTATGTCTGCTTTATGTACATGTGAGTGGGCACCATGACCCTTTATATCACAAGTATTTGGGAAGGTTGGAGAAAGAAGAGTTTTCCTTTGGAAGTGCATTTTAGTTTAAGTAATTGTTAGACCAATGTTTTCTTTACCCGCTTATTCTTGTAGGTATTAGGCAAGTGTAGAACATATTGATGTTGACAGGCATGGTGTTTAAGCTCATTACAAAGAAAACTTTAAGTCCCTGTATGACCAATCCATACTAATGAATCCATATAAAATATTAAACATTGAAAATGCTTAATACTAGAGAATGGTAGAGGTTGACATTCTACCTGAAATAAGCATTTCCTTAAAGATATCTTTGTCAGGACTTGTGTGTTAGCTTTTTTTCTGTTGCCATTTCTGGTCTTACTGAGTGATTCTAAGCATAATCTTCCTGTCGGAGAACTTGCTTTTAAAAGGTGTGCTTGGTGATCTACTTGTATATAAACTGTGATTGCACAGCAGGCCCCTGCAATATGTTTTGCCTAGGGGAAAGCTGGAAATTACTTCCTAGTTGTTTACTGTCCTTTATATCTGCAACTTTGGCAAAATAGTTGTTGCAGGTTTGAGATTTAAGACCTCCAGTATTTCCATCACTGATGTTTTCAGGTTGAATCATTCAAAACCTGGCAATTTTTGCTAATCCAGTGATTGTGTACATTTTCTGAACAGCTCTTTTACTAAACCAAATTCATATATGCATACAGTAATTATCTCAGTAAGCACATCACATGCAGTGTTTATAAATGGATACGGATCAGCTGTATGTCCTTTACATTATTGTGTGTTTTTAGAGCTAAGGCAAGTCTAGCCTTCCAGTGTCTGCCTGCAATCTCCTTTTCAATTACTTTTACATTCAGTAGTCATTATTCATAATAGAAGCTTATGTAAGCCTTCTATTTTCGTCTCATTCGAGCTGTGGCGTATGAATAACTTTTAATACTCTCTAATAGCAGTGGAATTGCAAGTACATACTTCAGGGCATTTTCTTACTGAGATTTGCTAATGTATGCAATTCATAAAGACCTCACTGGTCAAGCTGACTGTTCTCCTCCTGTCATTCAGCTCTGTGTGGTGAATTGACATTCAGAAGCTTGTAGCTAATTACACTGGATAAGTATACTTCCTTTAACAGTGGCTATTAGCAGAGGGTATGCTTCATATTTTATGTATTCTTTCAAGCTGATGTAATTTTGAAAATGATATCCAGGGAAAGGTGGTTCAGCATTTCTTAAAAGATGTTAAGTAGATGTACCTTGAGTGGTGCCAAAGACCCAGTACTTGACAGAAAGGCATAATTCTTGTGGTGGACAAACAGAAGCATAACTGTCTTGCATCAAGGGAGTATTTCAAGATCCAAGAGATATTATTAAGGCACAATATTTTGACTTCTGTAGAATGAGAGTTAGGTTGCTTTCAGGTAATAAGTGGTTTACCAGAGAGAGCAAGTTCTAGTGTCTGAATCACTCTCTTGAATATTCAACACTGGCCACAAATTGTATGTAAACATCGTATGTGCTAGGACATTTTGACTTTCTTTGTTCATGTGTCTGGGATGCTTGTTCCACGTATTCTAAGTGCTTTACACAGTCATGCAATGTTTTTTGTAGAGTTAGCCTTTGTAGCTTAATGTGTTCATAAAAAGATTCAGGAGAAAATTACCCCTTGCTTTATGATCTAAAGGTGATGCTTATGACCAACATTTACTCCATCCCTGTAGTTGCTGCTGTCTATCTGTATTCTCTCAGTGCCCTCTTGGCTGTCTTGACAACACTTGTGCAATGTGCTGATGCTTGACTACTTTTCACCAGCCTCCCCACCTCTTCTGGTTAAATCATGGGCTTTTTTTTCCTCTCTCATTTTGTGTTCAAATTTCATAGATTCAGTGAAACATGTAGCAGTCATCTTGGGGCTGAGGACAAGTGGTAGAATAAGTATGCCTAGAATTTAAAATACTCTTAAGCAGCCTTCCTCTCTGAGGAAACACGGGCTGGGTATTGGGGTGCTGGATGATGGAAGGATATGGATTCTATCAGCCATGCATGAGTGTGCTGTACTGATGATGCTGACAAATAATGTTGAAGGGCTGAAAAAACACCATCATTTACAGCCATTCTTAAAATTGGACTGTTTTACACTTAATTTGAGTTGTTTCAGTGTTCCATTGCAGTATCAGTGCAGGGTAAGAGCACACCACTTCTTTGTTTTTTTAATACTTCTGTTGCAGTGCTGCGGTGCTGCTGTACTTCAGCTTTGTGCAGAGGTTTTTGTAATCTTAGGTTAAGTTAGTGTTGCACTGTCTGATTCTGTGAGCTGTTGCAAGAGACCGACACAGTCCTGATTACTAAGCAGAAAACTGTAGTGAAATTCTTGACGTCTCTTCAGCAAATTTTGTGTTTTTCCATTATACAGGTTTCCTGTACAATACTTCTCTTGTCCATCTTCCTTTATTCCAAATACTGGCATAACCAGTGAGTCTCAACAAGCAAAGAATATGGAGAAGGAGACCTCATATCCAGTAAGACAAGAAATGCAAGCTTGGGGAGGGAGTGTTTCATGACAAAGCCCACTTGTGTTATACATCATATGCTTGCAACATGGGGAAGAGGATTTTAAAATAAGGTTGCTGGGGAAGGGGGATCTGGGTTTATTCCACTCCCACCAGTTTGATGCCAGTGCCACTAACAAATGCCCTGAGCCTGGAGACGGATTGCAGGTCAGCAGATGAGTACCTGAAGGGCAGCACAAAGGAATTCCAGATACTCCAGCCAGTAAGTCAGGTTCATTGGGGGCCCAGCTTAAATGCCTCTGTGCAAACACACAGCATGGGGAATAAGCAAGAGGAGTTAGAGAGGTGTGCATGCCTGCAGGGCTGTGATCTTCTTGCCATCATTATGACTGGAGTGTGGGAATGGAAGGATAGGGGCTCTTTAGGAAGCACAGGCAGTGGAGATGAGGAGTGGGTGTCACCCTCTGTGTTATGAGCAGCTGGAGTGCATGGAGCTGGAGCTCTGCCTGGGGATGAATGAGAAGCAGAAAGCTTATGGGTCAGGATTAAAGGAAGTGTGATGTTTAGGGACGTAGTGCAGTAGGGGTTTTTCAACAATTGTTTGATATTTCAGTGTGTTTATTTTAGTATTCCTGTGAGTGCCCCCATTCTCATGTCACTTAAAAACATTTAATGAAATGCACCATCTTGTACTGATTAGATACTATTGAATGGAAACTCTACTTGTATAGCAGTCTGCTAGATTATGAATACATAATCATTAACTTGCAAATTTACTGGCGGAAGCATCTTCTAGATTTCAGTGTTATACATCAACCTTTTGCTTTTAAGCTAGAGAAATAACAGTTTACTGTCTCATTCTCCACACAGAACGAAAAAATAAGAGGGTGGGCAGGAATAACTTCATTGCTTTTCTCCTTAGTTGCCTTTGAAAAAGGCTGTACCAAGCTATGGATAAAATACACTTTATTAATTATTTAGGATGAATTAATTTTTCACTTTTAAGATGTTCATTATTCTGAGATGGTTTAATGAAGCTGGGCAGGTTAGACCTTCCAATACATTAGATTTCACACTTGGGAGGCTGTCTTACTGCTTTTCGTTAATTGGCTGCACTTACCCTTGTGTGCCAAAAGGATCATATTCATAGGAAGATGTATCCATTTCACTGGGAACCTATGCCCTGAGCTGGGACACTTGGCTGGCCTGGTGGAGCCAGTACCATCCTTTCTACTGTTTTGTGACAGCTGTAAAATTTTCCCTGAAGTGTGTGCATCCAGCTGGAGACTTTTTGTTATTTCTGTGTGTGCAAATGAACGGTCAAAAAAAGGAAAGCTTGTCTGGCAACTAAAATAATTCCAAGGTAGTAGGATATTTATTAAGAATGCACTCACTAAGTTCATCTACTGTCTGGGGTTTAGATGATAGGATCCAATAATTCATAAAGGGGTGATCTTGAGCACACGCTTAAACAGAACAGGTGACTGCAGTGTCTTTGAGTAGAAAATAAAATAATGATGCTTCTACTTTTACAGATTTTGATGTCTGCTTTTTCAAGAAGCTTAAGGGACTGCAGTACTATCACACTGAGTGTGTGCACATATTTATACAGATTCTGTCATCATAATTTCTGTGCTTCTATGAGCGATAGTGTTCCTTGCCCTGACTTTAAGGACTTTACCGATGAGCAGTTTAATTTCAGAATTCAGCCAGGAACTGGAGTCTGTGCATAACTCTCTTATTGACTTGTGTCACCTTTGGCAAATTGCCTAATATTTGCATTTCTAGTATTTGAAAAATGCTGGTACTTACTTTTGTACACTGCTTCTGGGGGAAGCTAGCTTCAGAGTGAAAAATTGCTGAATAAATTAATGTTTATTTCTATATATTAAGCCCATCACTCTAGGATTTCTTCCATATTTAGTTCCTCAGGCAGATATTCAATTCAATAATATTGTTTTTTCTGGTACAGTTCCCAGAATTATTTTCAGGGAACTGATTGTGGTGTCGAAAGTACAGAGGATGGAGAAGGCATGAGAGAAACAATGGATGAAATATCTCTGAAACACTCGGGTTTTTTCATGCTTTCTGAACACTAAATACATGGATAAAGTATGTATTTTTATATCATGAAAATTAATGGGTCTGTAGTATCAATAATGCTACTACTTCAGTGTTTTCACCATAATGTTTTGAATTTGGTTTCACTGAAGGTATACAGGACAGTAAAAAACAGTCTTACTTGAGAATATTTTCCTTAGCTATTTCATTTTAAAAAAGGAAGTATAATGTACATAAATTAAGATGAGGGTGTAAATGAGAGCTCAGAGAAGTTCCCAGTGCAGCACCATGCCAATTATATTTTAATGTTATGGACTACAGATAGATGCATATGTGTGAGATATACATGCATAAAATCTACTAAATTTGACATTTCTTTGAAAGCCTTTTCTTTCAAATTTTCTGATGCTTGTCTATTTAAAATCTATTTAAAATCTCATGCCTATTGAGAAACTGACACCAGTTCAATTTCATTTTTGCAAAGAAACATAATACTAATTTGTGTGTGTGTGTGTGATCTTGTAGAAGAAAAACAATGAAATTCTATCCAATATATGATGAAAGGAGGGAACAGGTTTATTGTAGCTTCATCAGAATAATAAAAATAGAAGTATTTTGTGTAGAAAGTTATTTATAATCAAGTAAGGTAACACTTACATAGGTTACACGAGGTTGAAGGAGGACTTAACTGGGTACAATGAGAATGATGTCCTACAAATTTGAGTCTACAGTAAAATATAAGGGACAACAGTTCTTTTCTACAAATTCCACACATGTGTTATGAGCAGCTGTCTGAAGGCTTGCCAGCCTCTGTGTTCTCATGGGGGCTTGTGAAGACAGGCTGATACAGCTAAGTATTTACAGAAATACAAACACACAAAACGTGGTGCAGCTCAGGACTCAAGAGTTGAGTGTTTGTGTGTGCTGGTAAACGCCCACACAGGACCTGCCTGCCGGATGTGCCATTTTAGTAAAGGGAAGCCCAGATGTGCGCAGCCACTGCAGGTCTTCTACTGAGATCAGTAGACCTCTGGCTGCCTTCCTTCTCCTGCAGGCTGTCCTGGGACAGACGTGGTGCCAGCATGCAGGGATGTTTGGCTCTCCATCTCTCCAAAGCCACCTTCTGCCCATGAACCAAATTCCTTCCAAATGTGCTATGACAATCGATTAATTACCGTATGTTAGCAAAAACTAACGAACCAGTTGTAACTAGTTTATTAGTGAAGCAAAGCAATAATGCTTAATGAAACATAGATCAAATAGTAGGAGAGACACTCAAACATATGTCACTCATACATGACTAATTACAGGTATGTGCTGTGTTAACCCATGCTGTGGCTACACCAGAGGAGTTGTATTCTCATTACCTTCTATGACAGCTGACTGCAGGGCACCCATCTTAGCTGAGAGAGCTGATGAGAATGGGGTCGTTCTGACCATTCAGCATAAATTGTTATAAAACAATCAGTAATTATAAAATTACTTCAACCTAGGTCCAGCAACAAGGGTGAGATTTCAGTGCTTTTTTCCTTTGGATTTTGGTGCTGCCTCCTTTGAGGTTTTGTTTCTGCACATAAGTTGTGCCTGGTGGCTGTTCCTCTATGGTTTTTTTGAAGGATCTTGGCCAAAAAAATACAAAAATTTTACTGAGATTAAGCAATTTATCTGTCCATACTTCATTCAGGTTTTTGTTACTGCACATTTTGATGTCCTTTGATAAGAAGGCATTTTTTTATCTTTCTGCAAAAAATAAAACAGTACATGGCAGATACAGACAGGAGCTGTCATGTCAGCTAACAGCAAAATAAATTTTCAAATTTCTCTCAATCAGCTGTTTCCATCAAAAACAGCAACTGTTTCTCTAAAAAGCATTCTCCAGGTTTTGGTTTGTTGTTTTGTGGTTGTTTTTTTTAATACACAAATCTGATTGCATTCAGATAATTAAAATGCCGTAACAGTTTTCACATTTCATTGCCTAATTAACAGCAATAAAGGCCACACTAAATCAGGATGAATCTGTAATTTTATCACTAATCGCACAAGTGCGAGTGTCAGAATCATAATGAGATGCACAAATCTGGAGGTAATGAGGCTGTGGCTGTCTGGGAAATTAGAGCAAGTGCTGGCACAAATTGTACAGTAAGGTTTATTCCCATTTTATTAATTATGGGCTTGCACAGGGAATTGTAACCAACTCAAATTACTTTAATTTGTGAAATTCATGCTCTAGCTATAAACCTGACATCTGAGCATGAAGTTGGGTTCCCCGTCCCTCTCTCAGTGCAAAAACTGTGAAACGTTTCAGTGCCCTGAAATGTTTGTTTAGATGTGAAGACTGTGACATTCTAACATGGAAGGATATTGCAACGCTGATGGCAGCACTCTTGCATAGTAACAATTTAGTGCTGGTGGGACCATCCTACTATGTAGGACATTCAGGCTTTCTAAGGTGGAAAGGAGTTTCAGTAATACCCCAATCAAGACTATGGCAAATAAAAATATTTGGGGCACAGATTATGACTGGTATAATTTAATTTCATCTCCTAAGCAGTGTAATACTTCTTTGATAAACTGAAAAATACCGGCTTGACTGTTTCAGTCAAGTGGAAGTATAGTTTTGCATTCTAACAAAAACCTGTTGTGGTGCTACAGACAAATGAATACTGATTGAAACTTGTTGATTCCTGTGAGGTTGGTTGATTTTATGAACAGATCATGCAAGTTAATCTGTGTTTTAGACCAAGATGATTAAATGATTTGTGCTGATTCTGTCCTGAGTCTGTACGATAAACTGCTGAGTAATGTGGATGTTTATACATCCGAATTGGCTGTTTTGGAACACATACACATTTTATGTTGATAGCCAAGGATGACAGTGGTCTTTCTCACACTGAAGTATAATTTAGTAATACTTAGCACCCAAATTTCATACCTTAAGCTTTTGTTCTAAATGCTGCTAGACTGGTACATAGAAAATTTTCTGTAACATGTTCATAAAATCACTATTCATTCTATCTATATTCAGTTTTTATGTTGTAGTAATGTTTCTAATCAAACAGTTAATATCATACCTGCTATTATTGCCAAAAGGGTTGAATGAATTATAGTTCCTGGGTTCTGTTTTTTATGATGTTGTAAAGTTGTAAAGGTGCCAGTGAGTTTAGTGATTATCTTCAGTAACATGATAAACATTTTAGAAGAAGAACATTGACACTCCCAGAGCGGGGAAGCTTGCTTTATTCTCTTTTCCTAGATAAAGGCTGTTACTAGCAGGGTAACTCCTTGTATTAGAAGTTAATAGCTAAAAAGTTTATTCCAAAACCCTTTAGTCGTACTGAATGCAGCATTTGCTGTTGTAGCTGCCAACAGTGCTATATTCATTAAATCTGAGAGAGCAATATTATTTCGTTTTTCTGGTAGTCACCAGGAAGAGCTGGTGCATATTACCATATAATGGATCAAGTTCCTGGTAGAAGATTGTATGAACAGTCATCCTGTGTGTGAAATGTGTTGCTTGCAATGAGAACCATCTTTCAGTCAATCAAAACAAAACCTTGATGCATTTTCCTTGCATCTTTGGTCCAAACTGGCATGTGGTTTTGCTCACATTTCCAGTCTTGTTAGGTCTTTTAGGTCTTTTCATTAAAGGAAAACAGTAGTAGCCTTGTAAAACCTACAGTGGCACAAAAAATTTTTTCTCCATTTGGGTTTTCTTAATCAGCCCCGTTGGACTTACTCAGTGCCCTGTAGATAGTCTGTGTCATTAACCAGCATGTGGGATTTACCAAGGTACAGATGAAGCCATACTAATGACTGCCAGCATAAACCCAGTACTCACATCTTCATCCTTTATTAACAGATGGTATTAGAAGAGGTTCACTGTGGTTTTTCATAGGACTTGCTGATTGTTACTTCAGGAGAAAAAATTTATCTGTGTCCTTTCCTGTTTGGCACCACTTGCTCTTAAGTAATTTGATTTAAAAGTTGAAGTTTGACAGAACCGTGGTTCTGACACCTCCCATAAGGCTGGTTGTTCCATCTCAAGATGCCATCTGTCAGGATCCTTGTTTTTAGATTCCTGTTCCCTGGTAAAAGATTTTGGAAATCACAAAGCTCTAGGAGTTTTTGCCCTAAGAAGACAGGTGACAGACTGCAGTGTAACCCACACAGTGAGTGGTTGTGTGCTCTGCTCTGAGCTTATCCACAGTCTTTGATGCATAGCAGGCATGTCCTCTCAATTCTGTCTTAGAAGAAAAACTTTCAATGGAAATTACATCTTTTATTCTCAATTTTTGTTCTTCAGATTTCCCCACAAAGCAATTAGATATTTTTTTAATTCAGCCTTGTCATGTAGCTCTACATATTCTGTGACCTTTTATTTGATGTTAAGAAAATTATGCTGTCCATCATAATGCTTCAGAATTTATTATTTGCATCCCAGTACTGATGTGCTATAATCAGGAGCTAACACTCCAATTTTTTTTTAGAGCTTTTGCATATCTGTGGTTATCAAGAAGACTATGAGGTTTGGGAACAAGGAATAAGGGGAAAGGAAACTATATATTTTCTCTTAGTATTTATTTTCTAGACTAGTTTAATTTTTTTTATACAACATACCTTTTGCAGTTATTTTGGTTGGATAGAACAGAGGATGCTGTTTGGCATCCCAAAAATCCCAAAAGGTGCCCCATGACATTGGTCATGCACAGGATGAATTCCATCTAGCCACCATCACAGCTTCTTGGAGCTTCCAGTTTCTATTTATCTCAAACATGGAACGGAGATGCAGGAAAGTGAATTTTCTCAAACCGTGGAGGCAGAACTGTAGACAACATTTTCTTCCCAGGTTCTCATACATTGTCTCTATGTAGATTTAGTATTGTAAGGATCTGTGTGAATTTATACACTGAACTGGTGGAATTCTAGGAAATTACCAGAATGCAATTGAGAGTGTAAGAGGGTCTGGAGTAGAAGCAGCTGCTCATCACTGAGAAATGAATAGGTTTTTATCTACAACTTACAGGTGGCAGTGCTAATCAGATATCTAATGATTACATCTTGTCTTCCTCTTCTCTTGCTTTTCTATGTAAGTCGGTTTAACAGATGCCTTTTTGAAGGGGAAGAAATACTTAAACATTATTAAAATTGAATACCTAAGTTTATCGGTAATGATGATCTAAAATAATAAAACTCTAAAGCAACAATATGAATTGCAGTTGACCTAGTTTTTTTGTGACTTGATGAGCTCACACTGGCTTTGAAGGTACTCACGCTTGCACAGCATAAACTATTATCCTGAAATGTGATTATCTTGTTGAACTGTGGTTAGAACTCATTGTAACTTCATTCATTATTCAGAAGACTGTAGCCTTAATAGTAGCTTAAGATACATGTCATGTATTTGTAATGAATTAATTTGCTTTCAGCATTGATCAATGCTTAATGTGTAATTAGTGAGCAGATTTAACAATCTGCTAGGATGATACTCTCTGCTGCATAACCATTGTGCTCATATCTCACAAAATCCAGGGCAAAGAGAGGCCGCTAGAGAAAGGTTTTTTTTCACAAGAGCACTGTTGTTGTTCAACAAGCAAAGATAATATGCTGTGTGTTGCTGGATTTCAGAGTGTAATATTTGTGTGTTGTATTAGCACTGGGTTGGTACTGGAAGGCAAAGTAAGATGGAATATGCTGTGTCTAACACTGGCTTTAGAATTTGAATGGCAGGAATGCATAGCTGTGCTGCCTGAGATTGTAGTGAGGTGGGGTCAGTCTCTTCTCCCAGGTAACAAGCGACAGAACAGGAGGAAATGGCCTCAAGTTGCACCAGGGAGGTTTGCATTGGATATCAAGAAATATTTCTTCACTGAAAGGGTGGTGAGCAATGGAACAAGCTGCCCAGAGAAGGGGTGGAATCACCATCCTTATGATGATTCCAGAAGACATCTACGTGTGGCACTTTGGGGCATGATTTAGGGGTGAGGATGGCAGCTTTAGGTTAACTGTTGGACTTGATGATCTGAAAGGTCTTTTTGAACCTTAAAAATTCTATGATAAGGCACTTACAGTTGTAAAATGAACCTAGGATGATCTATAGCAATAGCTGAAATTAGGTCCCTCTTTTGTGTGTTTGTATGTTTTGCTATCTTACATTACCCTTAGGCAGCAGGGTAATTGGAAGGTCTAGAGGGACTTGTTGCTAAAAACACCCTCCCTTCCTTTACTGAGCTTGCACAGTTGAAAGTAAAGAAATTCACAGGCATAACAAGCTGTTCTCAGCTGTTGTACTTTTGCTCTTCGCTCAGAACTTTTACAGAGGTGTCCTGTAGAAATACTTTAGAGCAGTGTTTGAGGGCTTCTATCTATTCAGGTGATGCCTTTTCCTGGACTTAAAATCAAGAATCAAACACGGTTAGAACGGAAAAAGGGATTTTACCTCTGTATATATTTTAAGGTTTCTTAGGTGCACTACATCCAGGTGGAATGCAACCCAATGCACACTGCAATGCCCACCCACAATAGATCGAGTATAACATTATAGGTCTTACTAATTAGCATATCTATCAAAGATTCCCCAATGAGAGGCTCGAGTGAGCCCCCCTCCCCAAGGAACCTTCCCCTGGATGGTTCTATCTTAGTTTACAAAATGTGTTCTGGAGAGGACCTTNTCCCTTCCTTTACTGAGCTTGCACAGTTGAAAGTAAAGAAATTCACAGGCATAACAAGCTGTTCTCAGCTGTTGTACTTTTGCTCTTCGCTCAGAACTTTTACAGAGGTGTCCTGTAGAAATACTTTAGAGCAGTGTTTGAGGGCTTCTATCTATTCAGGTGATGCCTTTTCCTGGACTTAAAATCAAGAATCAAACACGGTTAGAACGGAAAAAGGGATTTTACCTCTGTATATATTTTAAGGTTTCTTAGGTGCACTACATCCAGGTGGAATGCAACCCAATGCACACTGCAATGCCCACCCACAATAGATCGAGTATAACATTATAGGTCTTACTAATTAGCATATCTATCAAAGATTCCCCAATGAGAGGCTCGAGTGAGCCCCCCTCCCCAAGGAACCTTCCCCTGGATGGTTCTATCTTAGTTTACAAAATGTGTTCTGGAGAGGACCTTGGGGTCTGGGGCACACTGATCCCTAACTATGAAGCTTCTGAAATGTTTAGTCTCCTAACTTGACAAATAAGTCTAAGAATGTAGGGTAAAAACCACTAAGAATACAGAAGTTATGGAAAGGTATAAAAGGAGTATAAAAGAAAAGGCAAAAAATCATCATGGCATCACAGGCATAGAGTGTTTGAGAATCTACAGAACGAATTTATGAATGAATGAATAAGTAGAAACTGCATTTCCTTCTTAGGAATTTTTGCAAGTATAACCCCATTTCAGAAGAACACTTGGCCTGTGCTCTTCACTGGTGAAAGCCTGGGCACAGCTGCCCTGAATGCATATTGATGAAGTAGCTGTCCTTGGTTAGTGTAGGTCTGAAACCCTGAAATATAGACAGCATTCAACAGGTTCTAACAAGCAAAATTGAGCTGATATTCCTTATGTCACACTGACTTTCTGGGTTGCTCTGAGAACATTGGGAGAGCTGGTAATGTCATATGGACAGCTGTAGTACAGCATGGCAGTCAGCTGTTCATAGGCAACAGCTAAGAGCTGTTTCAGTGAGCATTGATGATGTATTTAAACACAATTTTCATATTATAAGCAATTAGAATAAGTGGTTTATGGGGAAAATGAAAAGTTTCAGCACATTAAATATGGTAATTTTATCTCTTGAAATAGAATTCATATAAAGTTACACTGTATCTAATAATAATTATGAAATAGAGTAATTCTTCTAATTCCAGCTGGCCAAATGTTTGGTTGCTGAATGTTTTTCAGTGTAAATACTTGCTGAGCCATGTGACATTGTGAAACAGCTTGAACAAAATAGTAATCCCTATAGTATATAGTGCCCATCAAAGCACTGACTTTCTGAGGTTACTACTTATCAAACCAAGACACTTGAAAGGCTTTAAATTTGTTGATTTTCCACACATTTTAGAAAGATTCCTCTGACTGCAGCTGTAACTTAATCTAGGGCTCCTCACAGGAACTGTTAAGACGTAAAAACTGTGTTATCACGTGTGTTATCGCTGGGTACAAAACTGCAGTAAGAGTCTGCTGTAAAAGGAATATCAGACAGAATTCGGGAGAACGTGCTGCTCTGTACATGGGAAGAATCATAAGCATCGCTCACTGCAGCAGCTGGAGCAATTAGCCAATTAAACATGTTTTATTGATGATTTGCAATAGCTAATAAACTTTTAACGAGCTGTAAAACACCCCACGGGTCAATCTTGCTATTAACAGGCTGGATCATAACCAGTACGTGTTAATTCTAACTAGCCTTATTGTTGGGATATGGAAGGACTAAGTGGACTATATGCCAAATATAAAAGTGGAGCCATCATTCCAAATAAATTCTGATAGTTTAGGGAATATTTGTAATTTCCTTCAGCAGATAAAACAACCATTTTGAAAAGGAGGGTCTGGGGGCATCTTTTTAGCTTTCCATGTCATTAAGTCAAGGATGAGACTTCCAGCCATCAGACTACAGGTCAATCACAGAAAAGCTGATAAAGAAAACCAGGAAGGTTTGAGAGGATTAGGGATTTTCTATAGTTCTATATAATACAAAACCATCTCTAGGGGAAACATTGTTCCAAAACACAGGGCTTAAGTAACTTTAGTAACTACTTGCCTGGTACTGTATTTTTATCTGATTGGCTGAATGTTATTTTTCTCAACCAAAATGGTTATTTAATCTTACACACTGGCAGCGTGGGGTTTTTTAAAGATAAAAACATAGAAGGCTAATAGGGAGATATTTAAGGATTAAACAGTCGTAGAAAGTAAAATGTTGACAGATAAGATATTCCTAAAAGTTTTAAAATAACATACATAGTAAAGAACTCAAGAAGTATTTAATCAGTATTACTGTTATAGGATAAATTCATTGGGATTCCTAGGATTTTGCGTAAGTGACTGATATAAGCTGGAACTGTGAATTTATGGGAAGTTCTTACCAAATTTCCAAGCAGCATCAATGTTAATAGTTTCCATTTTTTAATTTCTGATGTCACGTTTTCTTGTGGTTAGTCCAGTACTGTTATTTCCATCATACTATTACCAGAATGTCGGTTCAGCTGAAGATTCAGATTGTAGTTCAGGGAAATTGCCATGATCCATGCATGTGCATCCAATTGTGCACTTAAAGACAGAAAATAATATTGCTTAATATAGGTCCTCTTTCTAGCTCCGTGCATGAAAGGCACTTACCTCAGTGTAACATAAAGTCCATACATTAATATTTCAAATATTAATTTTTTTGCACAAAAATGTAGGCTTTAAAAAAAAAAAATGTAGGCTCTCTAAAAAAAGAGTTGTTTTATGTCCTGGAGTGTTTTTCTTTATCTTCCTCTTTGTTACAGCATTGTAATGGAAATTTCCTGCACCTAAGTAACTGATGAGCTCAGAGTTTTTTGTAAATATTTGCTTGAATGCTTTTTAAGTATTTGTTACTGTTTGCAAATGTTTGGACTTGGCAACAAAAATATTTGCAGGTATCACTACCAGAGAAAACATTCCCAGTATAAAGTGTGTGAAAGAAACTGTAGCACAAAAAACCCCTCTCTCTTAGTAGATGAGAAATGTTGCAAGAAGAATCATACCTACAACCATCAAGGCTGTCCCAACAAAACTTCAGTTACACTTCAGTTGTTGCCAGAAAATTACCTTTGGTTTCTTGGCCAGGAGTTAATTGAAAGTATAAATAAATAATAAATAAAAGCCACTCTACTAAAGTTTTAAGTGAAATCTGTTACTGCAGCAAATTAAGATTTATCTGCATGATGAACAGAACCAATACAAAGACTGTAGGTAAAGCAGTAAAATGTTGGCTTCGGCCGACTCCAGCAGGTCTTTCTTGCTACAAGAACAATATAAATTCAAAACAGTACAGTGTGTAAAATGACACTTGGTGGTCATTTGGGCAAGTACTTAAACTTCTTAATGTGGGCTGTAACCAAATCTTTTATCAGGGGTGAGAGTGGAAGGTGGGGAGTGGGGGTCTGTGGAGTAACACCAAAATACATCTGTAATATCCTGTTCCTATGGTATGGAATCAGTGCGCAGATAAGTTCTCCAGAAGAGCTCACCCAGCTCTTCAAGATCAGTTGAATTGTTTACTTTCAACTTGCAGTTCTAATTAATGTGGTGAGGTTTCTTCAGGGATTTCACAGAAAAATTAGGTTGCTGCAGTTGGGTCATACCTAGAACACTCTTTGCAGGAGCTGCAAACAAAAAGGCTGGGCAAGCATCACTTGGTTCTGTTGCTGTGTGTGCAGGTTACTGGGTTTGAAGTTCACCATCATCCTTGTACTCATACCTTTGCTGGGTCTCGGTTGGTTACTGCGTTATCACTCTCCTTGCTTCCCTGATAGTTTTCTTGGCGGCAGATCCTTGTTTATTCCCTGGTAATGGATTGTACTTCTCAACTAAGTTCCTAGATGTGCATGAATCCTGCAAATTCACTGTTAGTACAGACTCTTCCTGAGCTCCTGCTGAACAGTTTTATTTTGCAGTTTGTCTTGTCAGATATTTGTGTTATTTAGAGGAAAAATGAACAAATAAATACCAACTGGGTTTTGCTAATGGGTTCAAGAAAACAAACACTCTTCCACTTTAGCTAGAAAAGGAAACAGACAGCATAAAAATAAATGTCTGTGTATTTCTTATGGGTTTATTTTCCTCAGGAAAGTATTGTTTGAAGATAATGTCAGAGCCTCTAGAAGTTCATTATTCCCCTCCTGCACATAATTTTTACTCTTCTGCTTAGGAAAAAAATATTGTCTGTTTGTTATTTTCTCACCAAAGAGCCATTACGTAACCCCTCCTTTTATAAACCTTTGTTTTTCTTTCCCAGGCAGCCTTGTCTGAGGATCCAAGTTCACTTGTATACTTAGAGTTAAAAGTAAAGTGAGTTTTGTCTTATGCAGCAAGCCCTTGTCCAAGGTTGCTCTCTCTGAGTAGCTGGTCAGCAAATGGTTGTTTATTGCACCTGGCCTTGGAGAGCAGATGCTGCTCTGACGGAGAACTGCAGACTGTGTGCACCCTGAGGCCATAACTGCTGCCATGTTTTTATAACCTTAAGCAAAATTCATAACTTAGTGACATTCTCTGAATTGTCAGAGGTAGTTGATGGAAATGCATCTTGAAGAAATGATTTCTGAAAGATTTATTGGGGACTACACTGTATCATCTGTACTGCAGAAAAGGTTCTGAAAAGCTCATTGTGATGTTGCTTTTGGATAGAACATGGATGGAATGACAATGCAAAGGCTTGTTAATGCAAGTGGCAGTGATGCAGTATTTGCTAAGACATTGATGTGGAAGAAGCAAAGACTTTGTGATTTTTACAAAATGTAGTTGCTCAATGCTAGGATTCTAGAATCCATTTTTGCTTAAGTCCGTAAAAATCTTGAGGAGACAGACTGCATACATCTGGTTTTTAAGCTGCTGCAAGCAGAAAAGAAATTAGGTGCACTGGATTGCCCAAATTCAGGTTTTCATTTGGATTACATTTGTAAATTCCATTTCTCTGTTTTGAAAATTTTCGTTATCTATGTTTACATAGTTAACTATTTTGTTACTCCTCTCACTTGCACAAAATGTCAAGTGTCTTCAAAGCACTGGGCTTTTTTTACATCTCTGTAGTGAAATGGAGAAGGAGAATGGCATTGAAGTATTTCAGTTTTACAGTTAGGACACAGTTTGATTTTGATCCTTTTCCTCTTCTATCTAAATTGCACATGTTTCACAAATTAGTTATTAATGATGCAAAAATTGTTACTCCAGGGGACCTGAAGATGTAGGATCTTTAGGTTGGTAGTTGCCTAAAATATTAGAAGGGTGATAAAAATTCTTTTTTTTAACTAGCAAAGCTTTATGCTGACAAAATCCTAGTGTGGATTCATTTGTCTTTTTGTCCATTTTACTTATTCTGATGGAGTAGCTGATTCAGGTGCTGCCAATAAAATCTTGGTCAGTCCTATAGGTGTGTTTTCATTTTGGAGGATGGCAAAGTGGAGTTAAACCATTACATGCCGGTTGACTATTTAAATATGTACTATTTCACAGATTATTTCACAGAAGATTGGTCTTCTTGTCAGGGAAAACATTTTTATTCTTTTATGGGTTTATGTCTTTTCCTGAAATGTTGCTTTGTTAATTATTACTGTAAGATGAAACTTTGAGGGATTGTGCACTTACAGGAATGCCAAGATTATCCTATGTTATAGCCTAAAACTGCAAACTGGCAAGAAATATGTGTGCTTTGTGATCTCTAAAGTGCTTGTTATTTATGGAGTTTTTGTTATTTTCATTACAAAAGTCAAGAATTCTCATCTTTCACTTTCACTTGCAAGTTTCAAGAATTTTTGTCAATCTGGACTTCTTTCACAGCATTGTCTCAAGTGTTATCCCTCATGCTCATGACTTGCCGTTATGAAATCTCTGAAGCAAATCTCAATGAACTTCCAACCATAGTATTCAGCCGTGGTATCATTGTAGTACTACCTCCATTTGTGATATTGGGTTGCTTGAATAAAGTTTTAGTGTGCTACTGTATGTTAGTATGTTCTTCAAATAATGTTTGGAATTTTGCAAATAACGTGTTTGCTGCTTTTTTATCACAGTGATTGGAAAATATTTTTGATGTTACTGTTTGTTTTTTAATAGAGAAGTTAAAATCATTATAACAAATCCATTTATGTATTAACTGACATTACATTGGGAGTGACTATTTTAGAGCCAGCTGGTAAGCAGTCTGTTTTGAAAATTAAAATGCTCTCAATGGGAGAAGTGAAAAAAATAACAAATTACTAGAAAATGTAGCTTATCTCTGCCAACTTGCTGAAATACCATAACAGTGATTAAAAATAACAGCCATTTTATCAATGTTCTTAAATTCCAAGGTTTAACAGACTTTAATTCAGAAAAAAATATGATCGTGTTTAATGGCTAGTTAGTATTACAGAAGCCATATATCAATGCGAAATCACAGCTTACTCTCTTACTAAGGCATTTCTCAGCATATTTGCATGGTGTATGTTTCTAAAAAACTAATGTTATACCAAATTTCAGAACGTGTGGTCCTTTAAGTATGTAGTACAATTAACTCAGCAAATTAGAGCAGTAAGATGCCAGATCTGCTGCAATTAACATTAACAACCTGGTTCTATTCCTAATGCTTTTCTAAATACTGTAAAATTAACACACTTACTTAGATTTACCTTGGACTTCCCAGGCAAGGCTTATGTACACCAAATCAGCACTTGTTGGAATATGATTCAGTATCTCATCTGCTTTTCTCTGATTCCTCTTGAGCCACAAACTTTGCTGGTGATTGACTCCTTCTGTTAGAGCTTGTTCCCATATGGGGATTAAACCGTGACCGATGGAACTGTCCCAGACTTTTTCGTTTACCTCGATTGTCCCTCATCTACTGCAATCACACCTACTTGCCCTGTGGGAAAACAAAATTGAAGTAGGTGCTAAAACCAAGATAAGTTTTACATTCACCTAACTGATTGCAGTACTTATGGGCAAAGTAATACAAATGATTTCTGGTTTGTTATTTATTTCCTGGTTCAAAGGGATGTGCAGCAGACAGTGGCATTGGCTGGAAATCGGCAAAGGCTGGTTAAATGTGACCCTTAGCTGAGTGTTGCTGTATGATTTGTTGAAATGTTCTTGATAGATATCATGAGCTTCCAAACACCAGAACTGGGAACTGCATTCAGAATACTTTATGAAGTTAGTGAAGCAGTTAATCACTTGTAGTTCCTGTTTCTGTGGTCCTTTCTTATTAATTTCTAATATTTTCTTTCACTTCTTGGTAATTTTTGAGTACTAGATTGGTGCTGACAGAGAACAACCTATATAAACACTAAGGTCATTTTTCTGGGTGATAGCAACTTATTCAGAATCCATTTTTTTTTTCTCATAGTTATTATTTTGTGTTTATTGGCATTTGACTTTAGTTGCCATTTTATTGCGACATAATTTTTTTCTCTGAGCTCCTGCAACTCATTTTGGTCAAGTTTGGTTTTTAATTGGCTCTGACAATTTTTGTATCATCGGCAAATTTTGCAGCCTTGCTAATTTTTACAGATTTTTATGTATATGGAATGAACTGCAGAGGTCACAACACAGATATTTGTGAAATGCTGTGCCTTCTTTCTGTTGCGAAAACAACCACTTGCCGTTGCCAGATAAACAGTCCCTATGTCTAGTAATTTGAGGAAAAACCCTTATTCAGTGCAGAACTATGGATTCCTGCTGGTATCTTCTTTCCCTCTTGAGAGGGTTTGAAGTCAGAGAAAGCCAGGCTTCTAAGACATCAGAAATAGAAAATTATGGAAAAAATTCGTGTAACAGCTGTTCTTTCTTTAAGGGATGCATCTGTATGCCCAATTTACTTGCAGTCTGCCTTTGCACTGCCCTTGGTAGGAGATACATGCCTACATCCTTTGGTCACACAGATTAGTCCCCTTACACCAGAGCAGTTGTTGTCTTCCAATTCTGTCATTTCACTTGCTCACAGTTTAATCTACAGCCATGCTCTGCTCCCATTTACCCACTGACAGAAAGTGGATAACAGAAAATTGTGGGCTGGTGCTCCCATGCATTGCAATTCTCTGGAAGTGACCCTGCCTGGGAATGCTCAGGTCATGCCAAATGCTTGTGCAGTGCCTTCCAATGCATGGGCTGGGCTGGTGAGCTTGGAGGAACGCTGCCTGCAGTCATGGTTTTGCCATATTCTTTCAGTTGATCCCTCTGTAGGCTGCAGGTCTGTGTGTAACTGGACAGCGTGCAGGTATTTCCCAGCGTTCCACTGCCAGCAAAAAACCATGTGACATGCAAGTTTTGGGTTTGAAATACCTTCACTCCCCCTTGGGCTTAGTGTTCAGAAGGGCATGAACACCATCAGACAATCTTTGAATTAATGAATATCTTCATGAGTGAATAATGCATAAACCCAGCTCTTACTGCCACCAACAATCCATGTTGTTTTATAATGAAATATGCATTTCTTTTATATTTGAAAAACGTAAAGTACATTCATTTTGTGGGTACTGCAAAATTTATGATCTTAATTATTAATTTCAATGCTTTCTAAAGATTGTAGGTATATTTAAGTGACATGACAGATGACCACTCTGTCCCTTACCAACTCTTGAAAGAAAATATTATAGACTTGGAACTTTTAAGGTCTGAGCCTTCTCTTTTCCCTGTCAGTTTAGATATGATCTCTACAGTCTGGAAAGCCAGGTTGCCCAAAGCATTTGAGCACTTAGTTCTTCCTGAAGTCTTCTGTAGAAAAGGATCTTATTAGAAGGAAAATGTGTGAAAATGTTTGAGGCTCTGTGCTTGACCACCTGCAAGGCAGTGCTCAGTGTGTTAGAGGATCAGACTTAGCATGCAGGTTTTGTGTTACTGTGCCATATGCAAATTGGAGATGGAAGCATTCAATTTGTGTTTCTTTGTATTTACCTTTAGAGTCAGGATTTTTTTTAAAGAACATTTGTCTTTGTAACTGACATGGAGGAATAGAAATTTAGACTTCAGAAACAGCAGTAATAAATCATAATTTATCAGGTCTGGATTGTTATATCCAAATGACAAACAAGAACATCTGTGTATTGCTTTTGACTTTCTTTCATGTCTCTTGTATGAAAACAGCTCTAGGTTTTCTAACTTTGTTTTGTGCAATTTATATGCTTTACAAGTTGCATTTGTTGATAAACAGGGCACTAGGAGAAAATTTGTACTGAGTATCATTTTGAGTAATCAAAAAGTGAGATGAGTATTTGGTTTTGATGGGTTTTCAGGTTTTCCCTGTGAGAAATCCTCAAGTCTTTCAGACACTGTTTTCTAAATGTTGCTATTTTAAAAACTTGATAGTTTGTCAGTTCTTTGAAGATTGTGCACACTGGTTTTGAAACAGTCAATTGCAAACCACAGGAGACAGTTCTTCCAGCTTGCTGAGCTGTCATTGCAGCAGCCTGCAACTGCTCTCTTTTTCCTAGCATGAACTACCTTGACCATGTGTACACTTCAACCACCGCCCATTTGAGACTTATCATGATGGTTTGCCTGAAATAACTCAGCAAGACATTTTACTGGATTTACAGGTGTAAGACTACTTTAACTTTGTTACTTACTGCTTTTAACAAGGTTATATTCTTTTCTGATTCCAAGTTGTGAACTATACACTCCTTCAGTTACCAAGGTTCTAGTGCTATTCTCTCTCTCTCCTGCGTTAAACTGCTCCCTCTGGGCTTTGAGAACTTTTACAGTTGTAGATGTGGTTGTTCACTTACTCCTGTACCTCTGATTTTAGGACATAAAGAAATTAGAAAAACTGTTTTGTTTTGTTTTGTTTTGTTCTGTTCTGTTAGTTAAAAAACAGTAATATTAATAATTAGTAATTAATATTAGTAATTAATATTAGTAATATTCCTTTCAGTCATTGTACTGTCACTGTAGCAAGGAAACTGCCCAGTATTTTGATTTACAGATAGTTCAAATGCAGCAACTAATGCTGTCACAGAATGAGTGTTTAACACAGTGTAACCACTAGACTACAGTGTGCCCTCCCAAGAAATTTTTTATTTCTCCTGAAATTACATTTAAATTCAACCCTTGTCCTCTCTTACACATCTGTCTTAACAGACCACATACTTCCCTTTACAAGGTCCTCTTCTGCATATGACCTGGTTCAGCAGGGGAGCATTCCACAAATTACTTAATTCTCTTTAACTGGGGCAGCCAATACCAGAATGTCACTCATCAGCATTTTCTTTGATGTATTTAATTTTCTGTTAGTGAATTAAAACTGAGTTTCACGTTCAGTGCATAATGAACATCTTGGGGGTCGCTTTGAGGCACTGTAAGAAGGCTTTTGCTGTCTGATTCTGTTTTGCATCATCTGGGGCTCTTGCTTAGGATCAGACTTCTTTCTCTCTGCTGTGCAAGTGCATTAAACCAGACCCCTTGACTGTTCAACTCCAGCTGTGAAAGGCTTGTACAAAACCAATGTAATTTCATTTATAGAAATCAGCAACCGGTAGCTTTTTTGTGAATGCTAATTTTAGAGATTCTCTAGTTAGCTAATTGTGGCCAAAGGAAAACTGAAAAGCTTTAAAACTGTCAAGTTATCTTACCATAAAGCATTACCTTAGGCATTAAGCATTGCCCTTTTTTTGTGGGGCATTTAACCTATTCAAAAGCTGTCTGGACACAATCCTGAGTAATGTGCTGTAGAGCTTGAGCAGGGAGGCTGGATTAGATGACCTCCAGTGGTTCCTTCCAACCTTAGCCATTCTGTGATTCGGTGACTCCTAATGCTTTGGAAAAGAAAATAGAAGGTAGCAGAGTGCAAGCAGATAAATTGTTATGTCTACTTTCTATTTTCTGCGAAACCTTCTGTACTGGCATTCTGTTTCAGAAATTTAACTCGTAAACCACTATAAGGTTCTCCCTGAGCTTCCTTTTTCTGTGGGCTCAACACCCTCAGCTCCCTCAGCCACTCCTCATCAGACCTGTGCTCCAGATCCTTTCCCAGCTTCATTGCATACCTGAGAGTGTTTTCTAGTGGTTGCTAGCTTGTCATTTACATAATGCAAGGAGTTTTAAATTACTTGGCTTATACAGAGGAACATGGTGAAATCAGGCCTCCACCAAGCAAGGATTGTTGCCAAATCCTTCATGGTCCTTTCTTATGTTAAATGAAATTCCAGAATTTCTTTATGGACAGTACATACAAATTAGACCTGAGTCTCTTTATGTAAGGCTTTAAAATAATGTTGGAAATAATTAATGTGTGTGATACTCAGTGTGGATTTTCAATGTGTCTGGTAAAAGCAGGTACAGCCTTGTTTTATGACGGGGATATTCCGTGCTGATAAATGACTTGCCAATGACCATGAAAGAGAGGTAGGAGTAGCAAATCAGCAATAGAACATTTAACTCATAACTGTTCTATGAGTTAACCCCTAGTTAGTAAATCACGTGTATTTACTAAACTGATTGGAGCAAAACTTGCTCTCAGCATCTAGTTCAGCCTTGTAAAATCATCATGAACTTCAGCAAGTTTCAGAACACAATCTACATATTAATGTTTCTTATGAGCAGGGTAGTGAAAAATAGATTTTATTCTTCTGTCTCTACAAACATAATCCATGATGTGAATTGAGTAGTTTTTGTTCACATCTGATATGCTGAGTGATGATGTTTTCTATTCCATTTTTAGTAAGTGTGGGTATGTATATTGACATTTTTGTAGTGATATTTTAGTAACCAGGCTTATTGGTATTTTAATTATTTTTCAATCCTAATGTTTCTATGTTTGTCCTTAAATCTTATGTACAGTTCATCTTTCCTTAATCTACCTTGAGTTCTGAAGATTGTTGTAATTTTCAATCTCCCAGTTCTATCCTTTCCTGATCTCTTTTTCCTCCTTCTCCTGCACAAAATCTCTCTCCATGTGTTTCTTCTCTCCTTGATTGTGAGCTAGTAACCCTTCCTAGATTTCTATAAATGAAATGACATTGGTTTTGTACTGTACTTTTATCTGTGTTTGAGTATACATTTATTTCAATATTTACTATATGCAAAATTCAAGTCATTTCAGTCACAGTGTTTCCTAATACATGCTAGAGTTAGTAATGATTTCAATTCTCAAGTTCTTCAGGGATTTTCCAAGACATACTTAGTGATTTGTGAATTTTAGCATAAAAATATAATAATTTTAAACATATATTTAGTGTTGCATCCATTCTTAGAACTTTTTAGAAAATTTTCTTTAAGAAAAATCCTTAAGAAATTTCGCAAAATTCTTATGAGGGGAGGCAAAAATTTTACAGAATACTTTAGAGTGTGACTGGAGTGGCGAGACTTAAATTTGGTGTTGTTTAAAAACAGGCAGAAGGAACAGGACTAATAAAGGAGTGTGCCATTGCAATGACATCTCTACTCTGCTTTATTTCACTTGTTGTTTTCCAGAAGACTCAGAACAAGCACCGCCAAACAGTGACTCATATACATACACATTTGATTTGCAGAAATAAACAGTTCTAAATCCACCAAAAATTTTCCTAGAAATCAGATTTCACAAAACTACTATGTGAAATTAATCTTTGATCCTTTCTGTGAAGCTTTTTTCCTGAATTAGGAAGTGTCTTTCTGAAATAAACGAAGCAAGCAAATGCGCTCAGATTCTAATTAATTTTTTTTCCAGTGAAATAAGTATTTATGTCAGTGTGTTTTCTATGCATTATTTCTGAACTCTATAGAGTCTGAAAGTGTTATCATAGAATGGTTTGGATTGGAAGGGACCTTAAAGATCATCTCATTCCAACCCCCGTGCCATGGACAGAGCCTCTTTTTACTAGACCAGGTTGCTCAGAGCCCCATCCAGCCTGGCCTTGAACACTTCCAGGGATGGGGCATCCACAAGTTCTCTGGGCAACCTGTTCCAGTGCCTCACCACCCTCCCAGTAAAGATTTTCTTCCTAGTACCTTATCTAAACCTATTGTTTCAATTTAAAGCCATTACGTGTCACTACATACTTGTGAAAAGTCCCTCTCCAGCTTTCCTGTAAGGCCCCTTTCAGTCCTGGAAATTGCTCTAATGTTTCCCTGGAGCTTTCTCTTCTCCATACTGAACAACTCCAACTCTCATCCTGTCCTCATTGGAGAGGTGTTCCAGCCCTCTGACCATCTTCATGGTCTCCTCTGTACTCATTCCAGCAGGTCCATGTCCTTCTTATCTTAAGGGTCCCCGATGTACTGAAATGAGCTTATGAACTACTGATAGTGGCCCTGTAATTTATGAATTAATATAGAACTTACCAGAGTGCCAGATGCGAGTATTTCAGATGTAATACTGTATCACCATTGTGTGTTTCATGTTTCCAACGGTGAATGCTTTTCTCACTCGTAACGCAGATTAATCTGACTTTGCAGCTTTATTTTTGAGTATTCTGACACCATTTAGCAACAGAATCAAGGTCTGACACATGCATATATAGGATACTTATCTTCAGGGATACGAGTTATTATTCAGGTAATAATTCCTTATCATAATTATAACTTAGTTAAGATTTGACACTTGAAACAGAGTGTGGCTGTTCAAACTGGACTTGAAAAATGCAACAAGGGGAAGAAAGACAAATGTACACTGCATTTCGATGGGAAAAAATCCTACCAACCAAAAAAAAATGCCACTGATTATTCTTTTACTGAGAAACATTGAAGAATAGTGTGGTGTATTTTCATTTGGTTCTGGACCACACTTTTTAGTCAGTCTTCCATATCATCTCCCATTTCTGTTACTTTAGTTCACATTGCAGAGCAGTCTTGAAATACACAAACTTAATTTCTTTTGGACAAGAGGTCCAAGACTCTGCTATGGAAACCCAGGGTCTAGCACATAAGGAAACCCTCATGTGAGGTATTTCATAGTGTTTTCTCCATTAGCGAAAACTTCTATTTTGTGAGACTAGAAAATGGCTTCTTGATGACTGTTTAACCAGGTTATCTTGGATGATAAATCAAGACAGCAAGGTTCATAAGCCTTCAGAATACTTTGGAATACATAAATTACAGAAGTTATTAGTATGCTTTGCATACAGTTGTTGCACAGTCATATTAAAATACACTTTCAGTTGAAGGTAAGCAGGCAATCAGTCAAGTTTAAGAAGTGCTGAAGTTATTCTGTGTTTGCTTGCATTAATGAAAATCACCATCTTTTCTATTTTTAGAAAAAGATGTAAAGCTCCAGTTTCAAGTTTTTCAATGCTGACCCATGCAGAAAGATTATTTCTGTACATAAGGGCTACATTCTACACTGTATGTGGGGGTGGAGTGTGAGTTCCCAGTAACAGCATCCTACAGTCTAACAGAAGTCACCTCCCAGATGTGACTTGCATCCCTTACTAATGAATGTATTGTTTTCCTAGTGGCTATGAAAATCAAACTAAACAGCTGATCCCATAGCCTTCTCCCCCTTTCAAAATACTTTAACAGGCAAGTCAAACAGTACCTAAATTATTTGTGTTATAGCTTGTTAAATTAGTTGTGGAAATCCTGAGCCAGTAGACTTCAGTACTGTGTGGAAAAACTGAAGGTGTTTGTGTTACATATAGATGTCTTACCCTTCTGTAGAATGGCAGTAACACTGGAGGTAAAATGTAATGTCCCTTATGCACACTTCTAGCAAAATCTGTTTTGTGTTTATAAGTTGGTTTTACCCCTACTATATTTACGTCTTTTTAAAAACCTTCTTTGATCCTTTTCATTGAGTTTCCTTTCTCTAAATATGATATGCGAGTATGAATCCTGTGATTAATTCTCATGCATTTATTTCTCAGCTGGTCTTCCATATTAATGCTGGGGTGGTAAAGATGATGAAATTACCCTAATTTTTACCCCCAGAAATTCATACAGTATGACTCAATAAGAGCTTTCATATGAAAATATTCAAAGATGCTATATCAAAATATTTCATAGACTTTCAGAGATGAATCTTTAAAGCTCCATACAAATTTCAAAAATAAAATGAGAAATTTATGTAGAGATTTAAAATCTTTTGAAAAGGAAGTAAAACATTGAACATTTTTTTCTTAGAGAGTAAGAATTTTATGCTTAAAAGTATTTATATTAATTTTGTTTGTAAATTCCCTGTGATGCATTGAAAATCAAATTCAACAGCAAAAATTGCTGTTTGCCAAATGGAAGTTAACTAATTTTGACTACTAAATAAACATTTTGAGTTTATGTTTTTGTGCTTCTTTACATGTTACTAAAATACCTTAATGTTTAAGTAGTTTCTTAATTTATGATTTAACTAGATACTCTGTTGAAAATATTTGTGGATCCAAATGCAAGTACTTGTGTACTAATGTGTGCAAACATTGACTATCAGAGGGGATGAGTTTAGGTTTTGCCTATTTGTTCAGTGAAGGAGAGATACCATTGATTTGATGCTGACAAAATGGTAGGGGTATGTGTGACTTTCTAAAGAACTTGTGAGGCTTGGTTTGATTCACAAGCTGGTTTAACTTGCTAAAGATGCCATCAAGAAAGAAATTTTGGAGGTGAAGGTGAATATCAGACATGAAGAATTTTTTCTTACTGTTCTGTTTGAGGTTGTAATTAGTGACAGATTATACAGCTATAAAATCTTAATAATTTTCATCAGTTTTGATTGTTAGACCTGAACCTTTTCAAGAAATTATTTAGACTTTGGGTAAAAACATAAATACCCTGTGTTAGCTTTAAATTTGATTTTGAGTATCCAGTAATTCAAATGAAAAGATAAGAAAACTTGCAGATGTTACTTGTATTTTATTATAAACAGCATACATTGGCTGGAGGGAAACAGCGCCTCTGGTTCTGTGAAGCCCATGTGTTGTCTTCCTGCACGCAAAATTATAGAACCAATTCTTTACAGAATGATGTTTTTGTATCTGTAAAAATTGAGCACCTTTCTCAATTCCTTTTGAATTACTCATCCTTTCATTGTGTTAAAAATAAGACTTGAATCTGAGTGATTGATGAAGTTCAAAGGGTCAACTGTATTATCTACATTAGCTATAAGATTGAGAAAAATGCTCCTAAAGTTACCCAGTCTTGTCATGTAATACACTTATGCCAAATTGGTAACTTCTTAGCCTCCCTTTCCCTCTGTGACCTTTTGGGGAACACAATGAAGGTTATCTGGAATCACATAAAGAAATACAAAGTTTTTATAATTTTGGGATATCTGACTTGATTTTTTTTCTAATTAAATTTTTTTTGGATAATGATGTTGCAGTATTTCTGAAGAAACCTTTAGTTGCCCGTGTAGGGATAAGTCACTGTTTTATCATAAAAAAATCCCCATCATTATTGACGGGATTGGTATTGCTTCTGTCTAGTTTAATTTACAACATTATCTCAGACTTCTGTCCTCAGAAGAAGACCTTGTTTCCACATAGATTTTTTATTTTAATCCATGGCCTTCCTACCTCTGTCATAATTACTTAATATTTATCCATTATCCCCAAGTGTGATATGCTGTGATAATATGATGGTTTTGTGAATTCTTTCAGCACTCTTCTATTCAATATGTTCCTATGTTATTGTAGGTACAAATTACAACAGAGATGATACGTTTGAAAGTGAAGGTGCAGGACAGAACTGTTCTGCCATAGGAGAAGAATATGCAGTACCTGCCAGTCAAATTCATTAAATTGTGTTGTTATAGCAACTGGTTAGCCTCTTCCATACTTAAAATATCTTGTGTCAAATACTTAGTGCTGCCTAATTGTATTTTATTGCAAAAAAAGGCAAGTAATTAAAGAGGTTCTTGCAACGGCTGTGGGGCCAGAAAGGGTCAGAAACTACTTGTAATTGGAATATGTTTCATGCATATAAATTAATAGGTCTAGTAATCTGTCTCTTCATTCCCCAGGTTCCAAAAAAAGTATCCAGCATATTTGAATTGCTGTTCCTTGCTTGGAAATACTAATAGATAAAAATTACTTCTTGTCCTCAATCTTTTTTTTCCCTTTGCTCTTGTCTGCTTAGGAAATCTGTGATGTGTGTGATGTATTTAGCCCTGTCCACATAAACAAATGGCCCAATAAAATCCATTTTGGACTTTTCAGGGCATTTCTCTGTATTCTGGCTGTCAATCCTGTGTTGCAGCAGGTTCTTCTCCTCCAAGTTTGGTCTTCTGCATGAAAACTTCCTGAGCATTTGATCAAAGACAGCAGCCATCATAATCCACAAATATAGAGCTTTGTGGGAGAGAAAAGATTTCTAACAACATAATATTTGAGTTTTCAAGTCAGCAAGTGCCCAAATCAGTCAGCCAAACTAGTTCAAACAAGCTCAGTTATGGAATTAGTGCCTATTGTTAAGACAAGAACCTGCACTTTTTTCATGGTGTGAGGAGGTAATTTTTATTTCTCTTCAGGACTTCTGGATTTGATCACCAAGCATTTTTGATGCTGAGTACGGAATCCATTTTCTGGCAGAAAATGTTCTTTACCTAAAGAGAAAACTGTGCCATCCTGAGGGGGTGGGGGATTGAAATTAAAGAGCTTCTGAAGCGGTGCACTAGCTGTGTTGTAGACTACAAAGTGTGTAAAGCAGTACTGACATTTACTTGGGTAGCTGCAATGCAGAGCGAGAGAGGAACAGATTACAGCCCTCCACTTCCTGTAAAAGTAAGTACAACTAAAATATTACCCAGCAAAAGCCTTACCAATCCCAAATGTAGGTCAGAAAGTCTTCCAGTGACTGCAGCTGGAACTGTTCCATCTAATCCAAGCAATATTCCCCATGTTCTCCATGCTCTTGCATTGTAGGGCTTTGCAGTTCTACAGCTGACAGTCCCATCTGTTTCTCTTAATCTCCGAGCTTTGCTCTCATCCTCTTTTTATGTGTCTTCCCCTAACAAGGTCATTCATACCTCTTCTCTGTGCATACCACTGTAGCAGGAGCTCGTGTTAATTAGGTATGTGGGGCACAGGGAATTATTGCCAGGTGGCACCTCTGCCATATGGTTTTGAAATAGCTCTTTGCAATGAAAAGGAGAGCTTTATTTCTCCCCTCAGGCCTGCCTTAAGGTAGAAAAGTTGACTTGTTTGTGGGTATGAACCTTTCAGTATCTTGCCAGACATAATTCAACAGAAACTATTTTCTTGAATTAAAGCAATCAAATGCTTTTCCTGAGCCTTTGAAAAAAGCAATGTTCACTGATGAAATCAGAAGAAAAAAGGAAACTGAAAACTTCTTTCCCTAACAGTTGTTTCTAAATTGTGCTTTTAAAAAAAAGAAAAAAGAAAAAAGATGTTTCTTCATTCCACATTGTATCCATCTCTCACCCCCTATGCTTTTAGTAATTGATGCTTTGCAGTATTTTTTGCTCTTTAATCTTGCTTTGGACTTTCTGGATTTGCCTTCTTACATGCATATCAAATGTTGATATTTAACTTGTTTAGCTTTACAGTTAGTAAGTGTTTAAAGGACATTCTTCTTTTATTGATTACACAGCTGTACTGGTGATTGCTCCATGTGCTGGATGAGTTGTGTAGGTAGTGCAAAGTGATAGTGTTTTGAAAGTGTTATTGCAATTTAATATGTTTGCATATGGAACAACTTTGGATACAGAAATGCCTGACTGTTTTCCTAGAAGTGTGCTAGGACAAATTGTCAACATTTACTGTCTGAATTTCCTCAAATAATTGCAAAAATCAAACTTCTGTCATTCAAACACAGCAAAAGAATTTATTTTCTAACTTCCCCAGATGTTAACAAAATTTAGATGTGCACAGATCCCACATGTGCTGAGTATAATGCCCTTTTCACTCTTCCTTTAAACCAACAATTTCTTCAGCCAACCAAAGATCATTTGGGAGGATTAATGCTATAAGTGCTGTTTAATTAAAGATATAGGAAAATGATATACATGCCTGTTAGAGGTAAATAGTATTGCATTTTGAAATTTCCAGTTAATTTAAAGGGGGAAAAATGTGTTGGCCATCATCTTGTCCCTTGATTTGCAATCCAAGTGTTGCTGTTTGATTTAAGTAATAGTTCTTTTGGAAATCATTTTAAATAAGTACATGCATATTTCTTTTTGCTTTAAAATTTAGTCTTAACCTTAGCAAGCTTTATCAGAAGGCAGATATGTGTGTTCAGCAGAAACTAAACAGATAAGAATTTACAAATATTTTTTGGAGTTACGGCAAAGATATGGAAGATGTTCTGCTGTTTTTTCATGATGAAAAGTGCCAGGCTTTTCTTTAAAACTGAACACTGTCACATGAATATGCATTTGTTTAACTAAATATCAAGAGATTTAAAATTCATGTTCTGAAATATTTACTTAACTGCCCTGATGAAGATAGTTGCTCAAAAGGGCATAAACCCCCACTCTCACTGGTAAAAGATAATTTATAGCTTCATAGCCTGTCTTCAATTCAAGTCATGCCAAAAACTGAGGAATTCTATGATACCTAGATTATTTTAAGGCATGTTAAAAATGTATTAACCCTCTGAGATTTGCATTTTTTATGAGAGATTAATACTCATTTGCATGAATTTGTCATCATTCTGTCTTTCCAAAAAACAAAGTCTGAAAGTCTTATACTAGTTCTGTTGGTGTACACAGTCAGTTGAGAGGAGAAAGATCCCTCTACCAAGTATGAAAAATTAACTCAAAAGTCAGCAGCAGTGTTCTTTGTTCTTCACTTAACTTGGTCCCAATAGATGGAAAAGAGTGTATAGTTCATATCTTCATAGGACACAGGAGGTTTGGAGAATTTACTGCTCTGCCATAGATTTTCCTTTAGCACTGTTAACTTCTTCAGTTACAATCCTACCTGCCAAGGATGGATTTATGATTTCTTTCATATGAAACTATCTGCTGTATTGTTCTTGATAACTTAAATTTATTACTGTGCTTCTATAACTACTACATGCCAAAAAACTATCCTTGAGCTGTGTTTCTTTTATTTTATAGAAAGTGTTTGGTGTTCAGGTCCTCCTTTTGCCAATACCGTTGATGGTGTTTCTCTAAGCAGCCAAACCACTCATTCATGACAGTAGTGGAAATTGTAGGCCTGATGTGATTGTCAGCTAAGGAACTTGAACATTCTTCTGAGGCTACTTGGAAGTACAGATAATTTTCTGTGTCTCTTTCTCAGCATCTTGTGAAGCAAATGGAATCCAAATAGTGGTCAGCTTTCTCAGGCTAGTCTCCTACTGTAGTTAGTTTTTTTCATCATCTGAAGTTCTGGTTCCTTGCAGACGACTCTGCTTCTTTCTGGTGGTCTAAACTATTTTTCCTGTTTTTGGAGAGACAATTTCTTTCCTAAGGCAGTTGCTGACCTGGGTCAGTTTTACATCCCCAGAGTCCTGCAGCCTGCAAATTTTGTGCTCTGCCTGACTCAAGTCACTTGGGAGCACAGCTTCCCCTTCAGTCAGTGTCCTTGTCCCATCCTCGCTGCCTTCTGCCTCTTGCACCCAATGTATGTTCCCTTCCTTTCTCCTTGCTACCAAGTGTACCCTATCCCCTGCGTGGGGCTCAACCAGGGCATCTTAGCAACCCTCTGGAAACAGGGCATGAGCACCTGCCTGGCACAGGCCCCAGGTGAGAGAGGCCTGAGGTGGAGGCTTGGAAGAACTGCACTGCTCCTTTCCTGACACAGGGGGAGGAAAAGATGTTCCTGTTGGCTTTTGTGTTTCTTAAATCTGGTGGATGACATTGCTATTGACCTTGTGTTGTGTTGGGATGGTTGAAGGGAGATACAAGAAGCAACTGGAAGAGCTAGGAGTGATATTCAATGGCATTAAGATCATCTGACTTTTTAGACAAGGATGGAAAAGAAATGTGATTTTTTAATATGTACCTTTCTTAATGAAGTAGGTATGGAAGAATTGAGAATATCAAAGTAGGTGAGTTTGCACTCAAAATACATTTTCATACTGGAGTGGATCAAATTTCATCTCCTATACACTGAATTAAGATAATGTGTGTTAAAATCTCTGCCGGCCAGGCTGTTCCCAGCCCGGCCTGCAGGTTAACGGGGTCCGAGCCCGCGTGAGCCAGCGACTGAATTGATGGTAACCGAGGTTTGCGTGCCTCAGTTTACCAGTACAGCCCAACGCCTCCTCACAGCATGTAGGCATGCTGTAGCCAGCAGCGGAAGGTACGGAGAAAAGAGTGGAAACTCTGTCAGCTGCATTCCAAGTTTATTTTCTCCTGCCCCCGAGAGGGCAGGGGCCAGTTAGCTTGAAGGGAAGCTAAAGCAGAGAGACCCCGTTTGTTCTCTCGCAGAGAGTTTTAAGGTGTTACATCATCAGGTAGAGATAACAGAATGAACCAATCATGAAAGAAGGTACATGATAGTAAACCAATAAAGACCTCTCAGGGGAGGAACAATAACAAACCAACAAGTAACAAGACAGCTAGAGGGTATTTCAAATCACGATGACCTGTTAGAGGACTTGAAACTTCTGTGATTGACATGCAAGGGGTATGTTGCTATGCTATAGGACAGCAACAAATGTGAATCTGACCAGGCTCCAAATCCAGTATAGCAGTTTTCATAGCTTATCTGTGTAGCACTGTGTGAATAGAGCTGATTCGTATACTTTGACCAAGAGCAAAGTCTGTAAAGTTTTTATGATGTAAAAGAAACCCCAACAAACCCAATCTGACACATAACAGAAGTAGCATGGTTTTAGTTTTTGTTATTTACAGCTGAAGCCGAGCAGCAGATATATTAGTGGATCTGAACTTTGTTCAGCCTCATATCCAAAGATAAATAGCCTCATTTTTTCAGCTGTAGTGCTTATTATGTCAGTTCTTAGAAGAATGGAGCACAGTATTGTACTTGGAGTAATGAATTTGAAAATCCTTCAACCTCAATTGAGTGTTACTTAAACATTTCAGGAAATGGACCCTTAAACTAGCAGTTTTATCTTAAGAGATTTTATTTTTAGTGTGAACCTGCTGGTTCTTGAAACAAGCCTGTAGGGATAAACAAACATTAGTTTTCATCATGTTGGGAAGTATTTTTAAGCAGAGACACTCTGTCTTGTCTCAGATTCTGTACTAAGCCAGATTATTGGCTGAGCTGGAGCAGAATGCTTTTATGTATGGTCTAGGAAGTACTAACACTTTTACTGTTTCTTGGTGATACATTGCCTTATAGGAATTTATTAGGACCTGTGTTTCTTCTATGAAGGATGGGCATTAAGCTGCAGTAATGTCAGTGTAGTGGTTCAACCCTGACTGAGGAAAGAATCACATATTGGCTTCTCAACAATACGTATTTCCAGTTTTCCTTTAGAAACAGTCATTCTGCTGAACAGCAATGTGTTACTGAAGGTACACAAACAGATATGCAAACCTTCTGCCTCAATCTAGTTATGTCTTCATTGCATAGTGTTTGACTTCGAAATCAAGGTCTTGTTTTCTTTGAGGAGATTTTTATATGTTCCTCTCATGTCTGTCAGTTTGAGTCAAAATCTTCAATATATAAATAAATGTTCACACCTTTCTGCCTTGTGTGTGATTACTTCTATTCATAGATCAATATCTGTCTGTAACTTTGGGAGGGTTTTTTTGCTAAAGAACCACTATTTTGGTTATATTGAGAAATACGGCATGCACTGTATTGCTTTCAGCTGTACTTGACATGCCCTTGGATAATTTGCCAGTGTACCACTGTGTAAACTCTAAGTTGAGTCTCTCTATAAAACCTTTGTGAAGTTAAATGATAATAAGGGGCAGTATTAACATGTAAATCTTTATACAAAGAAATATGTAATGTTTATGTTTTCTTCTGTAGCCACAGTAAAGCACCAATGATGCTCATTGTTTCTTGAGACAAGAATGCTTCTGAAAAGCTTGACATGGTCTACTGTGTCGCCTGAGATCTGTAAATTAGGAATAATTTTCTGCCTCTCTGCAGTTGTATCCAGCAAAGTATTATTGTTCCCAAATTACTTTGGGAATGCTGGACAAGGTGCTCTTTTGAAGAGCCCAGAGTAATGGTAGAAATGTCACTGAGGTTCTGCTTATTTTCATCGGGCTGGTGCATCATGGCAGAAGGTACAAGGTCAGTGGGTTTGCATGAGGTTGGTGTGGAAGTGCTGAAAAGTGTAATCTGTCCAGCCAGTGATGAAGTGTTGTGAAGAAAGCAGTGAGAATGATTTTATAAAACTTACTGAAAGCAATAAACCCAGAAAAACGACTCTCTTGGAAATCTGTTGCTATTAAAATAGTAAAAATATTCTTACTGCCTTTTAAAACTGACAGAGCAAGGTGCAGGCAGCAACAGAGAAATTACTAGAGAAAGATAATGCTTGCTTATAGATTTTTCATTTCTAAGCTGCTACTTGGATATTTTAACAGCTAACAGATTGATTTCTCTCTTCAAAGTGTGTTTTTAAGTTCTTTTGCATTAAATAATCAAAAGATTTTAACATAATTATTTTTGAATAACATACCCTGTAGACAGGCGTATAGTGTGCTCTCCACTCCTCTCAGATGCATAAATCTTCAGAGTAAAAATTATTTCCATGTTAGTGCATTCTTTTGAGTCTCTAGAAAATACTACTAGTACTAGCTGTCTTTTTCCTTGATAACCTATTTGCTTTTGAAAGAACTTGTGGGATTTGTGTTAATAAAATCCCAATTCTTTAATGTGCAAGCATGGGATACAGTGGTATGTAACATTACCACCTTTTAGAGTTGGAAGCTTGTAAATTATAAATGTGGTGTTATTGAGTATTGAATGGCGAGAGGAGATGAGTAAAAAGGTGCTTAAGTGATCCTGATGGAACCAGTGTGGTGAAAGCTTAATTGTTTAGTCTATTGCTGACCTTTTTTATTGCACTGTGTAATGCTGTGTATATATACATATATACACACACATATATAACATTCTGCTGTTATTGACTCTGCTAGGTTTTTCATAAATTTATGCATGCTTTCAAAACTATTTTAAAGGCTAATACCTAAAGATTGTTAAATTGCAGGGCATCTCTGCCTTTTGCAAGCTGCAATTTTAGGGACTGAGTGAGTGAGAACTCAAAATCTGTATAAAATCTTTTTTCTTTTTCAATTTTTCTTCCTTTTGTGTTTTTATCTATTACCATTGAAGGCACCTTTTATCAAAACTGTTAGTTTCATGATTGAATCATTCAGCAGCTTGTAGGATATTCAGAATTTTTGCATTTGTTCTTTAGAAATTATCTTCTAAGAAGCAGAGAAGGCCAAAAACTTCCCACTTTTAAAACCTTTTTTTAAAAATGTCTCCAGATTGTATTGTTTCTTGACATTTTGTCTCGCCTAAAAGGAAGTCATTTATGAAAAATCTAAAATGGAAAGTGTCAAGGTAGCTAAAATTAAACACTAAATAAAAGAGAGTTCAACTTGCAGGTTATATATCCAACCCTTCTGAAAAATCTGGTTTTGAAGATGGGTATCTGCCCTTTCACAGAGTGTCCTGATGTACACAGAGCAGTGGGGAAACTGACTGGTACTTTTTTGAAAGATAAATACTGAGATAGGGAATGTTCTTAGGAGTACTGTGAAAAGTGTTTTGGAGCTATTTCAAAAATTGGTTTGCATCAGAAACCTGAACTCTTGAGCTTTACAATACGGCCTTTTATGTGACTTCTCTTACTTTTATTAAGAGATACAGCTCCCTGTAAAGGGGGAAGATGGGCCCTCTCCAGTTGAGTCTAAAACATTGTTGCCATGCAGAGGCACTGTTGATAGTTAGGTATTGAGATGCAATTCCTAGTAGGTTCACATTTTAATGACTAAGCCTATTGTAACGGAACAAAACTGAAAAGAAAATGTGTGGTATCGATTTTCAAGCTGAGTAGTAGTATTTTTATTTTTTGAGTGAATCACTCAAAGTTGTTCTAGTGGAAGATAAACTCAATTTTCTGTAGCAGGAGAAAATGATCCTTTGTTCTGATTAGAGACCTGTTGCTTCTAATCAGAGTTTTGTTCATGTGAGAACTAGGGAGAAAATATAAAGTGTTAGAAAAGAGCATTAAAATGCAATGTATGCTCAGTAGTGGTTTTCTTTCCACTAAAGTTTTTTGGTTGAAGAATGATTCAGGACTAGTAAAGCAAAACACCTGAAGATTAAAAAGTTTAACTTCATAAATAAATCCTAGTCTAAGAATTATATATGAAGCTACCTCTTTTCCTAGAATGTAAATTTTTGTTGCAAAAGATATACTAGAGACTGGTTTCTTTATATTCTCAGTGAAGAAAGCATTATCCATGAAGATAAATACCTTCTTCAGGGGGACTAAAGATTGTGGGTTTTAACTTAACATATTCCAGGGCCATGCCATTTTTCATGTTTTGGAAGAAAAGCATCTTAGTAAAGGAACACCAGGCATAAATCCTGAGACCCTTTCATCTGGATCCTTTATTTATTCGTTGAATGTGCAGTAAAGTGCAATAGTGTGTAGGTGTAGCCACATTAGGGTTGTTCACAGATACACATCTTCAGCAGGACTGACTTTACAGCAACTCTAATATGTATGTTTTGGCTTCTCATTTACTTTGCAGAAGGGAGTGTTTGTTTTAGTCCAGAGTGTTTGTAACCAGGAGTATCTGTCACACAAATAATAGTTCTTTTCTGAATACCAGGATGTGCCCATTGTGACAAAGGCGTGGCAATTTAAGCAAGCCAGAATGGCACTTGTCTGTGTCAGAACATGTATTTGCAAGGTGGACATGCAGGTGACATCTGCCTTTTGTTAGTATTCCTGATGATCCATGCAGATCTATCATTTATATATGTTGCATTGGTGCTTCAGTAGAGGCTGGCATCAATAATCCAGATACTTCATCTGTGCTGAGCCTTTTTCAGGCTAGGACCACAGAAACAGCATGACTTGCTCTGCAAATGGTCACAAACCCCCCAGGATATATGTAGTGCAAGGCAGTGAAGCTGAGTTTTCAGCGTTTTTCATTCTCTTGACTGCTGAGGCAGCTTGGTAAAAGAAGAAAGGTAGTAAGTTAGGAGCTGATGGATGAGGAGGCAAATAAATTAGTCTGGATAGCAGTATAAAAGCAGAAGTGAACTGGGACAGAGGCAGTAGAAAGAGGGATAAATTAGAAAGAGAGGAGGAAAAAGTAGCAATAAATATGAGTTTAAAGGAGTAGCGTGAGGTGAGGGGTGGAAAAAAGGAAAGCTGGCTGTGGTGAGCTTCTTGCCCTTTTCTTTTCCTCTTTGAAAACCTGAAAATTTATCTAGAGCTCTGCTGCCCTAGACATATTGACATCCCATGCTCACCTTGTTCAGTGTGACAGCAAATTTTGCTATTCTATTCTATTTATTTATTTAAACTAGTACATGTCAAATATTTGTTGAGTCAAGTACTGCCCCAGCTAGGAGATAATATGTTAAGAGTGCCTGGTAAGCACTAGCTTGAGTCAAACAAGTGTTGTGACAGAGGTGCTGCAGTTTTACACAGGAACCTTTCCACTTATGTTGCACAGGGTAGGATACTACAGAGATAACAGGATAATATGGCATATCTTGGAGTTCTTGCCTGCAAAGCTCCCGAATGCTTTACTGAAAGGAAAGGAATCAAGGAAAGGGAAAATGACTACAAGAAGAGAATGGGTTATTCCCAAGTTAGGGCAATGGGAAGCGCATGGGAAACGTGGTTTGCTGCTGCACCTCTTCCCAACTCTTCACAGCAGCTTTGTGTCTGGTTGAAAAATATAAAGCTTGACTTTCAGAAGCATTGCATGTGCAGTTGCAACTGTAAAGTAAAGTAAAGTAAAGTAAGTGGAGTAAATGAGAGGTAATTGTTTTGAACATTATGCTTGGACTTTCTGTTGTCCTTAATAGAGAAATGTAAAAACCAAGTTCGTATGTTTCAAGTAGGCCCCCTAATATTAATGGATAGCAGTGACAATTTGGGGGCTAATATTTCTTTTTTCCCCAACTCAAGCTTGGAGCTAATCTCATCACCATAGATGTGCTTTCAAGATGAACTTGTTCATTTTTGCTCTTATATACTGTGGGAATAAATGCCTGGAGACAGTAGAAAGGGAAATAAATTCTCTGTGCCTGGTCAGGATGGGTACTCATTAATGTGGTGTATACCTGAACAGTTTTAAAATAATAATATACCTTTTATAGAACAGGGTATAATAACTGGTTCCACTTGCATTTCTAATTTTAAAGCTTCTTCATAAGTATTTTGAACAATCTTTAAGTGTGTTGGGAATTTTAGCAATTAGGATTTCCCATCTAAAGTCATCCATTTAGGAACAAAGCTGTGTGCCAGGATGTCTTGGTTGATAATTCTTGTTTTCTGGTCTGGAACATCTTGGTACCCTATTCTATATAAGTGTAGTCTCCTGTCGTTACCGAAGTTGTCATTCTGGAATGCGACAATTTGGTAAAATCTGTCCTTAAATTTTAAATATAGAAAACTATGTCTCTTTGCATATGTTTCTAGTGGGGCAACTTAAAATTTTGTAGGTCTTAAAAAAGGATGGGCAGGTTCCAAGGTCTAACTTCCACTCTTTGAAAAGGTTCATTATTCCAGGGCATGTGAGCGTGAGGGAGAGTGTGTGAGCTTTTCATGTTTCCATGTGCTCACATGTTCCCATGTGTTTGCTTATGCAGATAAATCTATGCCTGGCATGGGTCCATTTGACATAAATACAAAAGAAAATCTTTTCTAAACTCGCTAGCAGTAGGAAACAATTTACCAATATATGAATAAGCAAGCCATAGAAAAAGAGAGAAGATGATCCTGGCAATGCTGGACGTTTTAATTGCATTTAGAATAATACCAAATGAGAGAACAAATCTTTTTCAAACTGAGAAACACGAACATTTTCTCTGTTTCTTGATGTATAATAGTGAGGTGGAATTTCAGCACTGATGCAGTGGATAGTGGCTGATTGAAATTTCTTATTAAAAAATAAGATGATTTGAAGGAAATTTCTCCATCCGAACCCTGTCATGAGCAGAGAAATCACTGCAAGAAACAGATCAGTTGTAGGAGAGATGGTTTTGATAGACTTTTCAAAAAGAGATGGCCAAAGATGCAGGTTAAAAGATGCAGAAGAGACAGGGGAGTGAGACTTCTCTTTTTTGTGTGACACCCCTGTGGCCTCTATCACTGGCAGTAGCTTGCCATCTTCTGGTCCTCTGGCATGTGGCAGCCAGCAGCTTTGTTCCTGTTTTGCCGTCAGAAATGCAGACACTATCTCTGCACCAAGATGATACTATGAGATAGCCAAGAACATAAATTTACAGCATACCAGCTATTCCACTCCAGTTCCCCTTGCAGGTACAAGTAGTAATCTATCCTTACTTTGTGTCAGGTGAGGTAGGTCACTCCGTGTTCAAAATGTCCATGCAAGAAAATAATGCCAAGAAGCTGGTGATGGAGAAGATTCATATGCAGAATTAATTAGTAGTGGCTTTTTCTTGGCAATTTCAGTTTTAGAAGATTAGCTAAGCCCCTTTTACAGAAGAACTTTCCTGATGACATAAGCCATGTAGTGGAGGACACCGCTAAATGTCACAGCCTAGTGATGACTTCAGTTCCTGTGCTTTGGCATATGGGTTTCAGACTCTTCAGTAGAAATATTAAAACAGTGCCTTCATGTGTCCTTGCAGATTCGTCAGTTGATGAACATTAATTAATTCACAGAATCACACACAATCACAGAATGAATAAGGGGCTACTGGAGGCCATCTGGTCCAAGCTCCCGGCTCAAGCAGGGTTCCCCAGACCACACTACTGAGGACTGTGCCCAGACACCTTTTGAACATCTCCAGGGAAGGAGACTCCACACCCTTGCTGGGCAACCTGTTCTAGTGCTTGGTCACCAGCACAGTAACATTTTTCCTCATAATCAGAGGGAACTTCCTGTGCAGCAGTTTCTGCCCACTGGTTGCTTGGCACCAGCTCCTGACACTCTCCCTTCAGATACTTATATGCAATGCTTTAGGGAAAAAATAGCCTAAAAATGTGAACATGAAATTGTAAAGTGGTTTAGGAAATTAGTTGTCAGCAAGAAGATATTTTTGATACAGCATTCAACATCTAAACATGGTAAAACTGCTTTTTCAGAAATTTCTGCAATGTAATTTTGTAACTGCTTCTTAGAAAAGTTAATTCCATATCTGTGTTTTTAATTTGTAGGTACATTGAAACCTTGAAGGAGCACAAGCCAAAAATTGTCTGGGATGAACAAATTGCTGAACACTACTTTGAATACAAAAAGTGAGTTACATTTATTAACTTACCATTCTGCAAATATTTTTGGGCATGAGCCAGTGACTGTGATATGCAACTGAATTCAGCAAATGGAAATTCTGCTGGTTGTAATCTGTGTGTCAACACTGAACTGCAGCATAAAAGAGTGCTTTGGGTGAGAGGAGAAAATCAGAGAAGGATTCATGAAATTACATAAACTAGAACAAACTTTAGAAGAGAAGTCTGATGAGCTATATCTTTAGAAATTATCCATCGAAGTTATCTATTGAGTGTCAGTTAATCAGAGGCTCTGAGATGAGTACTGTGAGCTGTCGGGTGATTACCAATAATTCAGCCAAAAGTAGTTCTGAGAAAAATCTATGGTACAAGGGCCTGGTTTCACAAGTCCTCCTGCTAAGATTGTTTAAGCAACAAATTTCCACTAGATGGAATGGGTAGAGAAATGTAATAGAAATAAAAGCAAATGACTTCCAGATAAAATTTTTGAATGGACTGAGAGCATTAAGGGTAATAATGTTCTTTGTCCTCCCTTTTTCATCATGAAATGACAAGGGGATTCCTGATTTAGGAAGAATCCGTTTAAAATAGATTTAAATAAATAAACCCAGCAACATCTTACTAATCCTCTGATAATTTGCTCTTTTATGCAACTATACCAAAATACACTAAAATGATACAAACAAATCCTGCTACTTCTGCAAAGCTATGTCTTGTATATTACTCAATTCATTGTGAATGTGAAGACACACAAATGAAAGGAAGAGTAAAACACATTTTAGAAGTTTTTAATAAAAACAATCAAAACTACTTCATTATTTCCATAACATTCTTGTCTAAAATATTTTTAAATGTTAAAAAAAAACCCCAAAAACCGAAACTAAACCTACAAATTGCCTACCTTTGTAATTTTAGTTTATTTTTCAAGGTTTTTCTCAGCTGTAATTTTCTTCTTTTATTTCTTACCAGAAAAAAAACTCTTGTTCAACAGTGTTTTTAAATTTCTTTTCTGTGTTTTTATGAAAGGACTGGGATCTGTATTCCTCATATTTAATTATTTGGCATCCTGTTGCAAAATTACTTTGTACCAAACAATTACAGTTTTTTGTGTTAACTAAAGAGGAGTAAATCAGAAGCTCTGTTTTACTGATCTTTAATGTAAAATCCCGTTGGAGACACAATGAGCGCTGGATGAAAACTTGCTCTCCAAAGAGTAACTCTGAGGGCTCTGTTTGAATGGCATGCTTTTGGGATTCATGTTCACATTTCTTTTATGGCAAAATGAACTTGTGGGAAAGGGATAGCCTGCCAGTAGTACTCCCTCTTTTTTTCTTTGAAGCCAGCCTTTGGAGGTTCTTGTGTGTGGGCTTCCTGGAGGAATTTTTGATGCACGAAGCACACTGTGTCTGAAAATCACTCTAAACTTCACTGTGCTTGGCAGTCAGCTGCGTGGTTCAGCTGGCTCCAGGGGAGGGTTATTTAAGGATCTCTTTTTCAGTTACCAGTTTGTTTTGCAAAAGTTTGATTATGTTGGACGGGGATGGCAGCCAGGCCTGAAATATGTATGCTTCCCTGGTGAAAGCCTCTCACCTGGAAATCTTGCATGTCTGCAGTGGCTGAGAAATGAAATCATGAATCTTTAAGCAAAGCACAGCTAATGATTTCATGTAGCAGGCAGAGACTGTCTGTTACAAATAGTTGCAGAAATCTGAGTGCTTGTCCCAGTGCACAGGCAAGTATTCATTTATGTAAGTTGTGAGATTTTAGGAGCTATTCCTTCTCGGTCTGTCCATGCACTCTACATTTTCTCCTGGCCTAAGTGGTAAAGTGGTGCTGTGAGACCACTCATAACTCATCCTTCTCGTTACTGGGGGTTTAAAATGCAGCCTTGGTATTTGTGCCCAGTACAGCTTGGCCTGTCTGTATATTTTATACTGCTAGCATTTAATTTAGCCTGAAAGATAGTAATTCAGGGAATTGGAGAAAATCTTTCACAGTTTGCATCAGAAAACCAAATGTCTTCATCTTTTTCAGACGCGCATTTAGCAGGCACAACTGTCTGTTACTATCTGACAGTTTTGTCATCCAGTTGCAACAAAACATCTCAGTGTTTACTATGATATGGTATCAAACCATCTCTGTTGTGAGATCTCTTCTTGGATCCTCTGTTTTCACTGTCAGCCTTTTCACAGTGTCACAGAATCTCAGAACGGTTAAAGTTGGAAGGGACCACTGGAGATCATCTTGTTCCACCTCCCTACTCAAGCTGTAGAGTATGTTACTCAGGATTGTACCCAGGTGGCTCTGGAATACCTCCAGTGAAGGAGACTCCACAACCTGTCTGGGCAACCTGTGTCCGTGCCCAGCTAGTGACAGGCCTCCAACTAGACCCTGTGCCACTGATTATGTCCCTCTGGCCAGTTCTCAACCCACCTCACCATCTGCTTGTCCAGCTCGCACTTCCTGAACTTGTCTATGAAGATATCATGGGAGAAAGTGTCAAAAGCCTCTTTCACCTTCTTTAAGATTTGTCCTCCTTAAAGGCCACTAATGTGGACTAAATAAGAATCTTGTCTGACTGCCTGTATTGTATTTTGTTGTAACCAGTTCTTGGATGAGGTATTACGCACAAGGAAGTTTGGGGCTTTCATCTCAGTCATGAAAGGAGGACCTTTCTGACAAATGTTCCCATAACCAATACCTGCAGGACAGTGACACAGTTGCATACTTGACTTTTAGATACACTGTGCACCTTCTCTGAACAGCTTTTTGGATTTACATGTTGTGATTTTTTTGCATCTACATTAGGAAAGGGGCGGGAGTAGAAGTTTTTATCTGCAGTAGAAAAGGAAGAGAAGTAGAGAAGATTTTGGCTGTACTCTGCCCTCAAGAGACAGAGTAGCCAGCGTGCAAATATGGAATGAATGGTAGTTGATAGCAAAAGTGTCTGCTTTCAGTGAAATGAACACTGGGTAAGAAATCTCAGATATGAGCTACTAAATGGGAAGTAGTCTTTGTCTTTGATATGTATGTATTAATGCTCATGTTCTGAACATACTAGCATACCTTAATTTTATTACAAATAGTTCAGAACAAAGTTGGCAGTTTTCTTCAGCACTGAGGTTGTTTCCTTTTAGTGGAAAAGAATAAAACTGGTTTTGAATTCTAACCTTAGTTTAAAATCCTATTATCTATCAAAGCTACTGTGACTATTTACATTTTTTGTTTTGCAGAAATAAGGGAGGAAAACATGCAGTCTTCTACCCAACACTGAAGGTAGGTGCCACTTTCTCAGGTCAGACAGATGTAAGAGGACAGAGATATTTACTTGACCTGTTTCATTACTGAGGCATTTCAGAAAATGTTGAACTGAGTTTAGGCTTTTGTGAAAGAAGTTTACCCTCATGTAAATGTTATGTTAATTGTTATGCTTCAAAGCTTCAGCTGCCTGTGCAAGAAGGTTAGTTTGTTCTCTCATGCATAATGGGGTTTTGGGATCTCTGAAGATAAAGCATGTCTAGAGATAAGACACACCAGGACAAACCAGTGCTGTGAAAGGATCTGTTCATGTGCACAGCTTATGTACTATCAGACACGTTGTTAGGAGATTCTCGGACAAGTTACCAAAGACATTTTCCTTCTCATCATGGTGGCTAAAAGCTTGGAGAACTTTTGCCTTCCTTTGTGACAGGGTCTTGATTCTCCCTGTCAGCCTGCATCACCCTGTTTTCTTCAGTTCTGTTTCTGTGGAACCTGTTTTTGTGTTTTGAAAACTTCTACATGATAGTCTGCAGTAGAGCAGAATACAGGATAAAATGGTTAATTACAGCCTGAGTTCTTAGGAAGCTATCTTTAGATTTTCTCATTTTAAACTGAAGTCAGCATGTTAAACCTCTGCTGGCTTTTACTACTGGAAAAGAATTGCTTCTGTAGTGAAACTACATCATATTTACAGAGACTTTTTTTATGATTAAACTAGTATGAAATTATCTAAGGCTCCGTTTTCCTGGACAGGATTGTTATCTTAAGCACCATGAGGAAAAGGATATTTCCCCTCATTAATCTAATATTGATGGAAATACTATCACATCTGGGATATTAACTACCATGTCTAATTATGTCCTTGCTAGTGCTGTGTGTCTGAGAGTGTTAGAAAGTTTCCTTGGGAATCTATCAGAGAAAAGATAGCTTGTGCTGTTATGCTGAGTTTTCTTTGGCCTCATTGAAGGCCTGCCAATTGTCACCCTGCCATTGTCAGTAATAACCAGGTTAAGAACACTCATTCCTGTATATTTCTTTCATCATTTCTTCTCTAACAGACCACCACTCAACTGTGCTGATTGGTGAATGCATGGAAATGGGTTTTCTTTCCATTTTCAACATGAGATCTGTATGCTGGTCAAGATGGTTGGGAAACACTGAATGTTACTACCTCATGAAAAGTGCATTTCTTTCCCTTTTTAACGTTATAATCACTGACAGGTTGCTCAAAATTAGTTTGTTCATCCTAGTTAAAAGCAGTCACGAATGGCAGGACCAGTGGTCCTGTTAATGATACTGTGATACTTGTTTCTGTTTCCCATGGAATTGATTTTTAAACACATCCCTAGTGTGAGTAGTTTAAACATTGCAGTGCTTCAGTTCAAAGTAAGAAAACCTGAGAGCAAAAGATTAAAGAATAATTCTTTTTGTTGTTTGAACTGAAAAAGAAAGGTGCAGAACATGAACTGTGCCATTGCTTCCCTTGTAAACCAGTGGCTAAACTAACTCTTCTAAATCAATGGCTGGAGCTCAAATGGAAATACTTTTAATTATTTTCTCCAAGAATCTCTTTAAAATAGGATTTTTGTAATGTAAATTGTGACTGTGTCCTGGGAAAAGACAAGGGTAGGTAAGAGATCTTCACAGTATTTGACAAATTGTTCTGGTTGTCTTCAGTGATAAAGTTTTATTTTACCTGTGAGACATTTCTGGGAAGAGTTAGAATTTCTGCATATTGTGAAATGATAGCCTAAATTAGAATAGTTCTTTGCATAGTTCATAAATCTGATTTATTTCTGTGGCATTTTGTCAATGTAGCTGGTAATCTTTTATTAGGTCATTGAATTAACTGGTACGATTAACTGTCTTTGACTGAATGACTGCTTGCTAACCAGAGAGTATTTGAAGTACAGAAAAGGTTTTTAGTAGCTGGTTCAAGGGTAGATGTTTTTAAAAGGTCTGATAATGTCATGAAGAGATAGCAGTATGGAGTGTCTGATATCTCTGACTGAAATGTGATTGCTTTATGTGTCTTTCTCTTAGTCCATCCAGCTGCGCTTGGAGCTTGCAAAAGAACTGGGCACTGGAATATCCATCTGGGAGCTGGGACAAGGCCTGGACTATTTTTATGACCTGCTTTAAAACAAGAGATGATCTGAGAAAGACTTTATTTGCTTCACTGAGGCTCCACTTTCAATTAATCTGGGTATCCTGGAGAGGTGATTTTTAGAACATTTTTTGTAATTTATATCATATCTGTATTAAACTTGCATTTTTTTTCCCAATAAAGAATCTTTTTTGATTTGCCACACAGACATGATTGTTGGTATCTGATAAAATTCAGAGTAAAAAACCAGAAATTTCTCCTAAAGCCCCTGAATTCCGAGTCATTGAAAACAAACCAACATACCTGGATGGAGTCAGAGTTGAAAATATTTTCTGAAATGTTCTCTACAAGAAATAAAATGGGACAGTTGATGCCATCTGATCAGAGTGTAAGATGGAGACCTCTCAAAGAGCTGCTGGTAATAACCATAGTAAGAGAACAATAAATCCATCATATTACATCCAGCAAATCTAAAATCTGCTGGACTCTGCATCTTGCTGTATTCCGGTAAGGTAAGTGAACATAAAATGTCAGGAGGGGAGACCAATTAGCAGACTTTCCCTCAAGCTGGTAGAAAATCAAGCACTGACAAGCTAAGCTGTTGGCTCTGTTTGTTTTGTCATGTTAGTAAATTCCGTAAGCAGTTCAAAGTCACAGTAATTTCAATTTACTACCTGTTTCTAAATCAGTTCTGTTACAAGAGATGCTCTGTGATTTCCCTATTCTGCTTAGCGTGCTTGGTGTCTCAGGTACAGTATTTAGCCCTGGAGCATGATGCATTAGTGGCCAGTTTGTGAGAACTGTAACATTCAGCAACAAAGGCTCTAATGGTAATCATGGATTCCATGGAGATGAGGGATTCCATGTCCCCAGCAGACAGAGCCCCAGCAGCTCTGACAACCCCTTGACTTAAGCAGGCACTGTGAATGTCATCAGCATCTTTGTGCATGAAGCTGTCATTCTTCAGCTGCACACACTGGTGCTTTTGTCTCTGTAATATGGATTTTTTAGGAACCCAACAGCTGTAAAAACCCATCAGTTTAAAAACAAAGCCAAAAAATTGTGTCCCTGCTCCTTGGTTTATAGAGTTTGTGTTTGTTGAAATCCACAGGCTTCAAGGCAATTTCTTCTAAGGAACTAAGAGGTGCTGGGAATTTGATGAGGGTGTCATTGGTCACCAGCAGAGACTCAGGCAAAGAGCTCGGTACTCCCACTGGTGTTCTTCTTGCCACTTACAGTTGTCACAAAGATAACTGCACTCCTCTGTTCACATCCACCCTTCCCAGTAATTAATCTCAGCGGGGAATTTATCTGCCCCTGCTGTTTTCAGCAGAATAAATCCCAGTGTAATCCACCATTGATTAAAGAACTATTGATCTTCACCTTTCTGATTTAGTTCTGGCATCTCTCGACTTCTCACATTGCGAGTATCCAGCTGGGCTTACTAATCAGGTTTCTTTCTTCCATACCATTAGTAGTAAGATAATTTGCTACATGAATCCTTGTGTTCAATTAACTTGAACTTTCTAGTTCGTTCAAAAGCAATTTAAAGTCGCTCTGGCAATGGTATCTAGAATAGCACAAGAATTAAGTTCTATTACACTGGTTTTTCTACTTTCAGTGGTACTATTGAACCAGAGTGTCTCAGGAAAAAATACTCAGCAGTGGAAGGGTTTATGTTCTGAAATGGCATCCATTTCTGTATTAGCTAGTAGGTAGGTTCCCAAATTGGATGTAGGGAAGAAAATGGTATTTCATTTTAACTTGTTTCCTCTCTAGAAAAGATATATATAATTTATCACAATTTTCTTTTTTCTTTTATATTCTGTGATGATTTTTTATGAAGTTCATGATTCCTGTTTTGCTCTGAGTACAGCTATGTTAGAAAGAAATGTCTTTTCCATCCTTAGAGGTAGAACAAATACCTCTGTGTTTCAAAAAGATAAAACTAACCCTTGCTGTATCATGAAAAATAAATACCAGATAAGAAGTACCAGATAGGATTTTGAGCCATCCATGGTATATTGGTGCTTGAGGCCAAGAATGTTGCCATTGTCTCTAAAGGCAAAACGTGTTTGTTGCTTTAGAAATAATATTCTAAAAGAAACAAAATTGGCATTATTCTTTTTTGTGAAATTCTGTTAAAAAAAAAAAAGGAAAAAGAAAAAAACAAATGAGTATCAGAAGGCATGTGAGCTCCAGAATGAATGCAGAACAGCTTCTGACGGGTTGGTCTTGCATTTCCCTAAGTTTTCAATAAGTAGGAATGTCAGGTTGTGCTGTATTAACAGAGAATTGAGAAATCAGTGAGCCACAATGAAAACAGCTTTCTTTTGAAATTTGCACCTCAACACATTTATGAGAATTGACACAGGAGAGAGATGCTGGTATGAAAGGAGGTCCTGCAGAGCATCTCTTTTATGACAAGTGGGGAAAACTGCGTGAGGGGCAGAAGGTGGGAGGGAGTGCTGAAGGGACACTTCATTATTTATTCCTAAATAAAAGAGTATTCCTAAAATGAGGTACTTGGCAGGGCAAGGCCAAGGATACTGGACATAAAGGATCAAGGGTATGACTGGGGAGAAATATTTAGTGTTTCTATTAAAACAGCTTACACCTACTAAAGCAAGCAGTGAGATGGAAGTGTGTTTATTTGAACACAGTGTATTATCATTAATTTTTCTAAGATGCATTTAAAAAAAAACAAAAAAGGTTTGCTGTATAATCTGGCCCTGTTGCAAGAAACATTTCCTTGTACTTGCATAAGATCTCAAGACCTATGAATGTAAAGGTATCTTTGATATACCTGATGCCAAGTGGAGCTTTTTCCAACTGACCTTTGCTTTTGTATTTTTGGGTAATTTTCTTTCTTGGGTTAGACTTACACAGGGTTAAGATAAATACATTTTTCTGCACAATTTTTATTGCATTCACTGAGAAAAAGAAATAGCAGCTGATTCTGTTGCAGCTGGCCTTTGATATGAAGCTGGTGATTTTATTGTCAATTATCATCCCACATATAATTTTAACAGATATCAAGGGGGGGTATCTGTATACAACTACATATCTTATGACAGAAAAGAGGACGTATCTGGCTGTCCACATGGACCATTCTTCTGGGATAACAGCATCCCATCTTATTTCCTGTGGTAAGTGTGTCTTGAAAACTTGAGCTGCCATAGCATCGTTGTAATGAGAAGCAGATTTAACAGAGAATTGTGGAAAATAAGTTGTTTCGCTTCTCATTGTGAGGTGCTACTTCTTCAAGAAAAATTGCTATAGTATTTCATGTTATAGTTCCTTTCTTATAGTTCCTGTAGGTGGGAAACTGCAGAACCAAGTGTAGCTTTGAGGTAAGAAAGTTAGGAGAGAAAGAGAAGAGAGAAGGTGATAAGGTAGACCAAAGGCTGACAATAGTAAAACATGTTCTTTAACCACTTCTTCGTTATAAAGAATTGTTGAGTGAGTTGTAACAATTTAGTGTTTATGGGCTTAAGCAAAAATATGAAATGCTTTTTCCATTTCTGCTGTGAGCTACCAGTGGTAATTATTTGTAAGAGCGGGGGAAGTGTTTTGTGCATGCTCGTCTGTGGAGACTGCAAAGCTAATGGATGTTCATAGGAACTGTAATTACAGTCTCTCCTGAATTTGGGACATGTCTTTTGAAGTTTACTGTTTTGATTAATACACAGTGCAGCTCTGTGACTTCAGTTAAACAAATGGCAGCACAAAGCAGATGGATTCTACCTCTGCAGTTTGAAGAGGTTGTATGCAGCTATTTCCTGAAACTAACATTCCTTCAGTGATCGCTTTTAATGTAATAAGTGCAAATTAAGTAAGCCTGAATTGGTGTTTTGTAGTCTGCCAGGCAATCACTTTGATAGTCTGTGTTGGGGAAAAATGTATCATCTCTTTAGAAAAAAACCCCAGCTTAATATGAAAAAATAACTGGAATAGAACTTGATTAATGCTACTCATTCAAACAGTTGCAAAAGTAAGTAACATCACTTGTTAGTATATGAAATTAAAAGCAAAATGTGTTTTAAAATGTATTCTGTTGGAATGAGAACATTATAACAAAATGTTATTTTGCAAAAAAAATGCAGATGAATGGAATCCAAGATTCAAAATTTAAAACAGTTTGTTGTTTTACATTCCTACTTATACCAGTTACCTTTTCTGGATACATTTCAATGTTTAATTGGTTACAGTGTAACTTGAAATTGTTTCAGTAAAAGTACTGTAGAAAAACTTGTATTTTTCCTAGAAAGAAGTTTCTTAACAAACTCTTAATGAAATAAGCTCTTACTCTGACTTCCAGCACGTTAGAACTTATTCTCCATTTAACTGCTGAGAGCAAAGCAGATGGGCACTTTCAAGCTGCCTTCATATGGCACACAGATCATATTTTATTCCATCCATTGTGTGAAGTTTAAATAAGGTAAAATTTAGCAATTGTCTAGTGTAGGAAGGCAGAATATAAAATAATACCCTGCCCCTCTGTGTATGAATGCTCAGCTGGCTGCCCAGGTGGGAGCAGAGTTTAATCACAGGGCATTCATTACCTTGCCCACCTGATTTTTTGAGAGCAGTAATGAAGATCATGTGGAAATGTTTGGTGTAAATAAGCAGCATATTGTCTTTCTAGCGACTTCCTAACTTTCCTTATTTCATTTACCAGCAGCCACTACTCTGAGCAGATATACACATAGTGGCAGAAGGGCACAGACCCTCTTATCTCTAGATTGCATACCATGGGGTTTTTTCGCATTAAGTGACTTGCTGTAAGGCTTCCCAGATCCTTGCATTTTTCTGCAAATCCTGGAGCAGTTTCTCAGAGCTGGGCTATCTAATATTCCAGCTCTGTCATCTCTAGCTGTTAAGTTCCTGCTCTGTGTGTGGCTGCAGCAGGGACTGGCTGAGTGATCTGCCTCACCTTCCTCAAAGGTTAAGGTTAGTGCAGATGGAGTAGAAGATGATGGGGTTTCAAGTTTCCTCCAATATGTAAAGTCTACACATTATGGTTACCTCTATGGTATCCTACTCCAAAAGGTAATACTAAATATTGTTTTCCTTTATTTATTACATACATTTACAAGTGTAAAAGCAGCTAAAAAACCCCCATACAAACACTGCTAATTTTCACTAAACGTTATTTTTCTATTCTTCCTTACAATCTCGTTACCTCATCTTGGTAGGACTTTTGATACGTTCCCATTTTTCCTCCAGTGCACTGGTGGAGAGGATATACTCCACTGTATGCTGTCTTTGCTTGCAGTTGTGGAGGATGGGACTGTGACTAAAAATAGCCAATAGACAGAATTACTGCCCAGTGTAGGAAATTATTTAGGACTCTGTGTATCCATTTTCATCCAATCTTTACGGTTTCTTCTCTGATTTTTCAGGTGAACTCATGCGGGGCAGAAAAGTTGCTACAGATTATTTTGCTATTATTACAGGTTTTGCAATCTTTTTGTGTTTTCCTTTGCTCCTTTGGGGGCTTTATATATCGTGAGTAGATGAAGGCCCAGCAGCAGCAGAATCAGCATTCCTGTGCTGTGGAAATTAGGGAAAAGATGCACAGGAGTGTTGTGTGACCACACTGAGAGAGCGGAGGAGAGAGTAATTTATGCCATTTGTAAAGCTGGCTCCCTAATCCCTGTAGTTATTAGAGTGATATTGTGGGAGGAAGGGTGCAAAGCTCAGCTCTGCTCATGGCAGCTACCTCTGGGCTAATTTCCCCCTTGTTTATAGGTTCTGTTTCAGTTGCTGTGCTGGGAGCTTTTGTGTAAAACAAGTGGTTATTTTAGCTCTGCTGTTTTATGTCCTAATGTGGAAAAACCTTTGTGCTTATAATATTTTTCATTTTGCTTTCATTAAAACAACTGATCAGCCTGGCTAAGTGAAAGCCAGAGTGTCTTTGTTTTGCACTAGAGCTGGAGATACCAAGGAACCAGGTGGAGGTGTTTGGCATATTTCATGCAGACCACTTCTGCTAGCATAAGTAGATAGTTTCTTCATAAATGATAAGCAGTCTCCCTTTACACATATCATGTCTTGCAAATGTAGAGCCAACTTAAAATGAGGTTTTTTTGGTTTTTTTCACTCTGGGTATCTTGCTGATATAATTAGCTGGAATTAACACTAGAAAGTATTTTATTTAATGATGCTTTTAGAATCACAGCACTAAATTGTTGTCTGCTGTATGGGGCCTTTGCATCCTGCTTCTGCTTTTTAGCTGAGAACTTTCTGTTAAAATTGCATTTGCTGTTAGCTGGGAAATGTTTTAGATGGGCTTTCTGAGTCAAACAGTGGGTCAGGATTTTAAATTCCATCTAATTCCTCCTTTCTTCATTCATATCAACCCTGAAATTGGGGTTGATGTGAGGATGCAATTGCACACAGGAGATTGGCTGAGCTCATATCTTGAAAGCCTGGTTTAGCAGTTTATGAACTATTTTAAAGCACTGAGGGTGCTGAGCGGTGATAGGGGATACACATCATAAAGTCACCCCAAGACAGGGTTAAATTGTACCTTTAACATTTACTTTAAGATTTGGAATGACTGCCTTTGATACAAGAGAGAATAATCAGTAATTTTTAAGGTTTTTTTTTTTTACTGAACCAGATTTTGTAATTGCTTTAGTAAGAGTTAAATAAATATATAAGGTGGCAGGGAGACTAATCATCATCCCCAGAATGAAAACTTTCCTGTTGTGTCTAATATAGACTGACCTCTGAGCAAGGTCCCAGTTTTGTGTTCAGATTTCATCTTCTCCCCTTGGCTGCAACAAGTGAGCTTATCTGCCCATGTCTCTTAAAGTGGTGGGCAGGGCAGAGTAGAGAAACAGAGTGTGTGTGGCTGTTTGAAGGGGATGAGAGGGAGGGAATGGGGCAGAACAATTGCTTTCAGAAAAAAATGTACTTTCTCCTTTTCTTCCTTCTGTAGGACCAGCAGAGAAGACAGACTTAGCAAGATGAAACCCAAACCACTGTGTTCCAAGATGATCCCTGTGCATTTTGAGCATTATCTGTTTTGGAGCCTAGGACTATGAAATATTTTGGCAGGCTGTGCTCTGTCCTTGGCAAATATATTTATCAAAACTGAGGTGTGACTTTTCTGATGGCTTCTCCCAGTGCTTTTTGGCAGAGCACTGAAAGTTATTAAGTGAATTTTGCAGATGAAAACATGAATATTGTAAATACTCATTGCCTTCCCAGGTACACATATTAGTGTATAATTTGAGCTTCAAGTGTATGCAGTTTTAAATTCATCATGGATATCAGAAGAACTCATCAGAGGTGTATGAGAAGCCTTCTCCTTCTCAGGAGCCCTTGGTTGTTAGGGATAACTGCATTGGAAAAAAGGTACAGTGGACAGTGTTCCAAAGAGTACACAGCCTTAAACCTGGCAGACAAAGTGGAAAGAAAAGAGAAAATTACTTTTTCAGTGCCAGGTAGTAAATCTGTCACAAAGTCAAACAGGAGCCAGGGTTTCTGGCCCTGGGGGCATCAGGCACAACATCACCAGCCAGGCAAGGGAGGGGATTGCCCTGCTCTGCTCTGCACTGGGGCAGCCTCACCTCAAGTGCTGGGGGCAGTTTGGGCACCACAGTATAGAAGATAGAAAGATACTAGAAAGCATCTAAAGAAGGTGAAGGGTCTAGTGGGGAAGCCATACAAGGAGCAGCTGAGGTCACTTGGTCTGCTCAGCCTGGAGGAGACTGAGGGGAGACCTCATTGCACTTAAAACTTCCTTGTGAGGGGAAGAACAGGGACAGACCCTGATCTCCTCTCTCTGGTGACCAGTGACAGGACCCGAGGGAATGGCCTGAAGTTGTGTCAGGGCAGATTTAGGTTTGATATTAGGAAAAGTTTTTTCACCAGAGGATGATGTTTAGGCACTGGAACAGGCTCCCCAGGGAAGTGATAACAGCACCAAGCCTGACAGAGTTCAAGAAGCATTTGGTAAAATACTCTCAGGCACATGGTGTGATTCTTGGGACTGTGCTGTGCAAGGCCAGGAGCTGGGCTTTGATTATCCTTGTGGGTCCCTTCCAGCTGGGGATATTCTATGATTCTGTCTCCCACCATGTGCTGGCTAGAGCCTGCTGCTGAGTTACACAAACCAGAGCAAGCCAGAGCAAAGTAGGGTCCCTTCATCACTGACATTGTGAGGCTCTTCTCAAAGTCACTCACTGCAGAACAATCTGTTGGCAGCAAGCTGGGGATGGGTGCATGTCAAAGTGAACAGAGCACGCTGCCATTCTGACTGGTTCTGTGAGAACTGACGAGTCCTTCCCCTCACCACCACACACTGAGGAAAAATGGCTTTGCTTGTAGATATGGAGACAAGCAGTTATACAAAGCATCAATGGCAGTAGTAATTTGTACAACATGCAATCAGGTGGAGTAAATAACTACTGCAATAAGCCATAGAGCCACAGACAGTAGCTGGATCTTTAAAAGGCCTGAGTATTTCCAAGTGATAATGTCACTGACTGTACACTTCAAAGGGAACATAATGGTGTATTAGTCCTCCTGTCATAGGGTGAATTGTTACTCCTCTGAGGCGTCTTCTCTCCATCCCAGCCTGGCCTTTCTGCATGTTGTCTGGGTCAGCTAAAAGACAAAAAAAGAGCAGGATCTGTAGTGGATCACGTTTGCAAGGCTAACCTTGTGCTTTCTGAACTTGCTTGTGTATGTGCTTCGGGGGGTGTACTTCCCTCTTTTGAGACTGACTGTTTGGTCTCTGTGTTTGATGTCTGAGTCAAACTGCTGGTCAGCTTTCATTTCCAAGGAGTTTTCTTTGTAAGTGAAAGCTTTTTTTTTTTTTCTTTTTTTTTCCTGCTGACATTCAAGCACTGTTGGTGTTCAGGGACCATTGCTGCTTAAAGATTCCACAGGCCCCGTTTTGCCACTGACTTGCATGTCTGGGCGCCCATTTGTTTTCAAGGATTTTTGTTGTTTCGCATTAAAACAGAATTTAGCAGTGCAGCTCAGCTGGATTGCAGCTCTTTTGATGAATCTCAAATGAAAACATAATTCTGCTTCATTTTGTGTTGACTCAGCAAGAACAGGAGGAATCAAAAAAGTAATAATGCCTTTCTCCCATCCTGCAGGAAGCTTAAAACCATTATTTGGAACGGAAGAGTAGATGTTGGTTCTGCACAATGAAAAGGGGAGCGCTTCTGAGAACAGAGCTATGCCATGAAGTTGTGTAGCTTAGCCAGTTTTTATTGATAATGCTATTTTTGTAATAAAAAAGGGTTTTAAGGTTATTTGCACAGGCAGCATTAAATAACTCACTTGGGGCTTTTCTGGAAGTAAATAGTAGCATCTGAAAGAATTTACTTCTAATTTCAGGGCAACCCCAAAATAATGAAAGCTTTGCTTAGTGGGAAGCGTTCTACAGTGCAGGTGTCAGGCACATAAATTTGGGCAGTTTCTTCATGGTGATGGGGAGATGCTACTCAGACTGACTGCAGCCACTAACAGAGCAGGAGAACGGCTTGAGTCACTGCACGTGAAAACGGTTTTGAATTTCTGATTGTACTGCAGTGGTCTGGAAATGCAGCACTGAAAGCAGCAGCACCTGGTAAGCCCTTGGAGTATCTCTCAATGCAGTGTTTTTCTTTCACTGTAAAACTTTGCTTTCTGCCAGGCAGTAAAACCTGTGATGCTCAGCTGAAAGGATTCCATTAGTAACCCATCAAATGTGCATCACCCTGAGGAAGGATGTTTGGTGTAGCTTCAAGATTACCTGTGTCCTGATAAATGTCTCAATCTTTTGCCATTATTATTGGAATTGAATTTATGGCAAGGCAAACTTAGCTTACCTATGAAGAGACAAGATTATAAAAGAATTAATTTAGAAAGAAGCTGAAAAGCTTATTTTTATTTAATGAGTCATGGATTGTTCTGCAGATTATCAGAATAATTCCTTCCTGTGCTTACCTAAGTAACCCATTATTTTTCTTCAAGCTGTTTTGCACCTCAAGTGTTTTGTCCATTAAATTGATTCTGTGGTTTGGTTTTGTTACTTTTGCATAAAGAAGCATTTGTAAGCATGTATAGTTAGTATTTCTAAAGACCGTCTTTATAAAATAGGTGTTCAAGCATGGAATAGAACATGAACAAACCAAACTAGGTGACAGAAAAAAAAGCTTGATAAATGGAAGAGCATTTCATTATCAAATCTGTAATTGTTTCAAGGACTGGCCTTTAGGTCCTACAAAAGAGTTTGAATATTATTTATTGATTTTAAACTTTGTCTCTCCACAGACCTTACCATTTTTCTGGCCATATGGGCCACTAGTGGAGGAAGGACAAACATCCACAGAGTTCTGGGTAAATGTTAAACCCCCATTCCTTTAGAAATTGAAATCTGAGCTACTGACATCCTTGTAGGTAAAAAGCTTGGGGGAAGGGGAATGGGAGGCAGGACAAGCAGACTGCAGGAGCCTATCACTGAATTGAGTTTTGCATATACAGGGGTTAATACAGGCTTGTGTGTGTGTGAATGACACCAAATGCTGTGGTTGTTGTAATCTCCTTTTAAAAAACGGATTGACTTGCAGTACAAAACGACTTACATATTTCTGCATGCTGTATTATCTGTTCCAGGGGGGTTGAAGGCTTTTGTATTTGCTAGCCCTCGGTACCTCCTTACTTTATTGCACTAACTGCAGAAATTGCTTTTCTGAAATGTTGTTTGTGGTCATCAAACAGGAATTGAAAGTACTTTGTCCCATACTGATGGCCCTGTAGATGACATGGGTCAGGGAAACATAAGGCTGAGTCTCAGCTAAACCTCTGGCCAAAAGGCATCCAAATGGTAGCTTTCCATTTGAAAACATAATGGAAAATTTTAGGGAGTATATTGGTTTTGCAAGTACTCTCTTGGGCCCACGTATAAATATTGCAATGGGAATGACAGTGCCCACGTGCTACCCGTGTCAGAGTGGTGTCCCCTGGCACAGAGCAGGACAGGGTATCCACCAGCCTCTGCTGATGTCCCTGCTGAAAGAGCCTCAGGCAGCTGTTTGGTGTTTTGCTTCATTGTGTTTTACCTCAGCACTAATTCCACTGTTCTAGTTTTGATTCATCTCTAGGTTTGCATGTGTACACACAGACTCTTAGCTCCTTATTTCTTTCATTTTTTGGCAAGATACACATTTTGTTCCTGTGGTGTAATGCCTATCTGACCATTGTTTGATATCTGAGCTTGTCTAGAAAGGGAAGTTCAAGTTTGTTTGTAGAGAAGCTGATGTGGCTCTGATTCCTGACAGAGAGGTTTCAGCGTGCCAGCCCTCAGGGGAATGGTGATGCTGTGAAGAGAGGAGCAGGTCTGGTTCCAGCAGAAATCTTGGGCTGAGAAGAAGGGCGCAGAGAAAGAAGAATTCTGTAATCCAGGAAGGTCTTGCTTCCACAGACAGCGCAGCAAGCCACACTCCATGTGATTTCACAGGGCTGCTTCAGGGGGCAGCAGTGCTTGCACTACAGATCTTCTGTGTAAGAGGCAAGGGATTTCAGCACCCTGTGGGTACTCCCTGGCTCCTTTCCAGAAGAGAGGTCCTGAAACAGGACCCTCATTTGCTGCTGACCATTTTCCCAGTCACCATCTCTTTTACTGTTGGATCTAGTGGAAAGCCTTAACAGTATGAAAATCTAAAAATCTCAACTAAAAGCTTTCCTGCTTTCTCCCAACCCACCCCAAGTTGTTCTGCATCTAAAGTGGTCCTTCTGAAATACAAGAGGGGGAAGTAAGCCATCTGACTAGATGACCCCTGTCCCTGTTAGGTAGAAAATGATTTTTCAGAAAATCTTGTACTGGATACACATCCAGTTTATGCATTTTAGCCTAATTTTTAAGCAAAAGCTATCTTAGCTGAATGCTTTTAAAAATAATGGAATGGAAAGTCAGAGAGATCCAGTACCGGACATACTGCTGGTCCTGCTACCTTTAAAACTGTTTGTCTGTCTCTTTACCTGTAGTGAATCCTGCTGTGAGCATCTTTCTAATTCCTAAGCTGGCATTTCAAGGCAGGAGAGAGGTGAGCTTTCGTCTTTTAGAGGCAAACCTGTGAAAGCTGGTTCTAGACAACTGGAAAGGAATGTGACTGGGGGGATACATGGGCTGCTCTAAAATGAATGGATTTATTACACAATTCTCCTGCTAGTTTGGGGACATTTGCCTTAATCTCACACTGCTCTCTCTCTCTGTATATATATGTGTGTGTGTATATATATATATATTAGTGGGAAAATGTTTATCTTCTGCACTCTGTTAAAAATTTCTCAGTCAAACAGAAGTACTTAAGATTAAGACCTTAATATTTAATAAGCTCTCAATTGTTAGAGAGCAGTGAGCCTGCCAGTGTGAGATTGGGCTGGCAGGTCAGTGGATTAATAGAAACATAGAGCTCGATTTAAAAGCCCTGAATGATAATCTTTAAATATGCTTAGGCATTGTGGCTGTGCAGTTTCCCTGAGGAATCATCATATTCTCTGCTTTAAAAATTTCACTGAAGCCTTAACTGAAACTATAGCTCAACTTTGCCTACTGGGAAATCTGCTTTCATTCCTGGGGCTTAAATTCCTTCTGTGTACAGCTGTACACCCAGAGTGTGATTCCTTGTGGGTTTTCATTTATTATATTTTTGCTGCAGGAACAGTTTTACACAGACTTGAAAAACAAAAATTGCAGAGTTGAGCAACTTTCCTACCTGAACAGAGATCTTGCTTAGGCTTTCAAACAAGCAAATGTTGCTATTTGATAATACTGAAGTGAAAATTACGTTGATGCTTGTGATATGTGATCTCAATAAGGTAGACAGAGGAAATAGGGTTTTTTTAAAACTCCTGTATGTGAAATTCTCTGGTACTTTGGGTTCATGTAACCCATTTCAATAGTACTTCATTCTCTGATAGAGATCTGCCTAGTCCCACTGCAATGATAGTGTAGACACAATGTGGTGCATTCTGGGATGTCCTCAGACAAATTGAAAGGCTTCAGAATTATAGGAGATTGCTTTTTCTCATTTTTATAAGAACTTGCCGGTCTGAAAGGTGTCTAGACTTTGAGTTGCTTTAGTTGTGTATACATTTCTGGGTATTATCTCAATTTCAATTTAATTTGCCATTTCACTTCATGCTATAAAGCTTTCAGGGAATCTTTAATTTCAGTGAGAGCTCACTAAATTAAAATGAAAATGAAATAAGCTTGCATCATCAGCACTGAGAGTGGCAGTGTTATCCTGAATTTCTGTTAATACTTCACCAGAGCTGCTTGTGTGCCTAAGGCACCAGGTACTCAGTTGTTCAGCACTAGATCTGACTGTGAAGCTGAACCACCCTTGTGTTCTGTGCAGCTGCACTGACACTAAGAAAGCTTTTTCACTTGCAGGATACCGTGCTCCATGTAACAGTGACAGAACAGCTGTGACAGATCAGCTGTGACATGCTGAGTTCTTTTAAACCATAGAATGGGTTAGAAAGGACTATAAAGATTATCTAGTTCCAACCTCCTAGCCCTGGGCCAGGGACACCTTTCACTAGATCAGGTTGCTCACAGTCCCATTCAGCCTGGCCTCCCAGGGATGGGGCATCCATTAACTCCTCTGAGCAACATGTTCTGGTGCCTCACCACCCTCACAGTCACAAATTTATTTCTAATACCTATTTCTTCTCCAGCCTGAAAATCCCAACTCTCTCAGCCTGTCCTCATAGGAGAAGTGCTCCAGCCCTCTGAGCATCTTTGTGGCCTCCTCTGGACCTGCTCCAGCAGGTCCATGTTCTTCTTATGTCAGGAGCCCCAGAGCTGGATGCAGTACTGCAAGTGGGATGTCACTAGAGTGGAGTAGAGAGAGAATCAGCTCTCTCGACCTGCTGATCGCACTGCTTCTCTTTCTGGGATACAAGAGCATGTTGCCAGGTCCTGCCGAGCTTCTTGTCAACAGCACTGAAGTCCTTCTCCTCAGGGCTGCTCTCGATCCTGTATTTGTATTTGTGTTTGCCCAGCCTGTCAAGATTTGTGCCCAGCCTGTCAGGATTTCCCTGACTCAGGTGCAGGACATTGTGCTTGGCTTTGCTGAACTTCCTGAGGTTCCCATGGGCCTGTCTCTCCAGCCTGTCCAGGTCCCTCTGGATGGCATCCCTGCCCTCCCAAGTGCTGGCCACACCACAGAGTTTGGTGTCATCTGCAGACTTGCTGAGGGTGACTCGATCCCACTGCCCACGTCACTGACAAAGATGTTGAACAGGGCCGGTCTGAACAGTCCTCCCGGACCCCCAAGGAACACCACTCGTCACTGCCCTCCTCTTGGACTTTGAGAGTGACCATCCAGCTGGTTGCTTATCCACTGAGTGCTCCATCCATTAAACCAATGTCTCTCCAGTTTAGAGATGAGGCTGTTCAGGACAGTGGCAAATGCTTTGTACAAGTTCAGGTAGGTTATGTCAGTCACTCTTCCCTTATCCACCTCTGTTACCCCATCACAGAAGGCCACCAGATTTGTCAGACACAATTTGCCCTTAGTGAAGCCATGTAGGCTGTCTCTAATCACATCCTTATTCTCCATGCAGCTTAGCATATTTTCCAGGAGGATCTGCTCCGTGATTTTGCTGAGCAGTGAGGTGAGACTGATGGGCCTGTAGTTCTCCAGGTATCCCACTCTTCCCTTTATAAAAATGGGGCTTATGTTTCCCCTTTTCCAGTCAGTGGGAACTTGACTGCACTGCCATGATTTCTCAAATATGATGGATAGTGGCCCAGCCACTTCATCCAGCAGTTCCCTCAGGATCTGCAGATGTATCTCATCATCCTCAGCATTTTTCAGTAATGTTTAAATTACACATAAATTCAACACCACTGCTCCCTGGATTGATCTCCTGCAAGGCTGGAAGAACTGCAATTTGGAGGATCTAGGAGAAATCAGTGTCTGTACCCCTTATAGCTGTTCATCATCTGAGTATTCCTGTGTCCTTCAGTAGCTCAGTAAGGCTGCTGCACCTAGGAGGGGAATAGAGGGCACTGCAGTCTGAAGAGCACAGGAAAGCAGATGGAACAGGACACAGGGGCTGTTCTGAACAGGCTCACCACATGTTTCATGGGATGCTGCTCTATCTTTGTACCTTACAGTGGGGAAAGCCAGTCTGCCTCAGGTGGTCTCTTGTCCATTTCCAACCTTCTCCCTTCATTTATGATTTTTTCATACCTGTCACTTTTATTTTCCCTTTTCTTCCTCACCTTTCCTGGTTTAGGTATTTGGATATATTGGAGTCCTGTGCCACCCATACCAAAGACTGCTTGCATTGGAATATTCTGGTTTGGAGAAGAACACATGCACACAGATTTTTTTGAATGTACATTAACTCTTGATTCCATCAGGAACAAGAAAGTGTCATTTGCAGCAAGCTTTGAATTGTGCCAGTTTTTCCTGTGATAATTCTTCTTTGAAACCTGTGAGCACTTATTTCAAAGGACCTTTTGATAAGACTGTTTTGTGTCAGGGTAACCAGCTGTGGTGCACAGTCAGGAATAAGAAGGTGTTTAATAGGGAAGAACTTCAATGCACGGACTTCACAGGGAGATTTAAAACTTCAATTTTTATTAGCACCAAATATCAAGCAAGTTCCATGACAACAAGCTGTACTTCCAAGCTGGTGAGTTACTTTGTTTAGGGAAAGTTAGTAATTGTATGACACATCAATTCAGTCTATATACTCTCTTGTGTTTGCATTTGCAAATCTGTAATTCCTTCTGCTGTGCACAGGTCTGAGTTCACAATTTCTGTCCTTCCCCCAAAAGTAGGAGTGTTTTCAATCGTGAGGTTGTGAGGCAACTCTGCCCTTGAGAGACCAAGCAGCATAACTTAGCTGCTCACCAGAATAGTCAAAGCACCTCTGGCTTCTAGGGGGAAATATTATTTCTAACATATTTCTGTGTCCAGTTCCTGCAGCTGAGCTTACAGCAAGAAGAGTTTACCCAAAGAGCTTGACTTATACTTCCATACAGTCTCCCTGTTCAACTAATGCCGGCATGGCTTTCAAATGAAATTAATGCAGGGGGCCATTGGTGGGGAGTGAGGGAGGGAGGCTGTGTGGTGTTTTGAGATTATAACAAAGCTTTTGGTGACTTTGACTGTGCTAAGAGACCTGGTATTGGATTATAGAGTGAGAGGTGGGGTTCCAAAAAAGCATTAGAATCAGCACCACGCAGGAGTGCTCTTTTCCTGGAGTATTTGCAAATGCTTCATCCTAATTGAGTCTGTGAACAGCTTTGACTCCCTTAAGGTTGGGAGGGGGTTTATTCCTTGAGAAATGAGAGCCTGAAAATGAGAGAACTGAGAATTACACAAACACACTTTTACACTTTTTTTTTTTTGGATAGAAGTTATTTTGGGCAGTTGGGCTGCCACAGTACAAACTGTGGGGATGCATATGCTGCCCTCGTCACCTTGAAAGTGTGTGGGTCCAGGTGACCATTTCCAAAGAACAAAAAAGGCATAATTTCTAAGATGGGGCATTTTTTTACCTCAGTATTCCGGGTGCTTATTATTCAAGCTGGGATATAACATCAGAATCTGTTCATTGCGTCTGTGGCTGATACAATAACACTGAGCAAGTTTCCAAGTAAACTGGGAAATGGAAAAAAATGGAAAAAGAATCCCTGCAGCATTAGTCTGTCTGGAGAATACTAAAAAGCTAGTGCTTGATAACAGTGCTTGTCTAGCCACTTGCAGGCTTGCATCAAGGAACTGAAGACATTAAGAGCAACTCAGATTCAGTCACTACTTAGGTCCAGAACCAGGCTGCATGAATTACTCGGTCACAGTACTTATTCTGCTCTGTTCTGTACAGTCTGTGGCCTCCTAACTCAGTATCAAACCTGAATTTTGTGAAGCCACGTAACATGTCTTATCATTGGGCACTAAAATTTATACAATACAAACAACTGAATCCCCTCCACATTTGACAGACTGGGACTGTGACTGACCAAGTATTTTTGTGTGCAGAACAGCAGGTTTAAATGGTAGAGGTGGGAGGGCTGGAGCAGAGATGGACTTAAGCTTTAGGGCCATAGAAAGGCATTTGTGGAGGAGGGAGATGATGAGGTGCATCTGAAAAGACTTTGAGAAGCCGGTTCCTGAAATCCCTGTATTTCTCCAGTAATTTTTAGTTAATCTTCAGGATGACTGCTTTACACCTGAAGCTCTTGTCACTGTCCATATGAGACAGACACATAAGCAATACACATAACATTTGGGGTTTTTTTATGCTGCACTTTGCTTTCTATAAATTTCTGTTTTCTATGTATTTAACTATATATGGTTATGTTTTATTTTGTTGCCTGTGATTTAACTACACTCTGTAATAGCAATGCCATGCCAACTGTATATAAGGGGAAGTTTATAGTGAATAATTATTCCATCCTTTCAAATTATTCTTTAATTGCAAGTACAGGGAAGTCTCTGTTAAGCAATTCTGTCGTAACAAAATGTTCTGCTCTGCCTAAATGATTTCTGCATAAAAGATACTGGGCATTTGCTTGAGAAATCAGTTCAACTGATCAGCTATTTCTTCATTAAAAACCATCATCCTAAGATATAGGACTTCTCTTCAGCTGTCTCACACTGGTGTAGATTTGGTAGTGAACATTTTCTGTCTGTTGGAGGGAGGAATGTAAACTGAGCTGTTTTTGCAGGTCAACAACCCCCAGGATTTTTAGTGAACATGCAGTATTTCCAGGGGGAAAGAGTTTATTGCAGGGGAAGACAAGGAAGCAAGGCCTAGGGTAAAGTGACCTACCATAGGCAACTAATGGGATTTCAGAAAAACAGCCTTTCAAATTGCATTTACCAGATGAGTTATTAATGACAGATTCCTCAGTTGTTTGGGGTTTTTAACATGGTAAGATAAGAAACACAGGGCTCTGTGTTTTGCACTTTTGATGTGTCAAGACAAAACTTTGGATGAAGCTTCATAAGCTGCCCTTAAGTCTCTTTGAAAATTATCGCTATGCAGACAGAAAGTACTTTGTATTACACAGCCAGAATAATCAGCTAGGCCTGCTATTTCCAGGTTGTGTTAAGTGTACTTTGGAAAAATAGCAGGATGTCAGGTGAAATACTCATCTAGTTGTTGATTAAAGTAGGAACAGCTCTGTCTATGCCAACATGTAGTTCAAAAGCAAAGACAACTGGGATAGCTACTGGAAGAAGGTACACTGGGCTTAGTTGTTTGAAACAACGGGATCTTGAAAATCAATAGAGTACTCAATTACCCAGGGTTAAGCTTTACTCAATTACCAAATTAAGCTGCAAAGGTAATACTGCTGCTCTGAGCCCATATATTTCTGTAAGCATCATTAAGTTATCATTCCTGAAGTATAGAACCAATAGTGAGTAAATGAAATTGAAAGGCAACGTTAAAATCCATGTAGAAGGATTCTTTTAAATGCAACTTGAAGAAATTGTGAAATTCACTGCTACACTGCAAGACTTTAAGTCTCAGAAAGTCAGAAAGGGATTAAAGATAGATGTGATTAATGAGACCATCTAGTGGTGCACTTAATGGGATGAAAATTCAAATAATGTAAACATCTCTACTAAACTGAGGGAGCTGTAAGAAGGTTCCACCAAAGGTGTGGGTTATCCCTTATGATGCTTCCTGCAACAACCTCTAAAACCTCTGGGTCTCTACTTCTCCCATTACACTTTCAATAGTACCCCTGTGTTGTTGCTCAGAATGCACAGTTTAGAGGCGATTTCACTTGTGAAGCTGTTTGACCTGCAGGGTACAACAAATTGTATTAAAGAAGGCAGTGTTAGACATGACTGCAGATAACATAGCTGGCTAACCAGACATTCTTCTCATCTGACATAGTACAACTTCCTAGTTGTTCCATTTCAGCACATTCTGGTGTTAATTTTTCCAGTTTTTCTATGTAATTTCTGAATGTAAGCAACAACCTCAGAAAAAGAGAAGTCCTTTTGTTTCAAAGTTATCAGTAAACGACAAGTTGTAAACAGAAAATAATTGGGTTTGGGTCTGAGTATTTTTTTAACACTAAACCTTATCTCCCAGTAGTTTCTGAATTGTTATCGACTACCACATAATTTCAGGTTGCCCAGCCTTAAGAGGAAAGAGGGGTGTAAATTTACCTGGGAACAGGTAAGCCACTTAAAGAATAATAAAAACAAATCTGTAAGGAAGGATAGGTCAAATCAAAGGTAATGAGAAACAACAAAGAAGTAGAACACTGTAGGGTTTTGTTAAATTGCATATAGTGTGTGTGTGAGCACTTGCACACTTGCACAAACACACATCTTTGGGTCTGTATAGAATCACTGTTTAGCTTGTAGTGCAGTTGCTTAGAAAAAATACAAAAGACATTCTGTTGTAAACTTTAAAGAATATTTAATAACTTTTAAAAAATAAAATGTATACTTTAAATTTTGTTTTTTATATGAATGCACAAAAATGTACCATTGTAATTGCAGCAATAAAATGCAAAGACCCGAGGAGACCTGCCCACTGTGGTAAGATACCAGTGACAGGGGAGGAGAATTCACAATGGAATCCAAACAAGATTTCCCACGGCAAGTCCCAACGTGTTTTCTAACTGCCTAACTCAGTATCTATGAAGATCATTCACACTTAGCAAATTCCTGCAGACAAAATAAATAAAGAGTAAATAGAGAGCTTGGGTTTAAAATAAATGCCACAATCAACTGCTGGTTTCTGTTGCTTACCTTTGGTGCCACATTTATAGCACAACACCGAAGCCAAGGGGTAAATGAAAGGCTGTGACTTTGTCCGTGCTGACAACCTCCTGTCCTACCCTGGGAAGGTGTAAGAGGCAGCCCAGAGCCACTTGCACTCAGTGTGACCAGTTCTTGTTAGTGAGAAGTGAGGCTTTGGGTGGATTCCCATAGCAGCCCTATTGCTGATGCAGAGTATTTTTACAGCTTCAGTGCAGTTCCTTCCGCTCCATATTATAAAACCAACAATGCTGCATTTAAATGCAAATTATTAAATGGAAGAATAAACCTTTATGAGTAGGTTTGATTTGAAGGGGAAGACCAAAGACCAAAGAACTGTTCATAGAACAGAAGCTGGAGTGAATTTCAGTGATTGTGTTCTGTATGATGAGGAGCTAAGTAATTCTGTTGTACAAATAATATTTGGCTGCTAGTGATAGTACAGGAAAATAAACCATATTCTATTAAATATATGTTTTTGGGGTTTTTTTAAACAATTGTGAAAATGAAAAGCCCGAAGTATATTGGACTGAATCTAAAAAGCTAAATCCTGATGCTGCTGAATTCAGTGGGTTCAGCCACATGCCCTGTGCCTTCATATCTTGTTATTAAGCAGAAACAGAAATGAGAATAAATTAAGAGTGCTCCTTTATTGCCTTTGGTTCTGTCTTTAATTTAAATGTATTAAGTCCTCCTTCATGTTTAAAGATAAGATGTCAAAATAATATAAAACACTTTACTAAAAGTGACAAGACACTAATAGAAGCAATTGGAATGACTTCTGTGTTGCTCCACCTGCATTCGCTATCAGCAGCCTTTCAAAAGAATATTATGTACTACAGGTTATGTATTTATAATCAACCAGTTCGATGTGAAGCTTTATGTGTTAAATGGAACTGTCCTTTTTTGTTGTTTTTTATTTTTTTGTTAAAGATTGTTGCTGTTAAACATCACAAAATCTTCTGACCTTGTCAGCAGAGAAAGGATGCAATGTTCTTAAGAAAATATGGTAAGTCTGAGGCTTGTTATATGCAGTATGTTGAAATTGGATTGTGCTGGTAATGCTGTAAGCACCGTAACATCTGTTTGGTCTGTGTGGAGAGAGTTAATAACATCAAATACACAAAACAGTCCAGTTCAAATTATGAACAAGTTGCAGTAGCATCTCGGTAGTGGAAGGACAGTATTTAAGAAACAATTACTAGCAGCAATATGTGATCTGGGGGTTTTTTGTTTGTTTGTGGTTTTTGTTTTGTTTTTTTCCCCTGTGTGTTTTTGTTGCAGTGACTGGGATTTACGAAATGGGTGTTGCTTATACTCCCGTTAAATACTTGTTTTTGAAAACCAAAGCAGTTTATCTTGTAAAGACACCTAAACTGTGAAAAACGGTTAGAGGAAACCACACAATGTGACTTGTCTCCAGTCTGCTTCTCATATTTTGTTTCCACTGAAGCTTTAGCTGAAGTCTAGCAGTGTTCTCTAAGAGCTCAGCACATACTACTGTGAGACTCACAGGAGAGGGGTTTGTCATCTCTCTTTTCCCTACACCACCATCAAGCAAACTGATGAGAGTTGCTCTCTGTGGGAGTTCTGCACAATGGTTTGCTCCCATCAACTGAACCATCATCAGCCTGCTGTCTCTGTGTTAATTTTTAATGGCAGGGATCACTACAGATAGAATTGTCTACCTTTTATCTGTCTCAAAAAAAATCAATGTTTTATGAATGTATTCATCACTCTGTCATGCTGCTTTTCAGTGGTAGAAACTCTGAGTTGCCAGCAGAAGCACCCCTGTGTACAAACTATAAACCATGGCAAGAACTAATGGTACAGCTGACCTGGAATTGTGTCAGTGCAGGTTAAGAAAAGAACAGAGTAGAGAGAGAGAAGGAACAAACTTACACCATCTTTTGCAGAGCGGGACAGTCTGCAGATCAGCCTGGGCTCAAGAAGCAGAGAGCATGGAGACTGTGGTGATTGCAACACCATTAGTGAGCCTCTTCACCTGTGTGTGGACTGCTTGCTCAGCCTGGTTCACACTTTTCAGGGCTTGTTCGCATGACAGTAAAATCCTTTAGTGGTGGGGAAGGATTGGGAAGCCACATAAAATGCACACAAGTATACTTTTACCTTAGCCTGCACAGCTAAATGCCCCATGGGGGTAAGATTTAGGAAGACACTTGCTCTTTTAAATACCAGACTGTCCTAAGCAATTCCCCATAAAATACAAAGTAGCTCATGCCTGAGAGTGAGAAGACTGCAGGAAAACAGCAAAGAGACAAAAAAAACCCCCAAACCTAAGGATTGGGAGTGAATCTGTCAAATAATGCAGGTCCAGGAAAAGGGTTAGTTAAGGGTGTAAAGGAGATTGTTCAATGGGCTGGGGGATGGCAAGTCCAGCTTTGTGCTGGAAATTGCCTTTAAATCAAAGCACGCAAAATGTCACTCGTAGCTGAGACCCACTGTTGTAAGCAGGGTAACTTTCTGTATGAGCTTGATGCGTGCTTCCAGTCTGCAGGAATGGCTGCACTGAGCTTCCTGGGAAAACAGGGCTCCATGATCATCTCTCTGCTCTAAGTGTCAGTAGCTGAGAGCTCCTCAAAGGCTGGCTGAAGGGAGCAGGCCATCTGCATTGCTCTTTTTGCTGTTCCCTGCTGTGTCCTTCCCCTGGGGTGCTTCAGCTTCTCTCTGTCACATATGCACGAGCTGGAGCTGTTTGCTGGCAGGGAATTATTTATTTGAACAATAGGATACATCTGATTCTTAACCTCATCACCAGAAGACATGCATAGGAGGGCACTACATAAATTTACTTCAGTTATCAATGTGTGGCTATTCTCTGGCTAAGGAAAGTTATGGTTTTGATCTCTGCATATTTCTGTGATTCTGTGGTATTCCAGAAAGTGTGGATTATATTCTAGCCAGCAGCTAGGTGAAGGAAAATACATCTGAAAAAGAGCACTGAGAAGTGACTCCAGTTCTAACAGAGACTGATGTGTCTTGGCTGTTGTCAGTGTGCAGCTGGGAGGGAAAAAAAAGCTAAGCATAAAAGCATCTGAGGTCTTAATAACTCTCAGAAAAATGAGCAATGTGCAGAAGATTTTTCCTCAGCAAGGCAAACTCTATCATACCTGCAGATGATGTTATCCCAAAGTAAATTAATGAAATAGTGACATTCAGGGAAGGAACAGCTGACAGCTTTGTACACATTTTCAAGTGTGGACATGAGTGATATTTTTTGGCAGACTAACTTGAAACAGGGATGATAAAAAATAAAACCATAGTAGACTGACAGAGAGAGCCCACTCACAAGTTGTTTACTGAAATGAAGATACAGCTGAAAGTAATTACTTGTTTCCCAGAGGTATAAGTGATAGTGCCTTGTACAAGAAATAATACTTGGTTATTTCAGTTGGAATGTAAACAAGGATAGAAAGGTTTCCTCTTTCTGAGGTTAGATGCTGGGTATTTTCACCTCCTTTCAGAAAAGTATGTGTTTATGAATGTAATATATATAACATATGCAGTCAACCATCTATGTGCCACTGGCAATTAGGAAGCGAGGCAATGTCCAATATTGTTTTCCATTAACAGCCAGGATCTCGCTGTACAGATTCTGATTAAAAGCCTGACTTTGCGGCGTGTAAGATTAAAAATACTCCTTTAAAACAATGTATTTCTGAAGATGATCCTCTCCTGGCTACAAAACCATCTTGAGACACTTGGAGGCAGGACTGCTTGATCTTGACATTTTAGCTGTGTGCAAACTGTAGTAAAATTACAATTGCATTCAGTGCTAGCTACTCTGTACCTTCTTGATGAAGAACATTTATTTTCTACGTCCTCTCTTCCAGACCGGGAAATGCAGGAAGGCAGCCTGGCAGCTTTTGCAGAGGTTGCCTCAGTGCCATCTTTTCCTATCATGGGTTTGCAGTCAGCCCCTCGTATGCAGCCTCTCTTGCCTTGCCACAGACCATGGAAAAGGAACCATTGCTCTTTGGAGGTTTTCCTCTGCTTAAAGACAAGGCTGCTTCTTACCTGTGCCAGTTCAAGTACTGACTTTTTCTTTTCTTCCTCCTTCAGTAAAGTGGGGTGATTCACAAAATCTTCAGAAATATAGCATTATACACAGTTTATAGTACAAAGGGGGGAAAAAAAGGTCAGATGAATGAGCATGAAGGAGATTTCTCCTGTGTCCTTTGGAGGAGAAGCAGAAAGATTGGGAATGGTATCTATGCACAGTAGGTGTCTGCCTTGACTACCTGACAATACATGGTCATTGCAAAGGTGAGTCCGAGAATCTAAGAGAAAAAAAACAACAAACAATCTTTTTTCAGTAAGTAAAAAACCCCTATTTATTGAAACAACAAGAAAAAAAGAGAAAAGCACGACACTAGTTTTGTTCACACACAGGAGGACATATCACATACTGCTTTTGCTGCCTGTTCATGTCCTTCTTCTGTTCCTAGTGTCTGTCTGCCTTTTGTCCTTATCTGCATTGCTGTCTTACAGAACAGTGAGAGCAGGGGAGAGTTGATTTCTCCATCAAGAGCAGCCACCAGATACTGGGAAGAGGTATACTGAAAATAATTTGGATGTCTTTTGCTTGAAAATTTTTTATAGCAGCAATCCACAGCTGTGTGGGTATCCCTGTAGCTGTTGTTTTGAAAGACATTGGGTTCATCCCTGGCCCTACGGATGCTGTGGTTTACTTGACTGTACTTTACTTTTCCAAGTGTATGTGTGCACAGGTCCCTGTGGGGGAATCACTGGAGACTGAACATGCATTAATCATGGCCATCAATGCCTCATCAACAATGGATGTGTTTTTCTACTCAGCCTATTCAAGAGAAGCAGCAGGCAGGTGGGGGTTCTTCTCCCAGCCAAGCACTGACCTGTTGTGCTGCCTCTGGTAGATTACTTCATCAAAAGGGGATGGGGGAGAGAGTCTGATTTTCCTTCCAGATGAAGTACTTATAGGAATGTACTAAGTGCTTGTTGCTTTCCCTTTGCAACACCACTGTAAGAGGTGTCACTGAAATGCAGGTGTGCTAGGTAGAAAATTTTAGGGTATAAGTTCTGTTTTAAGCACTTAATTTGACCACTTCAAATTTAGTCTTTACATGAGTAATAGTTCCTGTTAACGAGTACTTTGAAGGAATATATGAATACACACACACACACACACACACTATTATATTTATGAAGAAAAGAATGGTTATAAAGTTGTTAATCTTCCTCAAGTCTCACTCTTCCACAGTGAAATCAGATTATTAGGTTTTGGTGTGCTGTTTATAGCAAGCACTGGCCTTTTGGAAGTATCCCTGAACACTGCCTTCTGCTTCCTGGCAAAGGAACACCCTCGGGGACAGCTACATAATAAAACAGTGGTGGCTGAATTTGGTTTGTAATTTGAAGCATGCATGACTGAGGAAGATTCTTCTGTCACATGTGCTGTATGTCCTTCAAATGATGTCACTGTATGATTCCATAAGGTTCTTAACATGAAAAACTGTCACATGCTTGGGGCCAGAACAACACTGAAACAGCAGCAACAGAGGGAGCCCAGCTCATTTTAGGTGTCAGTGCACAGAAACTTTTGTCATCAGGTAGATTCAATCACACCGGGCAGCTGGAAGACAGACAGAAAATCTGTTGTGTTCTCAGGTGTTTTCCCTGCATTGCACAGCATTTACTAGGAATATGAATTTGCATTTTTAAATTGTCTGAAGTGTTTTCTCTCACGCAAACTAGTGATGTCTTTCTGTCAGAAAGACAGTATTATCTTAGAACTGATTTAGAAGATTTATGAGAAGGACTCTGACATGGGCTGCTGGGGGGTTTTAGTGTATCCTTTAAAGATACCCCAAATGCTGAATGGATGCTCAAAAGCTGGTTTGGTATTTTTTTAAAATTATGTTAATCTAATAACAACAGTCATAAATCGTCTGTCTGCCATATGATCTTGTGCTTTTTTCCCTAAGCATGTCTGCTTACTATACTGGAACAAACCCTAAAACTCTACTGAATTTAGGCCTGTGAGGCATCAGGCATTTGCATTAATAAGTTGCAGGCAACACATGACATAGGAGAGAGTAAGGTATGTGCCACTCTGCCTAATCTGTCATTACTGGGAGTGTGAGCAGAATACTGATCCCAGGCTCTCTCTTGCTGCTGCTAGTGGCATACCAGGCAAAATTAAAAAAAACCCCAACCAAACCAAATGAAACAACTACGGGTTAATCTGCAGTTATGGTGTTAATTAGCTCAGCAATGCCATCCTTTGTGCTTGCATGTTGAGTGTGAGAGAGGGGGAGCTGGAAATTAAAGCTAGATCTTCACTGAATTTAGGAAAGGCACTTTGACCCAGCCTGAGCTCCAGCACAGCTTCCACCTGCGTATCCTCAGCAGGCTGGATTAAAGGCACAGGCACATAAGAGACAAAGTGATGGACAACAGATTCTTCTCTGACCAAAGTCATACTGGAAAGAACTGCAACTCAAAAATCTGATAGGCAAATCTATGCCAATCTTACCTTCTGAGTTTCCCTGCCATTAATAGCAAAGGATCATGGGTTTATTGGCAAGGTTGACTAATGGGGACCACATCCTGATTTGTAACTTACCCTGGACTATGGGTTTAGACTACACTGAAGTTGGATATTTAGCCTAAGTCCTCTCTGGAGACTAACTGGACAAATACAGGTACCCTAAAGGCAGTTCATGCTACCCTGACTAGGTGTCTGGAGTCCAGTCTTCCCTCCCAAGTCCAGTTTCAGCCTTAGATAAACCACTTGATAAAGTGCCAGCTCTTTGCAGTGCATCGTAAAACACTGTGCAGTATTCCTAGTTCTGTGCCTTGTACACAGTATTTTAACTAAAGTAAAACACAAAGTACTTAAATCTTGCAGAATTTTCCTCTACCATCGTGCAAAATTACTAAAACCTGCTTGAGTAGAGTATATCTGAATCTATGGTTACTCAGTTAGTTAGGATTTGAAAATTGCTATTAAACTGTACCTGCACCATAGCTGTGCACAATCCAAAGATTCCCACTGCCAGTAGGTTTTCCTGGAGCCATATTTTCACAGTTTCATAGCAAGGCTAAAAAAAACAACAAACCAAGAATATTGTATTAGCCATAAATACACAGCTCTACTCTTCGGGGAATATACAGCCAGAGAAAAAACAGATCTGACCTAGCTGCTAGGTAGCCTGGATTATCATTTCAGTGCTGGAGCAACTACAGTGTATTTTTGGGTTCAAGCTTGAACATGGAGTACTGATCCTAGTGACACTAAAAAGTGCACCTCCAAAATGCTACATGAGCATTGCTCCATATAAACTGGGCCTAAAAATACTGTGCTGGTTTTGGCTGGGGGAGAGTTAATTTTCTTCACAGTGGTGGGTATGGGGCTGTTTTGGATTTGTGCTGAACACAGAGCTGATAATCTGGAGATGTTTTTGTTATTGTTCAGCAGGGGTTACACAGAGCATGGGTTTTGCTTTCCCCATTGAACTGTCTTTATCTCAACCCACTCTTTTCTCCCTTTTGCTCCTCTGCTTCTCCCTTTGATCCCACTGGTGGGAAAGTGAGCAGGTAGCTGTGTGGGGCTTAGTTGCCAACTGTGAGTGAACTACAACAAATAAACAAGCACTGGGTTTGGGTCCTCTTTGCCCTCTGAAACCCAATCAGAAGCAGTTAGAACCTTAGAATGAGACTTTCATTTTCTCCACATTTCAGGGAGAGAAACACTTCCTATAATACATACATACACATGATACCCAAAAGTTCCAGTGCAAGTGGCTCAGTAGCTGCTCCTGCTGCACATGGGCCCATTTCATACCGTTTTCCATCATTTCAAATTGCAGTATGGGCACTCCTCTGTTATTTTCTTCCTGCTTTAAATTCTGCAGTAGCTATAGCCCTGTTTTACTGGTCCAGTTTTGGGGAGGGTGGAATTGGCCCAAGTGAAACCTTTCTTTAAATAATAATGTCTGTAAGACAACCTTGTGCAACACCAGTGCCCCCCTGTCTTGTAAATGTTCATGGCCAAGAATCATTCAGCCTACTGGCTTTTACATATGTTTAAGGGAAAAACTCTTAATGCCCACCAGGAGCCAGGTTGTTAACCTGCACTGATTTTCTTGCTACCCCAAACAAAATAGAAGAAGAACTTTCCAGTCCTTAATTTAAAAAAATGACCTGGAGCTACTTGACAAGTGTAAGGAAGCTGTGTTTGACGTGAACTCAGCCTCTGTCAGTGCCAATCCATGCATATGAAATCTCACTAGAAAGTGGCCAAGAGAGCTTTTTACTCATTGTCTTCACAAACCATTAGAAGCAGCAAAACTTAGTTATAATTCCACTTCATCAGGTGGCCTCACTCCACACCCCTCCTGTGTAATTGCACTACCTGTAATTAGCACAAAGAATTGCTGAGCTACTTTCAGAGATGTATTTAGGCTCTGACTATCTGTTCCAGAAAGATCTTGCTGAGGCCATTGTAGGGAAATTATCCCATGGAGTTTTGAATTCGATTACAGGCAATTGCAGAAACTCAACAAAAAAAAATGCTACTGGCAACTCAGCGGAACAGTCCCCACTCTCCTACTGTGCAGTGGAAGCCCCTGAACGAGAGTTCCTGGTGGGAGAAGAGTGCTCCAGGTTCACACAGTCCTCCTGCCTCAGGACTGCCTGGGCACTGATAAGCTACAGCTGCTGCTCCAGGGCCTGTGTGTGTGCATGAACCACGTGCCTTTATTGCTACCTACTCCAGTAGGTGGGACATTAAAAAGGACATTTCTGTCATTTCCTAGCTAGATGTCACTAGTCTGTGTTGCAGAGCAGTGTTGGAACGGACCTGTCTGCAATGTGAAACAACAGCTTAGAGCCTACTGAAAGGAAACCAGCTCATAAAAATAACCAAATAGGGGGTTTCATTGGAGGTCAAAGGCCACAGCTCAACAGGAGCCTTCTGAAAGCACCTGATGAAAGGGCAATTAGGATAGATGAACAAGGTGCACAGCTTATCATCTGTACAGCCCTGCAAATGACTACCTGCCTGCCCTTCACCTGGGCTGCAAGGCAGCTGCTGCCGTGTGCTACAGAGCTACTCACCGCTTTCCACCAGGTCCCTGGGGAATGGAGCCCACAATTCTCACTGAATTCTAAGCAGCAGGAGTCTGGCACCCGGGTTGTGTTGTACACTTCAAACCAGTCTGTGTAGTTGGAGACTCCACAGCATCTGAACTGGAGAAAGATGAACCGAGGTGATACTGTAAGTGTGATCCATCACTGACTTTTGCCTGTTCTGACTTTGCCTCCTGGAGCTTGACACTCAGTGCATTTTGATTATACCAGCAGAGGCTTGAATTTTTAAAGAAATACAGTATTTCCTCAGCTTTACCCGACGTTTTTCTCCACTCTTTTATTATGTTTAAATATGGCCTTGTATGCAGCTAATGTTGATGCAAGAAGCTAAGGCACCTATTTGCAGTTGGAGGATACTGCAGGAGCTGAAACTGGACAACCTCAGACAAGTACTGAGTTTGAGTTATTGACTGAGCAGAATTGTAACAGTTGTTTGCAGCTTGTCAGGAAAAAAGATATGAGTACAGCACCCAAGAGATGAAGATACTGGGATCTCTACGGCACACTACTTCTGGGACCATGACTGAAGTAAACAAGGCAAATTTCTCACTAAGCTGTTAATTACTAATCACCTTTGAAAGTCTTTGCAGTCAGCAAAAGATGTATTTCCTCCTCTTCTCTCTGTGGTGCACTTCTTTAATGTCATCATCTGATGCTGCTCTAATAGTGGTGCCTTAAGTGTCTGCCTACACCGACACAGTGTGTGCAGAGATCACAACACTGCTAAATCGGAAGGTCTGTTTGACTTTGGCAGCGGGATGAAAGGTACAGGAAACACACCATGGTATGGGGAATGGCTCTGTGGCCATCTTCCCCTTGGGAACTGATATTCCTGTGATAGCAAATAAGCTAGGACTCATTACCATATAGATGTATACACCATCTGTTGCCCCTATGCGGACTCAGAAGTATGAATTTGTTGGTATTTAGACACTTCAGCACCAACGAGTAAAACAAGACAACACTGGGCTGCAGAACTGCTCTCTGCTATTCACAGTACCTCACACTTTTTCAGGGCTGTGCCACCCACCTACATAGTCCCAAAATGACTTGCCAAGATATTATTTTTTTTAATGTGATTTAAAGCCTGAAGAGTATTTTTTGCATCCCTACAGAGACCACTCCTCTTGTTTCTGACAGACTCATAATCATGCAGACATCTGCATCACCAGGGCCAAAGACCTAATTGAGATCCCGATGTTTACACTGGCTAGAGGGAGAGTTTCCCTTTGTTATATAATAGTTGTAGAGTTCAGGCTGTACGTACAGTTGTAATGTTCAGGTCTTGTTGCACACACAAAATGTGCCACTCCAGACCCATAGAGGGCAGAGGTGTCACACGCTGCCTCACGCATCATACGATGCTTCAAGCACTCAGGAAGTACTCCTTGATAGAGACATTTCAGTGCTCACAGCAGAGTTCTTCTTCTGCCAAGGAAAAGTCAGAAAACTTTCCTGGACTAACACCTATCCCCCCAAGTTTCTGCTCCATATTTTGATTTGGTCTGTGGCAAGATTCAATCCTGCACTTGCAACTGTTTGATTTGTAAGTTTACAGGTTTCATTTTCTACAAGCTGACATGAAACTAGAAAAAAATTTTGTCTTTCTTTTTTTCCTCTATGTTCCTGCACAGAAAACAGGAGGTCCATGTGTAACAGGTCCCAAAAGCGGGTAGGAGCAGCCTGGAACACATGGCATGCATTTGACAAAGGCTGGTTTATTTGGAAATCTAACAAGAAGAAGGTCTTGCAGGCTGTCATCATTAGAGTCAGGAGGCAGCTTTGTGACAGACAGTGAGAAGTGACAGCTTGTAAACAGCAAGCCTTAAAAATGTGGCTCATCTGTGATGTAGAGAGTGCAGCGGTAAGGGCTGAGACATTTGAGTGATGTTCTGGCCAAACACAAGTGACACAAGTTTGCATAAATCAGGACTAGACTCTTTCTCCCCATAATAATGCGTGGCTGAAGGTGTCAGTCTGACAGACTAAGGAGATGAAGATGAAGCACGGGTTTTGTAGTCAAGTGCTCACTAACAGGTTGAGGACAGCTGCTCCTATGGAGCCTGTGACGCAGGAGGTGGCTAGGCCATGATCTAGGATTGGGACTCCAAAGAGTAGAAGTTCCTGGTAAAGCACAAGGTGAGAATAGGAAGGGATGCAGTTGGGAAGACAAGCTGCAGTTGGACAAACTGCCTGCCTGCACAGATTCTCTGTACAAGAGCACAGCAGGCACAGCAACGGGAGAATGGGCTAAGAGAGGGTCAAGGTATAAAAGAAGCACATAGCACAGGATCAGTAGTCTTGAAATAATGTCTGTAACTATAACTGAAAGAAATACCTTTGGAAGACAAAGGAAGGATGAGCAATGGGATTAAGCAGCGGATGATCTGTAGTCCTAAAGGAGAGGAGGTGATGAATACAGAAGAGTTCTAACACCACAGAGACCTGAGAGTGCAGAAGCAAGTGAGCGAGTACTGCTCAGGGAAGGCCAAGTCCAGTAACTGGCATCTCTAGGGAGCAGGGGCACTGATCCATGGCAGTAAATCAAAGATGCAGGAACAAGGAAACGAGCAGCAATGGCACTGAATGGGTCACCAGCTCAGATTCAGCAAAGGGGTCCAGCTAGAAGCCAGAAAGGCAGATAAGCTGAAGGCTCAGTAAACTCAGAGACTTCATTATGGATGTCCAAGCAGAAAAGAAAGAGTGTAGGAGTGATTTTGGATCGTGTGACAAGCAACTGATTTATCTCAGGTTCATGCAGCTGAACAGTAAGCAGCCAAACTGTTGAGGGAGATGAGGGACCATCAGAAGAAAGAAGAATATTGAGGACTTTTTTAGAGTACTCTCAGATTTGAGAGCAATGTTCTCTCGAAAATTTGCAAGGTTTCCAAGCAGGGATAGATGGAGACAGCCCTACACCTGGTGGACGGAGAAAGCTCAGGGCACATGAAGGATAACTTCTGTCACCAGCAGTTTGTTTGTTTGTAGCCTGTTCTACCACAAAGGCTGATGTTCTGCCAGTGCCAGGCATGAAACAAGTGGAGATTTGATTCTACGTTCACATTCATTTTTTGGTCACATTTACAGTCCTGTCTTGTTCCCTTCACTAGTTAAGTGATAAAACTAGACAAGTTGCATAATTGCTTAGTTCTGTTCCTACTTTCAACAGGGAACAATACACTTAAGTTTTTTAGAAACAATTACAAACTAATAGTGCTTATTTTGGGGTACCCAGACTGACACACTTTAAAAGGCAGTAATCCATTTAAGAAGTTTCTATCTCAGTGCAACGAAAATGGGAAGGAGTTGGACACTTGTACATATTTTACAGGTAATCCCAATATTGAAGGCTAAGTAGGCCTTATCTTCTTCGCCAAATTCCTGCAAAGTCAGTCAGGCTGGGATAGGGTTTGTGAAAATAAACAGATATTCAATCCTTGTTGCAGACAGTTTTTATCAATGCCTTGTTTTCTGGTTTTGTGAATGTGGCAAAGAACTAGAGACAGGGCAGGGCATCTTCTATACACCTTTTCCCTCCATCACTGTGAAAAGTGGTGAATAATATAGTTTTGTTCTAAAATTCATATTTAATGGGTGGTTTGGATTACTTTGGCAGTAATTCTAAAGTATGGCTGGATCTAACAGAATCAATGACTGGGCAGAGGGAGATGGATCAAATTTCTTCTCAGTTACAGTGGTCTAAATAGACATGAAAAGGCATTATACAGCAGCTAAAGTGAGCTGAATTTGCTCACTTTAGTGAAGCTAATAGGTTTTCTGCATGCCTCTCGAATTACTGCCTGGTTAGTTAAAAGAAGTGCTCAAATATTGATCACAAAGATGTTGGGGATAAAGCAGCATTTTAAAAATTAATGCCTGTTTCTTGTTTTCTAATGATCTCCACCTGTGACTTTAACCAGTCCTGGTGGGTAAGGAGTGTAATGCAGTTCAGGGTAACTTACCTCCTGAACTATCAGAATTTTAGTCATGTTTAGAAATCACTTTGTAAGCTTTCATAGTCTTCGGTCACGACATGCAGAATTCATCTGCTTGTGTTTCTGATCCTTTTAAGGTTTGAAACGCTATTGAGAAAGGCTGTGAGTTTGGTTAGCTGAAGGTATTAAAAAAAAATCAATAGAATGTTCTGATTTGAAACAGCTCCCTGACCTAGAGGCTTAATAGGACTGCAAAATGAGTCCACTGCCTTTCTTTTCATACACTTTGCAGGTGTGCAGCTTAACTGAACTCCTTTATCAGTAACATGAGCAGCACAGGCATCAGCCAAAACTGCAACTTCCTCTTAAAAGACAGGCCCTGTTTTTCCCTTGTTTACAGTTTCCTGAAAATCGTATGCTTCTGTTAAAAAGAGGAAAACCATTCTTCAAGGCACAAAGGCTTCAGAGAAGAAAACCTTCCTCAAAAGGCGCTCAGGCCTTTCACACTTAGACAAAGAAATTATCACCACTCACAAGTCACTGTGTGCACTGGGCATCCACACTCCCAGTCAAAATTCCCCTCTCACTTCTGACTGGCCAGTCCCACAGAAGTCAAATGCCATCTAAATGTGGTTTTGTTTCTTGAACAAACTTTTTCCTCCTTCTTTAAGCCAAAGCTGCCATACACAGTAGTACCCAGTGAATGCAGGACGGGGATGGTCTCTACCTAAGTAAAACTTGGGAGAAATTAAGAACTACGCCAGAGTCTCTGAGCTACTGCTTTAACCACTGCTCAAGCTCTGAAAAATACTTTAGCAAAGAAAGGAGTGCAAACACAGAGGGGACAAGGGAGAAGGGCTCATTATGATTTCTGTTACTGTCATGTTTCTTACATGGCACATTTTTTTGTGAGGCTGCTGTTTTCCATCCATGTACAGACACAGCCCATGGCTCAACCAGTGACTGATGTCTCCCATTAGGAAAGACACTGTCCTGTATGGCAACCTGGTTGCTCTGCTGTGGGTTTTGTTGAGAGCCTTAGGAGACACAATGCAAACAGCAAGCCCGGACTGGGACTTTCCTTTGAGAAAATCCCCTGTATCGCCCTCATCAGTGATTACACTCCACTGATTAGGGATGTAAGAGATAATGAGTATTACACAAAAACTCCCGAAGTTGCCATTTAGATAGCTCTATTCAACTGCAAAGTGTTTTACATAATTAACCATAATGGGATTGTCTTTGCTGCACCTCTGAAATAGTCTATACCCACACAGTTTTGAAAGATACATGTGAAAACCCATTATGCAGAGTGGCAAAAATGGATCTGTGGGAGCTCTTTGCTGTTCTCCTCAGAGCCCAGCATGGGGAGCACAGTGACTTACTTTGACACTGTGGTACTGCCAAGCTAGCACGTGCTAATTTCACAGTGGCCATGAGAGAGTGATGTCCCCTGGCTGCACACAGCCCGTGGGATGGCATTTTCTCGTCATCTTCTGAGCTCCTGAGAGTTAGCTGACATGAGTGTCATCTGAAACTTGTAAGACACTCTTTAAACTACAATGGGTTTCAAGATCAAAGAAATTATCAGGCCAATTGACCGTGATTTGCAGCACTACACAAACCACAAACTATTGAATCCTGCCTCAAACCCGAGCTGGTCACTGAACGTGACCATTTCCTTTAAGCAAAAAGCCAGGTCTTGTTCTTCAGAGAAAAAGAATCTACTGTCCTGCTGTACAATGGCATCCTACCACCAGATATGTCTAACTTGAGTTTTTAGCTCTTGGATCAATTACAGAGTCCTTTTCTCTCAAAACCCCTTCTCCTTCTTGCTCTCTTTTTAAGGACTGCAATCACATCACTACTTCATCTTTGCCTGTTTATATAAGGTATTTCAAATTTCTCACCATAATGTCACTTTCCAAAATTCTTATTATTCTTTTACATCTTTTCTGAATCTAATCAACTTGCGAAGATCTTGAAAAAATGCGACTATGTGGACTAGACACTGCATATATTGTTACACCTATTTTACACAAAGGGGAGCAGAAGTATGGTGTTTATACCCCATGAGTCCTCCAAACACTTCTTTTCCCCCCACCTTTGCTGTATGCTTTTAACAGTTCTTGGAGTGTCACTGAAAGCAGATTAATACTTTCTGCAAACATTTTAATATTAGTAGTTCTTACTATATTTTCACTAAACATAATTAAGTTACTGTAAAATAGTAAACTAATACTGTTGGATATTAGCAACAATATTAAAAATTTCATTTGGATTTCACATGCCTGACTCTCAGGCTAGCACCACAAAATGTGTTTCTCTTGTCAGTAATTGATGCTTTCTCATATTTGATGTATTGGAAAAAGGAAAAAGTTATTAACAATATTGCAAGATGCTGAGGCCTTTTAAAGGTAACTGAAAGAACCTTTCACATGCAGTTGTTGGGATGCAGGACTGGAATTGGCTTGTTTGCTGGACCCGAGCTGTTTGTCTTTCACACACAGGAGCGTTGCTGGCAACCTATTGCACTCAACACAGACAGGTCCTGCAGACCCAAAGATGCACATGAAGTTTGGAAAATCAGTTACTTGTTCTGTTAGTGATCCCAAATTTTTGATTTCTCAGATCATTTTTTAGCAGCCTGTTGCTCCTGTTACCTTGTATTGTCCATAAGAGTAGACTCTGGGAGCACTGGGAGAGGTTGCTGTCTTTGATCCTGTTAAGACATCAGGCAAGACTAAAGCTCTCCTGTCTGTACCACACTCGCACCTCTGGAGGAGAAGCTGAGAAAGCTATGCAAGATTTTTTGAGTGAAGCTGGGGCAGTGCAAGTGCTTCTGCCTAAAGCAGAAGAAAAGTTGGAGCACTTTTCTGTTCAAGAATCAGAGAACATGAAATCAGAAAGATCACCCTGAGGAGAACTGACTGAACTGAACATGAAACAAGAAGTACAGAGCTAATAAACCTGAACTGTCAGTGATGGTGTTTCCTCAGACAAGGACAGGAGGAAGCCAGTGTTCACCAGTCCTTAGGAGATGAACACTGGCAGAGGGCTGTCAGAGAATCAAGACAAAGGAACAGCGGTGGCAATGCAGCAAAAACCATTCCCAGTCCACCTGTGATGGAGGATGCTTGAATTCTGCTGGGGAAAATGTACTGACTGTAGGAGGAGGTTGCAAACACCATGGTCTGTTTCCATTTTGACTCACTAGTGGGAACAGTAATAGCAGTGAAAGGAGACAGGACAGAAATGAAAAAGTGGTTGAAGAGGTTCTTTGCTATTCTGCTATTGCTCTTCATCCCAACATAAGCCATCCCCTTTGACTTTAAAGGGAAGGTACTGCTTATTTCCTGGCTGACCAGCTCCTTCACCCTCCACATCACACAGAACTACGTGATACTGAGGCATCGACTCAATATAATCTTTTAAAAGAAAGAAGGTATTTCCTGTCAAATGAGGAATAAATAAAAATTACTGCTTGCTACAAAAAGCAGAGAGTTTAGTTGCTAATGTGATGACTGGATGGGAGGAAGAGAGTGGCTTGGGATTTGGAGGTTTAATTAGGTTCACACCCAGAACATGCTGTTACAGAACCCAGGAGGTAAAGAGGAAGAGGTAAAAAAGAGAGCTCAGACTTACATCTGTTTGAATGATGCTCCATGCATTAGTGAGGCCAATATTTCCATCTGTCCCATACAAATGAAGTCCTTTCTTCAGATCCCGCTGAGCATACTTGTCAATCTAAAACCAACAACAAAAGACACAGATTTCAAAATTTGCTGAGTACCACATTTCAAAATCAAAGTGCACGGAGCAGAGAAATGCTGGACAATGGTCCTGTACTGAAATTAATAAAAGGTGAACCAACACTTCTGAATGCCTTTCTCCAGTAGAGCTGGTATCTGTTACAGGTATCTGCACTTTGTAAATAACATGAGGAGTTCCTCTTCTGAATTTATGTTCGTGTTTCCCAAACCTCTAATACATGTTTTTCCTTCTCACTTAACCACCAAAGTACTACAGGGAGATTGGACACAGAAAAACACAAAAAACCAAAAAAACTATGAACCCACAAGTTCACCATGTCCAGGAAGGCTCTGCTGTATGTGCAAAAGACTGTGCTTGATTTGTCCCATTCTTTTATTTCCTTCCTGAAAGTTTACCAGCATCATGTTGAGCCAGTAATAAAAGAGCTTTGAGGCAGTACAAGAAACAGCACAAGTTAAAATTAAGTACAACTTAATCTCAGCACCTTAACTATCATGTGAGGCCTTTCTCACAGATGCCTTCCTTGAACACTAGGTGCTGTGATCCCCCTGTAATTATCATGTAAGCTGCTTTTGGCTTTACACAGAGATTATACATAGTCACTGGTATGTTAATTAGAAGAGAGCACCAAAGCTAAAAGCTGTCATTAAATTTGGAATTAGTTGAGAAAATTACAGGCAATAAATGATAAACTTATATGTGTTGGGGATTCCTAGCATTCATTTAAGAATTAGATTGAACTGTGTTTCAGCTCTGCACTTACCCTCAGCTCCCTGTGTCTCAACTGGACCTGCTGTGGTCTCCAGCAGAGCCATCAATTAGGATGGAAGGGCATGGTTGTGATGCCAGTCTCAGAGAGGCTTGGAAATTTAGTTAATGTCCTACAGAGGCAGTGAGCTAAATTAATTGTTGAAAAACTAATTCGTATTCAGAAACTGACAGAAGGGAAGAGGAACAGGGTAACTGAGGGCAGGTGAGGACGGAAATCCAGCTAGGCGATCTGTTACCTTGAAGATGAAAGAGAAAGGTCTGTTTTGAATATTAATTTATCTCACCTGAGAATATCTGCCCTGTAGAGTGAGAGAGCTACACACCAGCCTTAGGTTCATACCAGCACTAATATGAAACAAGGGAGAGAACAGCGATTCTTATCTGAAGGGCAAATGCCAGGTTAACAAAAGGATGAAAAATGCAAAGTTTGCCTTTTCTCACTCAAGTTTTGCTTTCCAATCTTGACGTCCCATTTGAGATGGATACTAATGTCATGAAAATTTAGTAACTTAAAATTAACATTCATAGAGATGAAGAGCAAAGTTTTGTTAGTCCATGTGTGCTTTAACACGGCCTCAAGAGATTGTGTCACCGAGGGACTGTGTCACCAAGCATTCCTGATTTTCCTTCTACCTGGAGAAGCCTCACTAGCAAGCAACTTGCTGAGGCAAAATGAAAGCAAGTCCTCTCTTCCTCATAAAATTAACCACTTTTCCTGCACAAAGAGTGCCAGGCCTCTATACTGGGAACACAACCGGCATCAGATTGCCGTATTTCAGAAACTGAGTAACCAGCAGAGCATTAGTGAAGAAAACAGGCACTATGTGAGCAGTTGTCCCACAGCTATTTCAGGAAGCCTCAACATGAAGTCCTGCACATGGTATGACCCATCATTATTTGTTGTTTTAAAAATAAAGTGCCTGCTTGAATCTTGCTTGGAAGAGGATGTAAGTTTTTTTAGAAACCCACACCATACGTGTGTCTCATTTCCTTATCTCTCTTTCACCTCTATGCAAGCTACAACTTTGAAAGAGGCAAACACATGTTGTGAACAGTATTGCCAGATTGTTTCACCTTTTCATTTCAAGTCCACTGCCAGGGAAGGCATCTGGAAATACCAGTTTTACACATATACACACAGAGAGAACTTTATATTGGTTTGAGTGACGGTAAAGGTAGGATTTTACACAGTTCTCTTTTAGTGAAGTTTCCGTCTGACCTTCTAATTAAGTGTGCTGTACATACAACAGTGTGCTATTCTCTGAAGAGCAGATGATTTAAAATCTCTGTCACAGAGCTACTCTCTGAAGCATTCACACTCTTCTGTTTGCTTACACTAGGGTCTGAAAGGTGTTCATCACCCCCTAGGAATAACCTTGTACAGAACAGCTGTACACCCAGAGTCTGTGAGTGGCCACTGGGCTCCAGGAGAAAAGGGGAGCAGGGATCGGCCCTTGGCCTCCTGGCACTTGTGCCTGCAGCTGAAGCACCAGAAGAAGCCCCCCACCCTCTGTGTCTCCCCATTTCCATTTGTTATTAATGTGTTACCTTGCATGACTTAATCAGTGTTGACACAGCCTTGGACTTCCTGAGAGCCCAGACAAAATTAAACAGGAGCACTGCTCTCATTCACACTGTGAGGAGCTCAGGCTCTACGTGCAGTCCTATTAAAAGCACATTGACCTCTGCTCAAATAACCTGTGTACAAGGTTATAAAATGGATATTTTTCCCCTAATTAAAGCACTGCTTGAAGCTCTAGACATATGATTCCTACTGGCTTTGACTAGAGAGGGGTAAGAAAAACTCAAGGCCTATTTGTGGGGCACTGCTGGCAAGTGCTCTTCTGGGTCCTCCTGTTTTCTTCTACCTCAATTTTTTTTCCTTCCTCGAAATATTTTTAGAATACCAGGAACTTTTCAATATGCCTTTATTCTAATTTTAAGTTTGATTTAAATGAAAACTCCCAAAACACCCCCAGCTGTCTCTTCTGCCTTTAATTTGAATTTTTCAGAAAATGATCTTTACGAAAATGAAATGCTGTGCCACAGTGATTCATCACATCTCCCGACAAATGATCCCACCCAATATTCACCAATCTGTCAGCTTCCCTTGTTTGTCTCTGTGCTACCAGTCCTCAGCCAGGCAAAATGTCTATCTCAAATCAGGGACTGAAACATTATATTTAATATCTTGCAATCTGAATCTGCTGCAATCTTCCATACACAAGCCTGCCTCCCTTCACAAATCACAGCTCTAGGCAAGTACCTCAAAGAAGAATAATAAAAACTCTCTGCAGGCAAACTGTTGCTCTAAATGAGGTGCCTATTTCTAGGTGTGGAACGCCAGAGATTTTTTTTAGATGCAAGAGTTTCTGAAAGATTTGGCAGCAAGAACTTTTTATCAATTTGTTAGTGAAGAAGAGAAAAATTCTCTTCCTCCTTAGGATTCACTGGTCAACAGACGAGAGGTGAAAGCTTCAAGCTGGCACGCCATCCGTGTGAATTCCTGTGAGTCCTGGGTTCAAACATACTGGAGCCTTGCCCATGCTTCTCAGTCCCTTCAGGTTTCAGTGGTGTTTCTGGTAAGTTAAATGTGTCCCAGTGTGGTAATCCACACCTTCAAGAGAAGCACTTCTTAGAGCAGGGCATGCATATTACTGCACTTTATCTAAGCTAAGATCCTGTTGCTACTGCAAAGAGCAGCAATACTTTCTCACTGACTTCCATTAGGCCCTAATAGGGCCCTTAAACCTCTCACTGTCCTATTACAAAGACTTTCTAAAAAAATATACACTGCTCTAAGGTGGAGAAGTCATGAGCACAGAGTTTCAGGCAATGAAGGAAACTCAGTATTTGAACTGGAGAAGGGAAAGCACAAGAGATGTGGCAGGACTGGCGAGAACCTGCCACAGAGGTCAGGAAAAGTGGCTGGAAGCAGCTGATGCAGTTAAGAGAGAATGGGCAGGGATCTATCTGAGCCTCACCTGAAGTACAGCTGGGACAAAACATCGCTTAAAAAAGTCTTACTCCAACCTGCATATAAATCCAGGCCAAATTAAAAACTGTTTCCTTCTTAATCTGTATTCCCTTGAGGCAGCTACTTAAGATGTAGCAATGTACACGTAAGGCTGGTTTTACTGTCAGCTTTGTCCCCTCATTGCCTCGGAAATCCAGAGCCTCCGAGCAGGACTGTGGCTGGCTGGCTGACAAGCCCAGCTGGAGAAGCCAGCACACTTCAAGAGGACCTGGGGCTGTCAGACTCCACCTTGTCTTCTTGAATAAGACAACCTAGGAATAATTGAGGATGAGATAAAAACTGTGTAACAACAGCGACAACAAACTCCTGCTTAGCACAGACATGCTGAAAGCACTACATGAACATTCTGCACTGCAAGCACCCAGGTTCATTATTAATTCCATCTCTGTTTTACAGATGGGGGACTGTAGGGACCTTCCCAGTTCCTGGGGGAGGTTTCACAGAGCTCTCACTCTCCATCTAAATGAAAGGCTTTGGAGTTTACGTACTTACTGCTAAGGCATGACACAGAAGACAAATACTGTTCCCTGGGAAGCCCAGTCCTGTAATTTTGCTGCTGCTAAGAAGGAGGAAGTGCTTTGAGCAAAATGTCTTGGGCAAACAAGAGAATTGTGTCTGTGCAGAACACAGGTATTATCAGTACTTAGAGCTAATATGACACACAACTTTGATCACACTGAAGCTCCACCAATACTGAAGAGACAAAGTCCTTCCACTGCCCCAGAACGCTGAGAGGGAAGGTGGCTTTGCTGTAATCTTCTCTGGAATAAAGGTCAAAAGAAGGCTTTGGGGAGATCCTTATTAACTCCTGCTCAACTTGTTAAAAGCATGAGATGTCACTTAGATTGTGGCATAGCCTTTAGGAAAAAGCCAGAGGATGCCAGCAGCATCCCCAGCTTTTTAACCTGCAGGCAACTGGAGACTTTTCATTTCAAGCCTCAATGCTTTCCTACCACAACCCGAACAAAACTTCTACCCAAAAAGTCCCCTGAACTGGAAAAAGCCTCTCAGCAGTGTTCCAATATAGGTAAGCAAATATTCTTGACCTTTCTGGTGATTGCTTCCCCTACCTCTCTGTCTCTCCAGCAGAACAGGAGAGGCTCTAAGGAAATGACAAAATATCCAATAGTTTCCCACCGGGCAAAACTTTTAATTTAATGCCTTGATAATCATTCTCTACAAATAACAGGGAGTGGGAAATCGAATGTAAACAGAAAGTGCCTAATCTATAAGGTCATTTGTGGGAGCTTTTGCCTGCTAAGAAGAGATGAGATTGATTGTAGCAACAGGTAAGGCTTGTTTTAAATGAGATGTCCCCGAGCCTGTCTATAAGAAGCTGAGAGCAGTAAATGCTCTCCTCACCACCAAAATCTTCCTTATACCATCTACCTATAAATAAAAATGTTTTAGGAATTTACTAAATAAGAGATACTGCATGAGTTTTGGTGATATTTGGCAGTTAAGGGACAATATATTAATTTCTTGCCAGGATCATCAATGTTGCACATCTCCAGGATGCTTTGCTCAGTGTTGTGGGATTCCCTTCCTTGCTTTATCCCCAAAGGTGAAACAACTTCAGGACTTAATGTTTAGGTTTTCTTGTTTCGTTTTGTGGGGTTTTTTTTGTAATTGCTTCCTTTAACACAGAAAGCCACTAGCCAGTGAATTCTCTTCTCCTCGCTTGACTGCAAAAGCCAGCATCAGGCATCACTTTACAGATCTCCTAAACTTCAAAAATTTAGCTGAAATACTTATTGCTCTAGCAGTGTTTGATATCAAGAGAGATGCACTGGCACTGGCTGTGTAACTTCAGAAGAGTAAAGAATACTGGAACAGAAGATCAAAGGAAATTGTCTGGGAGCAAAAAGAATGAATGTTTCTGAAACCTACTGGCATAGATCAGCCGAGGTAAGACCTTTCAGCTGTGCCACAGGCTCTCTACACAGTCTTGAAAAGTCACTGTTTCTCTGGTGTTTCAGCTATTTGTAAAATAGGAACAACCTGACTCTAGACGTGCCATAACGTTAATATTATAAATTAATAAATAATTTGAAGTAAGTATGTGAATACCAGAAGATGAAGCCCTGTACAGAATCTGAGACAAGAAATGGAGTTTCTAACCTGAGAGAGAGAGACAGAGTAACTTTCCTGACACTTGGGAGGTAAAACTGAGGTTCATCAGGAAGCAAAAGGTAGGACAACCACATCTAGCACTGGCCTAGGGCAAGCAACTGGTGAAACTGTAAGAGAAAGAGTCTCCCACTATGTGCTCTGGCAAGAACCAAGAAGTTGCAATATGGTTCATAACAGAAAGATAATAGTAAGAAAATACTACTACTACTACTACTACTACTACTAATGTTGTCAAATAACTTGGGTTTTTCAAACCAGTGTTTCCTGGGTCCATGGTTTGTGCATACAATTAATTGCAGTTTCAGTCACTGTCTTCTACACACAAGCACCTGCTTGTGCTCGAGTGCAGGCACCAGCAACCACCTGAAGCTGCAGGAAAGGAGCCACTGAAACATCCCTGAACTTTTCATACTATTAAAATGCCAACGAATGCCACAGCAGCTTTAGTGCCTCTCGTTTAAACAGGAGATCACAAGGATGGCAAGTCACTAGACTCTGTAACTCAAAATTTTTCACGCAAGAGCAAATTCAAATGTTTCCAGCAAACAGCACCTGATTTTGTCCAAATGATTCCTTTAAAAGTCCAAGGGACAGACAGGCATTTTATCATTGTTTAGCTTCCTACTATTGCTGGTGTAAGGGGAAATACACTGCTCTGTAGCCAGAGGCCACTGCCATGCAAACTGTTCTTAGGCACAGCAACAGCTGAATAACTTGTGCATCAGGTGCCCAGGTTTGTTTAGAGTACATCATAACAAGCTCAGAGACACAGGCTCAAAATGTTCAGCTGCAGCTGTGCAGTCTCTTGGCTCATTTAGAGAATGAAGCCAGTAGCAGAGCCAACACCTTATTTAAGCTGTCTGTATGGCACCTGAGCACAGGTACTTCCCAATGAGATAGTTCAAGACCTCCCTAAAAAAAACCAACCAATCTTCTTTATTTTTAGTGAAACTAGGGGTAAAAGCTTCAAATATGAATTCTTGGCTTGCTGCTTCGTGTTTCAAAGGAGTTTGAATGCTGCAGCAGACACGGGGAAAGGGCTGGGTGAAACTAGGCAGGTAAATCAAATCAATTGCTTACTCAGAAGCCTGACACTGCAAAGTAACTACCATGTTATTAAGTCAATTCTTCTTAACTATTATGGATTTTGGTGACAAAAGCCTCACCAGCATGTTGGAGGAATTTCAGATGAGTGAACACTGAAGTGCATGTTTTCTGTGACATACCTAATTATAGAGCATTCAGGATACATTTAATGCTGATTCTGTAGAAGGAACCTTTTGTTTACATATAAATAGGCTCTTCTTCAGATTATTAACCTGGTTGGGAAAAAAGGATACTCATCCTCAACAGCAGTGACACCAGCAAAGCTGGGAGTCATCGTAGTCTAACTGTGCCATTTCTTTTCCAGAATGAAAGTCCCTTTGCAGGAGGTTTTCTTCACATACTTGCTCCAAAGCTCACTGACACAAAAGAGCCTCTGTTCCCTTTCTCCAGTTATGTTTCCCACCAACTGTTGCTCTCAGCAAGCCTCCTCTGCCGTCACACATCAGCCTCGTGCCCCTCATATCTCACAACCTACCCTCAAAGCTCTCGTCTCCCTCCCGTGCCACCCCTCCTACTCACTTCAATCGCCTTTCCCCCGACATGGCTCTGATTCACTCCTTTCCTTCCTGTCCCAGTAAATGGTAATTTTACCTTGATCTCTAGTGGCCACAGGAGCACACCTGTGCCAGGGTGTAAAGACTCCTCTGAACTATGCTCATGTATTGAAATGCCATGCACACTGAATCCAGGCCAGCGGAAAAGGGAAACACTCCTTCTTTCAAAACCTATGCTTATGTTGAACATATTCCCAGGTTATCTGTATTCAACCTCCTTACCTTTTTTTTTTTTTCCTTCTTTTTAAATTTTAAAATAGATAATCACTTTCATTTGTCCTCAACAATCATCAGTATAACCTCAGATAAGCAAACTGGGAAGGATGCTAATTAACATGATACATGCTGTTGAGCCTTTGTTTGCCAAGAGACATGAAAGGTGGGTTTCATTTCTGTTTTGAGTGCTAACAACCTATTATCTCTAACGATACAGACCCAAAAAAGAGCGCCAAAAAACGTCCCCCATCCACCTAGGGACACATGAGTCAATAGAGCTTTAGATCCAGTTCACTGCCACAAAGGCTGCAGGACTGCAGAGGCAAGTGAAAGCAGGGAGACAAGGCACTTCCCTTGCAGGAATGAATGACCACTGTGTGATCAGGAATTAGGAACAGTGACACTGGACACATAATCCTCTGCAGACACTGCAGACTGGGAAAGGGGAAGGCAGCACTTTGCTCACAGAGATGAAGAACTTGGCCATTTGCCTACTGAGCCATTTGCTGCAGCCATCCCATGGGATCAAACTTGGCTTCAATTATTTACAATACTAATTTACTTAGCTTAAAGGTGAATGAGAGAGCATTCAAATAAGAGAGAGCACTACTAAAATCAGAGGTGGAGGGATAACTAAGGCAGATCATGCCCTGTGCTCCCACTGTGGTAAGAGAAGATGAATGAGGCCCCCACACCATGTAAGTGTGGGCTATCTGCAAATCCATTTACCCAATTAACTTAATTTCCTCTTACATTCATGACTTTGGTACAAAAACACAAGCCAAAATAGAGATTTGTCCACTGCTGTAAGATAAAAACAACTCTGCAAACATCAAAACAATTACACCCTCTCTGTATCAGGCCTCTGGTGTCACCTAGACATTGCTGGGGCCATGGGGAAGGCTTTAAGCTCCCACGGTTATTCTCAGGCATCGGCATTGCCACCTCTTGGTGTAAGAGCTGCTCTGCTGAACACAGACCTCAGCTCCACTGGCACCAGTAACAACTGGGCAAGCTGCAAAGCTGCTGGGGGAGAGGGCTGGCTAATTTCCTCAGGGATAGAAATTTTTCTGACTCCTTAGAACAAGGAAAACAAATGTCTGCTGATAAGCCACCTTTCTCTGAGCTGGAACTAAAACACCCATTTAAAAAGCTAACCAAAGCCACTGAAGGGTTAAAATCTGCTATTCTGCCTGGAGAAACTTGTCTGGAAAGAGTGATTCTGTGGAAACAGATTGAAAGAGCTGTGTCTTCCTAGATCCAGGGAATGTTAATCCTTAGGGGAAAGTGAGGTTTGCACACAGCCTGCTTTATTATTCTTAAGATAAGCTTTCTCTGAAATTAACTTACTTTAAATAAATAATGCTGTGAGGAGAACTACCATCATCCTTGGAGGGAACAGAGCAGCAGGCAAAGTCAAGTGCACTGCAGTGGGCTTCATTCCTGTGGCAGCACAGTCTCAGCTCAGCCTGGAAGTAGGAAAAGTGCAGAACGCACCCCTTGAGAGAGAGGGCAGCACAAACCCAAAACCCAGGGAAGAGACAGTGGGCTTTGGAGGAATAGCTGGCTTCCTCACAGAAACTCAGCAAAACCATTGCAAGAGTTGCCTGGCCAAAGAGCAGAGAAGGTGATGATATCCTTATCTATCCTTTGTTATTTTCTTCCAATCGCATAGACGTGTACTTGGAAGAACAAAGGATGTGCTAAATTCCAGCTCCTCAGCTGGCAGGAATCTGCCTGACAATGGAGTTGCTCACATTTATGCAACTTTGCAATCTCATGTGGTGTCTCCAGTGGCTCAGACCCACGTTTCTGTGAGGGTACATGCAAGCTTGGATACCATTCCCTCTCCAAACCCACAACCCTGACACACTGGGTGTTCTGACCTTCAGCAACTGGAATCACGGGGTTTAGTCCCCAGGTAAGCTTTTCAGTGATGATAACATAAACTGGTAAACAAAATGTCTTGGAAAGCTGGTAAATAACCAAAGCAACAGAAGTCAGTAACTGCTATTAAATGCCTCCCTTGTTTTAATGAAACAAACAATTGCAGCTCTTCAATGCACTTCACTGAAAGCAGATTTAATTGTGAATGGAATGATTTGGGACTCAGTCACTGCAAATGAATAAACTACATGGAGATTGCTTTCCATAATATCAGAAAACAAGCAAATAAACAAACTGCCAGTCACAATTATATGGCACCAAATGCAAGTTTCCAACACTCTCTACTTCCAATAATGTCAGAACAAAGCCCCATTTCTCACTGGAAGTCACATGAGTCGAATGAAGAAGGAAATGTGGTTGTTACCCCATATGTTAAACAGAGATAAGTGACATATGATAAACTGAGATGCTGGATGTTCCACACAGAACAGAACTGGATGTGCTGTTTCTGCACAGAAGAAGTGGCATTTACCAAAGGAGCAGCAGACACCCTGCTAAGTGGCACCAAAGGTGCTGTGTTTTCAAACAGGCAGTGTTGGAGCTTAGGGCCTGAAATGAGTTTCTGCCATGTGCCAGAGCCCCTTCTAGAAATGGCACCAAGGTGCTCGAAGCAAACCAGGCAGACTGAACCACTGTCCATGAGGGTCTGGTTTGTTCAGAAACAGTCTCTGTCAGAGGGGAGAGTTACCCCTTGGAGAGGAGCAGAAACCAAAGTGAAAGATTAAACCTGCTGCATGTGACAACGGTCCCAAGAACACCTGTGAGGATGCTCCTCAGCTGCCTCTGGCTTGTTTTGAATTTAGTGTTCATGCTTCTACCTTTCAAAATTAGACCCTCTTTCCTAATTAAGAGACTGACTTTTTGCAAAAGAGAAGCATTAATCCCAAGCTTCTCCTTAAAAGTGGAAATTGTCTGCTCCCTCTCATTCCCCTTGGATTCTGTGATGTTCAATAATACTGCCTGCAATAGCTCCAAGACTTTTTTTTCCCATGGGGCATTCATTTGGGTCTCTCCACCTACCTAAATTTAGTAGTTTTGACACCTCTGAAGAGCTCAAATTTGACTGAAATTTGCTATCAGTGTCAGGGCTTATGGGGGCACAAGAGGGAAAAAAAGTCACTGCAGCTACATTGAATGTATTTTAAAAAGTAAACCTTACAAAAAAGAAATATTATTAAAAACAGGAGATTCATTAAATGGTGTTTTTAGTGGGTTCTTGACCCAAAGTTATTTGGTATTTTTCTGATGCTATGGAAGGAAGTATAAAAATCACTGCTATTGAAATTTTGTAGATACCACACAAAACTTGCCATGCATTAAAGAATCTACTGCTATCACTTGGCCTGCTTGGTTAGAGAGCCTCAGGGCTTCTCCAGACGAATACCAGAAAAGACATCTAAGAAAAAACATGTGAGGTCACACTGGCAACTATATTATGGAAAGCAGGAAACCTGTGGAGGGACTGAGGAAATGGAGATGGACATGCTCTGAAGGCAACACTTCCAACTCACAGAGGAAACAGTCATGGGTTTATTCAACATCAGCTGCATAAAGGCAGAGCTGTGTCATCACCTCTGCACTGCAGAACTGATATCCATGTTTTCAAAAAACTACTGAAAATCTGCAAAGATTCCAGAGAAGACCTACAATAAAAAGCCACTGAGAAGTGTGCTTTCCTTCACATGACTAACATTCTTGGAAAAACTAAATAGAGTGACAAGGTTAAAAAGCAGTGTAATTGCAGCCTTCAGGTACCCACATGGAGCAGCAATTCTCAACAGCAGACAGCACTTTATTCCACCACAAAAAGACATAATGAGAGTTAATGGTTAGAACTTTTAAGACAGACAAATACAAGACAGAACCAAGGCATAATTTTAACTATGAAGCAAAAATAAATCCTTGGAACAAATTATTGAGGAATGAGACACAGTCAATGATGCCTTTAAATCAAGACTCAAGAATTTTGTAAAATTACAACTCAGATGTAATTAGTTTGATGACAAGAATACTGATTGAAGCACTACAGACCAGAGAGGACTGTAACTGTTTCATCTGGTCTTAAAATGTACAAATCTTTCCAGCAGGCCACAAGTTTTCCATGGATACAGACTTGGTTATTCATGCCATATTATGTCACCTATGCCCTGCACTTTGACCTTTGCTTCAAATCCATCCTGAAAGAACAGCTAAAATAAAACATATCAGTCTCTCTAGCACATCCCATCCTGGGACTCAGGCACTGCTCCTTTTAAACCGGCATTCGTGATCTGGGACACAAATTCTCCTCAGTCACTGCCTGAGTTATCTCAGTGAGCTCTGTATCTGCCAAATCCACATCTCCCTTGCCCATGTCAACACTGGCTGTCCTCTGGGAACCATGTAATCCAAGTGACAAAGGCCAGCTGCTCCAGAGCCACCATCTGCAGCAGGCTCATGTGCCCTGCAGCACATTCATGGCATTTATCTTAGAGGCTGCTTTCACGTGGCTTCCCTGGTTACAGTGTGGGAGCCTGCACGCCCTCAGCCCCCAGGGCTGTGGCTGCAGGGGACAGGCCAAGCCTGAGGAGTCACGGGTGAGCAGCTCTAAGATGTGTTGCTTTAACTCTCCTGGTACAGGCAAACACGTTTTATTCCCCTGACATAAAGTCAGGACTCCGAGATAAGCAGCAAAATGTGCCTTCAGTTTAACTTTCAGCAATGAATGCCCCATGATTATTCTGTCAGTCCAAACAACTGAATACTTTTAGCTCTTTTAGTTTCGTAGGAACACCCTGCCCCTTACCTGTCCTTTGTTCCTTTCCTGTCCTGCCAGACACTTCCCTGAGAACTTGCAGCACTGGCTTGGCAGGGTGCGGGATCACCACGACCATCTCCAGTCCACACCCAATTAATGCTCATAAAGTCAGGTATATAAATGCTGGAAAAAGCAGTTTTAGCAAGAATAAAAATCTGTCTGAGACCAGTTCTGCTGTTTATTTTTTATTCATCATTGATCATTTCCTTTCAACACATTTTCTTCCATCTGTCAGGGGAGTGCAAAACAGCCTGTTTGGGTCAGGATGACTAACTGCAGAACCTAAATATTAAATAGTAAAGAGTCAAAGAGAATGCTTTTTGAAAAAAACCACAAAACCCCCAAATTAACCCAGCAGCATGAAAGAAATTGCTGGCTGGGATTAGTCTGCATGAGTCACTTCATCCAGAAGAGCAACCTTGTACTTTTACCAATACTACCAGCTTTTGGGATACTTTGAGAAGTCCCATAATACTGGCATGGGAGTTTGTAAAATACTCCAGACACTGAACCCAGCAACTATAGCTGAGAATTTTTGCTTTTACTAAAAAAGGATTTATTATAAGATGTTGAGGCCTTGTGGTTTATGCCAAAAGTTTTAAAATATTAAAAAACAAAAGGCAAGTCCCCTTCCCCCAGCTTAGTAAGAAAAAAGAGTTGCATTTGTCATTCTGCCTCGCTGCTGTTGTTATCTCGCATGATTTCATCCAGTGCAGGCTGGCAGCTTCTCAGCTCTGGTGAAACTCTGGCAGAGCTCCATGGGCTGATGATAGGATTATTCAACAGATGCTGTTGCTATTTAGACTATTTATACTCGTTCAGAATCTCACAAAATAACAAGTACTGGACATACAGTGCCTTCACCTGAGCATCAAAATGCACTTACAAAAATTACTAAAGACCATTTCCTTCTTATGATCCGCCTGTGATTTTTGGTTGTTGGTTTTTTGGGTTTTTTTCCCACCAGATTCTATTTAAATCTCTTTTTTTTCACAAAGCACGACCACTTTAACAAGAAGCAGTGACCACATCCAGGTGACCAGCAGGAGCTCTCAAGTGGTCACACAAGAACTGCTTCACTATGCAACAATTTGACAACAACTGGGGAAGTCTTAGCTATGCCAACTTTCACCTTTCTTGGGCTTGACTGCGAGAAAATGCAGTGGTCAAAAAATTGTTACAATCTCTTTATCTATGACAGCTTTTCCAAAACAGAAAAGAAAGCCACAGAATCAAGTGTTTTTCCCTATTACTAAACTTCTTGACATAGTGTTGCTGAAATTTTTGCCATCACATCCGTGAAGACAAATGGAGAAAAAAAAAAACAAACGAAAAAACCAAAATACTGCCCCCCCTCAAGAAAAACACAACAACAAAAAACCAGTGGCTCCAATTACCTTTCTAATCAACACAAAAAACATGTTGACTATGTAATTTCAGAAGACCCCATTCAATCTAGTGTTGCTTTGGGATATAAAAACCTGACATACCCTTCTGAGTGCTGCTCAGGTCAGTGGTCAGAGTCCCTATCTCTGAATTTTGGAAAATTTGGAAGTCATGAAGAGAACTAACAATGGTGAAACCCATCTTTATCACTGGAAGTGCTTCAGTATATTAACAGTGAAAAGAAAAAACCACAACTCTCAAACCACATTGTGTCAAAAGATTGAGGTGGCAGCAACTGTGACAGGAGGAAGAACTCAGGAATCAGCGAGACAGAATGTGGGATGTAAATCCCACAGGAGTCACTGTGTCCCTGGAGGATGAAAGCCTTTGGGAAACTGGCTATGTGCCACCAGAGGCAAACATGCAAGTGCAGAAAAGCTCCACTGAAGGAGAAATGTGCCAGTGGTCTCTGCTGCCAGCACAGCCAAGGCTCATCAGCACCACTGAGAGATTTGCACAACTAAAACATGGAGGGCTCCAACAGCCCTACACAAAGTCTTGGGACAGGGACTGGATTCCAGCTGTTCTGAAGATGCAAAGCCACATGCCCATGTACAGATTTCACTGAGCATTAATGATTTCTTTGCTAACCTCACACTGGTGGTCAAACTGGCCCTACAGCCAAATGCACAGAGAATTCTGTGAAAGAAACATTCAGTCAAGAATCACAAGCGCTGTAACCTGGAGGCTGAGCGACGAAGAACCACATCCATCTTGCCAAAGGGAATGTCTCATCACGTAGACAAACAATTTGTTGATAGATAAATGTGCCACAGACAATCTAATCTTGGAAACAGAGCTGAAACCATGCAAATCAGAAGTAACAGATATTCAGCTTTTGCACAAAGCAGCTTTGCCGATGAATAATGACACCCAGCATTACATGGAGTAAACGAGAGGACTGAAACAAGCTTCAATTACTAACCCCATTGTGCTCACCGTTCTTTCCACAACAGGACAACAGAAATGCTCAGATTAATCAGCCAGGGCTGAATTTCCTCCCACCAAGACAGCTTATGCGGACACATGGGGAAGAAAAATAAAATCATTTAACAAATTAGAACAAAATAGTGGAAAACTGAGAAAGCTGTGTGTTCACTGGAGCACTGTTTCACCACAAATATGCGAGGGTGCAAAAACACCCACTATTTCTGAAACACTCAATATAATTGTTAATAATGGAAAAGATGGACCCAAAGTTTGATGAAAAAAGGGTTCATTTGCAGGGCCAATTCAAACAAAATGAACAGAGAGGAGAAGTCTATTGGCAAGATTATTAAAGCATTAGAAGCACTCTCTGCTCACCCAGCCCCTTTTTTGGGAAAGGCTTTAACTACTCTTATCTCCTTGGATTTGAGGGAGAAGAAAGGACAGAATCAATACAATAACTATGGCTCTTCCAGCTATTTTAGATAGATTTATAGCCGTTTGCAAATTGCATTAAACATCCGGAATTTAGGACAGGAAACTTTTAATTTTCTTTCACAAATCTAATTAACTAAATGAATATGCTCCAAGCAATAGCAAATCCCCCACGTGCATCTTTGAGAAAAGTGATTCCCATGAAACCGCAGACAGCACCAGGCATCCTTTCCTACACAGGCAAAGTGGGGGCCAAAAGGGACAGTTTAAGTCTGCAAAGGAAACTTGGGGTTATAAAAATATTACCTCATTTAAAAGTACAATAGCTAGGAGCTTCAGGGTATTATTTTTGTCCACAGCAGACAAGCAGTCTGAGTAGTTTGGTAATGAGGACACAAGATTGGGAATTGGGATTGAGGACCATCATTCAAACCAAACGAAAAAAAAAAACCCCGAACAGACAAGAAGCAGACTGGCACTCAGAAAAACTAGTTGTAGCAGAGATTAATATTTTTCTGCAGGAGCATGTCACCCACCCCACTACACACCAGTAAGAGAAAGCTCTGGCAGCAAGAGACAAATTGCTATTTGCTATTACTCTCATAATAATGCCTACAGAGCCACCTCTGTTTTGCCCTGATACATAATTTATAGAGGGGAGAAAAATGCCACCCTTGAAATTACTTTGGCCCTGTAGTTTTTAACAGTCAGAGATGAATTCTTTGAGATCTAATTCGTGATTTGCAGGCTTCATTAAGTTTTCGCAAGTAATTTTAAACTTAAATCACCATTGGCAAATCCATCATTTATTGATAGAAACATTAGGACTCTAATGCAGTGTGACTTGTGATGAAACAAGATAGGAAGGGATTAGGGTGGAAAAACGTGCTCCTTTTTGCCACAAAAGACCGTTTCGTCGGGAAAAAAATCAGAGAGGCAAAAAATTAGTTTTTCTCTCTCCTGTCACTTCGAACAACCCATGAAGAATTTTTTTAAGTTGTTAAAATTATCTTCTAAAACTTGGGTAAGGCAAAGCAGCTAAGGTCAAGGAGAAGTGTAAGGAGTAGGTTTTCTGTTTTCGTCTTGTTTACAGAGATATTATAAGGATGGGTTGCAGCAGAATTCTATCCTATAAAAGACAAGGGAATAAACAAAAGCACGCCAAAGCAAGTAAAACACAACGGAGAAGCCCAGATATTTAACCCCTCACCAAACTGAACCCTGTGATTCTGGCTGAGGACATGCTGAAACAGTGAAAGATGATGACTCTATTTTGATTGATATTTAAGGATTTAGTGTGTAGTTATTGCAAACTTTACCAAGTAGAAATTTCCAAACAAACAGCATCCAAGCACACTTTTCAGGGGCCTGTATCTATCTGATCCTACCACAGAGAATCTCCTTCATGCTCTGCAGCCATCTCCCTTCAGCGCAGCTTTCCACACAGACAGGGATTTATTTCTTTTTATATTCCAGGTAGCACTTTTGTTTACTGCACTTTATTAACCATCCTATTGTTCCCCTTGTCCAGCAGTAACTGTTTCTGGCCACCCATCTTGAACAGGTGTGATAAATAAAGCATTTCACACACAAGTGACATCAGTGCAGATCCCGAAGAAAACACAACTCCAAATGAGGTGTTGGCATGGAAAGGTGGGTGATGCACAAGCAGAAGTCCCTGCATCTTCTTACCTGTGGCAGAGTGAGGCTGTGCCACAAGAGTTAATGCTTCCTGCCCACAGAAAGAATAAGAAAAAGGGATGAAACAGAGCCAGAACTCCCTACAGTGCAACATTGTGCAACAGCATGAAAAATTAGGAATATTTGGTACAATTTAAAATGGATAACAATTTTAAAAGGGGAGGATAACAGAGTTACTCTGTCTAGGAGATGCTCTTTGACTTCAGTGATGTTATTTCACTCAAACAGAGATCATGAAATGACTGGCTGGTTGCTAGGCCAAGTTTTACCTGTTTCAGAATAATTACCCTCATCACTTTGAGCTGCGTGGGTATTTCTGTGACTTTCTCATTTATTTTTCATACATAAATAATGAATAAGAATATATGAGAATAAGAATATTAAATAAGCTGACTGTAATGCATTTTAAATAAACCTGCTACTTCTTTTTTTAGATCTAAATTAAATGCATGGTAAGCACCTCTCAAATGCTTGTGGCTAAATTTACCACTGGGAACTTAATGGGTGTGCTGATGAAACATTTACATGCACCTGTTTTGGCCATAAAGTGAAAAAATGTGCACATCCAATACATTCAGCTTCACATCCAACCTCTCCTCTGCCATGATTTCTTGCTTAATATGTGCAAATGAAAGATTAAATGGGGAAAACTGGAAAGCTTCAAAGTCTGGACTTCTTTAAAAAAAAAAAACATTTTCAGACACTGTTTAGGCCACCACCTATGAGCTGAGATTTATAAAGTTCTGCCATTCACATTTCAATTCTGTTTCAATAAATGCCATTATAAAGTTTTCAGACTAGTAATAAAAAAGCTATTAATGTGTTTCCTCCACACTAATCAATTCAATATGGGGATTGTGATGTTAACACTACTTTACATTACCGCCTTCATCATTTCTCATTCTTCCAATATATAAAATAAACAAAAGGTTTTTGGATTCCTTAAAGATTCATTTTTATCTCCAAGTGAAAGCTGTGTGAGATTTGTGGCTTCAGACTCATAGCTGGTGATAAGCTTCTCCTTCCTTCCTCTTCTCAAACTAAACATATAAAGAGACTTTAACAAAATTAATTGCAGCATTCACTGTTCATGAATTTCTATGCTTGTGTAATTCATTTCCTTGCAGATAGAGAAGCAAAAGGGGATTCTCTTGCTGCCAAGGTTACAGGATTCATGAGGCAAGCCTGCTCAGGACTAATGGGGAATAAGTAAAGAATCCCCCTCATCACTCCTTTCACTGGGGGCGAGCTTTTAATCGCTTTAAATTACTCAGGGCCATGGGACTGCATTCCTTAGGATACAGGGACAGACAGAACAAATGCTGCAAGGAAAATTGTGAACAGCCATTTCTACAATTTCTGAAATGTTTAGTAATAAACATTACTCCCAGCTTGGGGACCAATCATGTTCATATTCATCTCTAGCAAAGTATAAAGCCCCTCACTCAATCCCTTCATCAGCAACTCCAGTCTTCAGCCCAGGCCTGTGCTCCCTGAGAAAAAGGGAGCAGCACAAAACCTTCCCTTTCCCCCACCTAATCCCACTGCCCAGAGCCGCTGACTGGAGAGGTCAGAAAAGGGGACTCATCCCTGATTAGGACCATTAATGAAGCCCATGTGGGTGAGGTGAAGCCACAGAGCGCTGTGGGGTCAATCTGGTGCAGATCAACAAACTCACTTTCAGGTGCTGCATACACTTCTAAGAAATAGCTGTATTTGCAGGAGAAGACCTACAGAGCCACCCTTGCCAAATCCTAAAGCCCTTCCTGCACATTCCGAGACAATCCAGTTCTGAGCAGGCATCCTGGTACATCCAGAAAGGAATGTGCATTTCCTGAGTTTTCCTGGATTTTCAAGTTAGAGAGTGGAAGGACAATTTAATTTCCTACTTCATAAAATGCAATCCATCTTTCATTCCCCACTCACTTTTATAAAAATCTGCTGAGATAAAAAGCTTGTTTAATTTATTCTTCCATTTCAGCCTGAAATTGATGACCAGTTAAGCTGCCAGTTCCTGATAAAACAAAGGGGGTGATGCAAACCTACACGCTTATTAATATGAACGCATTTTTACCCTCCATGTACAACCCTATTCCAAAGGGTATACGAGAGGCTCAGCACTGTGGTCAGAGGACACAAAAAAGAGAATGTTAAGATTCATTCTTACCTGGGGAATTCTTCCCTTGTGAAGTGAGTTGCTGTGGTGGGCAGTGCCCTGAACCACGTCCCACCACTGTACTGCTGTTCGGGGTCACTCCACCTCAGACATGGCTTGCAGACGTGAAAAGGATTCAGGGCACTCCACATCCCAGCATTTTCATGAACTTTCAAAATTCAAGCCTCTCTAAATTATCTCGAAGCAGGTCAACAAGGGAGAGACACCCAAATCACTCTCAGCTTAAAACCACATTTTTATTATGTAGGATGTACTTAAGCATCTGCCAAATATAATTTTCCTTTAGCATTAATTTTTCTCTTTATCAGACTCCACCACCACCACTGAAAAGAGCACCTAAAAATTGCTTAAAAACAACCTCTGTAACAAGTGTCAAATGCTTGCCTACTTGACTCCACTTAAATCTGTTCAATCAGAACAAAAGTTATCAGCGTGCAACCTAAAATTCCCACTGGGAAATTGTTTCAAGGACTGAAGGCGAAGTGATGGGCAAGTCAGAATTGACAGGGGGACCTCTCAATGGCCTCTTCTCTTGGAAGGTCAGAGCAACCAGGGCATTTCAAGCTTTCAGAGATCAGAAATCTGATCCTCTTAATTCACACTATTTAAATTGCGGATTCATGGTGCTAAGCTGAGCAAGGCAAACAGTCTTTGAGGAGAAAGAGAATAATTCTGTGACTGAAGAAACATGCTTCAAGTAGTGCATCTCATCAGCTCTGTTTCTCAGTGCCTAAATGTGCCACTTTTCAAAAGAAAATCTATATAGCAAAGGAATTCTCAACACTCCCCTGATAAATTAATCTCCCCTAGAAAAGTTCATATAGAAAAACATTGAGAAAGAGTAATACTGGAATCCTTGAATTTAATATGCTATTAAAAAAAAAAAGGAGATTAATGAGATGTATCAACTCTAAACATAAAAGCTGTGGAATAGATTAGGACTTACCCAGTGACCCTTACAAGCTATACCACTGCATGGCATCCTGCTGAGGCCAGAAAGAACTCCACACACAGTCTGTGAAACAGTGGTTTAAAATACGTTGCTCATCTGCACTGAAACTGCTTCATAGCCCTTGTGAAAAAGGTTCATTTGTCCACCTCTAAACCTGGCTGTTGGCATCCACCGGATACAAAGGACACAGCAGGGAGCACAGAGGCAAATACACACCAGGACATGCCACAAGTCACTTGAAAGTGTCACTCCAGCCTCATAGGGAAGACTAAAGCTGTCCCAGGCACACAGCAAACAGGTCTACTCCAAATGGCCAGCTACACCAGCAGAACATTGCTCAAAACATGCCTGGAATGGGTGGAGGAAGGCCTTTGGATCAGAAAAGTATCTCATATCTATTTCTAGCTCAAGGAGAGAGTATAGTTTTGCATCTCAGAGCCTGATCCAATCTCCTCGAAGAGCTGTGCAGTAATGTTGACAGTTCTGAGGTGTCTAAGGAGGGTGCGAGGACCTGCCCTGCATCAGGAGCAAGGAGCCTGAGGAACCCAGAATCCGACTCCTATGGAATCTGCATGGCTCCACTAATTATGGGAAAGCAAAAAGCCACATTCTTCATTTTACCATACACGGCACTAGCTGATACTTATGGGATGAATACAAAAATATAACCATAACTAATCACAAATTCTAATAAACAAGCATGTGGAAAAAGGATATATTAAATCCTCAAAAAGTCCAGCTTGATGTGGAATGAAGTGTCTCCCTGCTGCCTCCTTAGCAGTTTGATATCAAGCATATTCCAGGAATTCAAAGTATTTTTAAAAAGTAATTCCAAGTAAATGACAGTCAAAGCTTAATTGGGAAAGCAGTCACTTCAGTAAGTATGGCTGAGAAAAAGCTTTAAGTTGCATGTTCAATTTTAACTCAAACATTATCCTTTTGTTTAATCACTTGGTATGCATCAATGGGAGCATTTTGTTATTTGAAAGCTTTTGCCATTATATGCCTTCAACAAATTACTATAAAGCCAAAACAAACGAAGTCAAATGGTTAGTAGATATGCAGATTTCAGATACACTCAATTCCCTTAATTTTTATGAAAAGTGGTGACTAGTTGCAGCAGATGCCCAAAATTAATACCCAGAATGAAATTAAAAGGCTGAAATGGGAGTGTTAACAGATAAATATTTCATCTGCTCCAGAATATGTAGTGCCCTGGCAGGCAGCACTTGGGAGGTTGTTTTGCCAGCACAGTGACTGAAAGTTCTGAACAAGAAATGCCAATACCATACAAGACTAGAGAGGATTCTGTCCCACAAGAGGCTGGAGAGAAGTTCTTGAACATTGGAAGAGAGCAAATACCACTCCAGTCTTCAACATGGGCAATCAGGAAGGTCCAGGACCTATGAGCTTGTCATTCTCATCTCAGTCCCTGGGAAGGAGATAGAGCAACTGATCCTGGAAACCCTTTCCAAACTCACCAAGGACAGGAAGATGACTGGGAGTAGTCAGAATGGGTTTACAAAGGGTAAATCATGCTTAACTAATGTGACAGTTTTCCAAAATATGGCAACCAGCTCAGTGGATGTTGCTAACCTTGCTTTTATACAGCTTTTGACACCTGTAGCTCTGCAGCAAAAGGCCTTGGGGAATTTGTGGACATTGAGTTGACCATGAGCCAGAAATGCACTCTTGTAGCAAAGAAGGCCACTGTGAGAGTGGCCCAACACTGCAACAGGTTTTCCAGAGAGACTGTGCAGCCTCCATCTGTGGAGATAGTCAAAACCCGACAGGACATGGCCCTGGGCAGCCTGCTCTCGCTGTTCCTGCTTGAAGAGGGGCTTGGACTACCAGAGCTCAAGAAGTCCCTTCTAAACTAAACAATTCTGCAATTCCATACCCTAGTATGGGTACTGCATAGTCATTGAGAACATGGATGGAAAAGCCAAGTTGCCACAGTAGGGATTAGGAAATTGACATCCAGAGGAATCTATATTTCATTAATTACATTTCTTTTGGAAATGTATCATCCTTCTGCAGCCAAAATTCAACTAATTTCTTAGCAGGCAACAGCATCCCACACACTCTGCATCACAAGATTAAGACATCATTCTTGAGAACAAAGCTCCCCGATTACTGCAGCTGCCAGGCAGTGGGATCTCCTACAGCACTGGAATACATCACTGCACACACTCAAGTGAGCATTACTTGGGTCACTAAGTTAGGAAGTGGGAAAGAGATTTAAAAATACTAAAATTAAGGATAATAACTTCATGAAAGTCAACAGGCAGCTCCCTCTGACTTCACTTAGGCCAGGATTTTACCATACAGAAAGTGGTGACTTGTGCATTCATTCTATGCTGACACCTGATACTGCACTGTGCAGATAAACTCTGAGAAGGCTTGAAATGGATATGGCAAAACTGTGATATCCAGCAGCAGCTCCAGTGTTACTCATCTAATCACCTCTCGCTGCAGCTCTCACATGCAAACTGACACCTCCATGAATAGAGCTGAAAGAGAGAAAACTTAAGGCAGGCAGTGGGAGAAGCAATCCTCAGTGTTCAGTGCTCTCAGTGATAACAGCAGTCATTATGAAAGAGCTGCCTCTGCCATCTGTACATAAATCAGTGTCAAAGCCAGCACCAGCCAGGCTTCCATCAGAACACCCAGCCCTGGGAAGCCACACCTGGCTGATGAATGGTCACCTGCACTGGTGGCAGCAGCAAGGGCACACCGCTGACATTTACTTAAACATCAGTCCCACTTCAACACACTTCAAGGTAGGCAGCACGTTCTCCCCATTTTCTTCACAGTCCTCAAAAGAAAAGAATTATTTTTTTCCTCCCAAGCTGACCGGCCCTGGAAAAAACATTTCTTCTCTTTGTTTGCACAGATCCAGCTGCTTTTGTGCCACCTACGATGCATTCCCTATTCACGGAGAAAAAAGTGGTCCTGAAAGAAATCTACAGGACATTTCCTTGTGAGTGCTTGTTGCAAAGAGAGAAATGTTGATTCTCTTCACAGCTCTTAAATATCCCTTCAACCATTTTGATTAATTCAAATCTTGTTGCAACTCCTTTGGTCCTGAATTTTTAAAAGAAAAACTAGACGTCTTGTGCAATAAATCTGACAAACATCTGGTTCTTAATCAAAATCTTACATGCTTTGTGGCTTTCAGCTTTCATTATATCTCTAGATAAAGACTTTTAGTAGTTCCTCAAATATCTTCAATGGTCTTTTGTATCTTTTCCATTTTGCCTCATTTACATAATTTACCAATTTAACATGCAATTCAGTTTGCACTTCAATATGCCCTTCACGGTGACCTCTGAAAAGGTTTCCTAAATGCTGAGGTTAGGACTTTGTCAACAGAGGCAACATCAGCACTGCTAAAGGAGATGATATGTATTGTTCTGCTTTCCTGTAGTTCAGAGGCAAGGTGCAGATGGCAAAAACGTCTGTGAGAACATCATCAACCTTGGATTATGGCAGTAAAGCACAAAATGGAGAAAGCAAGAAAATAAAAACATATATTGTTGTATAATAATTCAATAATCTGCCACAGAAATCAACTCATTAAGAAATTGTATCAAAGACGATTAAGTAGCAGGAGCAGGGGGGTGAATGGGTTTCGACAAGAACAACCCCTCTGAAAATTCTCTGTTCTCAGGGATGCCTTCCCTGCAATTTAAAGGCACAGAAGAGGGTACACAAAATGACTGCAGTACAACAAAGTGAATTAAGATTGTGCCATGGTTAAAACAATTTTTGCACAAGCCTCACTCATTGCTAATGCCAGGACACTGCAGCAGAATTGTTTTATACTACCATCATCCAAATTATCAGAGGCACTGTACACGTCAAGTAAGAAACGTGTGCACTCAGAAAATGTAAAATAAAGCTCTTACTCTGCTCCCTGTCAAGACATATCCCTTTACACAAAATCTACTCTGTCTTCCAGCTCAGTCACTTCCTACCGTCAAGTCAATCACTGATTTTGTTGCACATAGATTCAGGAAGCCCAAGATCCCAAATGATCAAAGATTATTAGTTCATATTAAAAATTATTCCAGCAAGCAGGCATCAATGACCACTGGACGCTAATCACCATTGATTATACTGTTTTTGTAAGTCTGGGGAATATATTTCAAAAGGTACAATAGCTGGTGTCTAGAAAGTTGCTGAACCTCCTTCCTACACCTGAACTTCACAGCAAGAATTCAACCCACAAAATTATCAATGGAAAAGATTACAACATCTTGCAGTGCAGCAATATTTCCAATGAGAAGCCTTGGACATATCAGGGAGCTTGGGTAATACTAAGTCCCTGAGAATGATTTGTGGCCTTGAAGGGTCACTCAACACACTTGACCCTTAAGGGAACCAAGAGCTAACAATGGTTTGGAGCTGCTGATCAACAGATCCTTGTTTCAACCAGTTCACTGCTTACCATTGCTGAGTTAAATCAAAGGAAGGAGTTTAAAAAACCTCAGCTGCAAATTATGACTAATAAAGTGGTCAATCTAGCTCATCATTCTTCAACTGCAGCTGACAAATCCAAGACAAGGACTATATGCTATTGGCCTGCTTACAGTCTGATAACACAAAAAGTCATCTTCCTCTCTCTTTTTCTATTATGTAAAAAATGTTAAGCATTTAGTTTACTGTCATTCTCTAATGCTGCCTGAAATATATTGTGACACATCAAAAATGTTCATAGAATGAATAAAAAATGTACTGTCTGTTTCAATATACTACCTCAGTCATCCCTCAGCATTTGATGTTGCCTGTATTTAAATGCCTAAAGCTGCCTTAATTATTTATTTTATCGCTTTTCTAAACCATTCTTTTCTCCTTCTGCTATTCTTCCCTTTGTCAAATAAAATTGTAGAAAACAAGTGCCAGCAGTTAGGAGATGCAAGCTGGGGGTCAGTGACCAGCTAAAGCCGATGTTGATGAGGTGTGTGTAAGCTAGGGCCGCTCACTTCACTTCTGTCAGTACTCAGCACTGGCGGGCACCCAGTTCCAGATCCACCCAGATACTGAAATGGCTTCTTATGTGACCACAGCTAAGTCAAAACTGAGTAAAAGCTGGTCTTGTGGAACAGTAAGGTCCCACTCCATTCATTCAGACACGAGGGCAGTACGTATTTCCCAGGACACACTGCACCCTCAGGATTTAGCATTTAACATCACTTCTCCCAGTCAGCAACAGCAGAGCTGAACTACTCACCTCCTGTAACGCCCTTTAAGGGGATGGATGGAAAGCACACAGACGTGCAAAGTATTTAATAACCACCACTACTGTATTCCAGAGTCCTCCTTGGGAGAAGCTGGCTGAAGACCTGCACCACTTATATTTTGTCTGCTATGAAACCTGAAACTTGAGGTATGGGAAACAGATCATTGTAAAAGTGCTCCACAACAAAGACATCATTTGACATGCTCCTGAGATCATGAGTTAACCTGTAATTAGAGATTGCAAACTAGCAAGAAGGAGGCCAAATTACATCTCTTTCTGCTGCAGACTAACTGATACATTACCAAATATTTATCAGGAAACCCTTAGATGAATTTAGCGATGTCAGGAAATAAAAGATAGATCTGTCTGGCTTTAAGCAATGGCAGCAACAGCTGTGCTCGATTCCTCCATACAGATCTGGGAATTAATATCCCAGTTAGCTAGGCTGGGGGTTAGAACTGGATTTCTCCTGAGAAAAAAGCACTATTCCAAACTATGCAGCAGGACACTATGGAAAATACTGAACTTATTGCAATATGAGCAAAAATCCATACTGCCGAGGATGAGACACTGACCTGCATCTTCATTTCTGAACTCAGCCAAAATAGGAAGACAGGAGGCACAAAGAGCTGGCAGGCTTCTGCATTATCTGATCTTTACAAAGAGTATTTGTGTTAGGCATGCAGCTTAATTTAGGAGAGTTTGATTTTCCTTTCCCTGCACCCATTCCCCTGCTAACGTTTTATTCAGGGAATCAATTAGGCCTTGATCAACCATTGATCAAGAGTTCCCAATGGGGAGCCCTAATGCGTTTTATCTGCAGCTATTGTTCCTAAATACACCTATTTCTGAGCATGCACTTAATTCTTTTCCTCAATACTGTGCTATCCTTCAACAAGCCTGTTAATAACATTTTGGAAGTGCACTTTCAGTGAAATCCTACTTAGAAAAATGAATTAGTGAAACTACTGGGATTTCCTTTGGTGTGTTTGGTTTTTTCAGTTGCACAGGCAAATAGATTCCATGCCCCTCACCTCCTCCTGCCTAAAAAAGGTTAAAGTGGTGTGCTGGAGTTCAAGATACAAAATGGAAAGCTGTTCAGAGCAAATGGAAAAAGCTAACCAATAATGCTCCAAAGTAAACATTCATTCTTTTTCACTAAACTCCTTATGGAATGAAAGATGTGATGCCTCTTTACACACTCCGGAATTCTTCACTGTCATTAGAATTTTCCTAGCAATATTTCTTTTAGAGACCCATAAGGTGCAGATCAACTTTAACAAGACTTGAGCATATGATTAAATCAGTCCCATGGGTTCAAGCATGCACTTAGGTTATGTGCTGAACAGGGAGAGATTTAAACCTATGCCTGACTGCTTTGCTGAAAAGAAGCCAAACTAAATTGGCTATAATTAAATTCTTTTGATGAAATTTCTGCAACTCCCTATTGTGGGACACCAGTACTGAAATGCTAATAAACTAGTTAAAATTAAGCTTATTACCAAGTAAAATAAACCACAGAGATACTTCTGTCTTTTCTTATTTTATATCACCATTTATATAACATTATTTTGCATTAGAGAAATAAAATACTTGACCAGAGCTAACACATCAGGCTCACAGAGCAGTAATTGCAGTGCATCACCATCCAGGATCTATAGATTCCTCCACATCTGCCTGCAGTGCTACTCCTGTTGATCCTGAGAAACAGCTTTTAGCTACATCAGCACGTAATGCAAAACCCAAATTCCAGAACACTGCCAGAGAGCGGGTACATGCCAGAAACTGCTTGATTGGTGGAGTCAATAATCTTAAAGGTCTTTTAGAGACAAACCAAATGGAACCTTAACTGGAAAACGAAGCATTAACACACAGGCTGCTCAGAAACCGCTACAAACATATGCCAGGACTTGCACATCCCCACAGAAGTGCCACAGGGAGTTCAAACTGGCCTTGTCCTCTAGAGAGCCTTCTTTGCGTGCTGACAAGTGTGCACACTACCCACACAGATTCTGCCCTGAAATGATCCCAGCCTTGCACAGCAGCAACAACAGCCTTGTTTCACTGTGGCAAAGGAGGACACAGGCACCCAATAATTCTACCGCCACTCAAGAGTTCCAACAGTAAGAAGGGGATGGTGTAGGCAAAGTCAAGTGCTGATGGAGAAACCTTGCTAGAAAAGGACCATCTGACTGAACAGTGGTACAGCAACCACTCTGCCAGTTCTGCAGGATTTTCCACAGCCTGTTGTTTTCCAGTAAGTTAAGACCATCTCTGAACTGCATACAGTTTGGGTGATCTTGTCTCTCCACTTTAGGCCCCGTTTCTCCACTTTCAGCAATGTTAACATGCCCTGTGTGTGTGTTTTGGACAGCCCTGTGGGCTGTGCTGACTGGGAACATGAGGCACTTCATTACCCAAGGAGATATTTCTGCTGCACTGTCAAAGGCAAACATGGAAAACTTTTAAGCTCTCTTGACAGAAGCTCAGTGAGAACAAGTTTCTGCAGTAGACTTGAACTAAACTTTCTGTATGAATAATTCTGTCAGTTTTTTGTGAATCCCTCCCTCACACCAGCGAGCAGCTCAGCAGGATCAGATCATTTCTGTGAGCAACTGCACATGAGTGCAGCAGGTGGAAGAGATTCTGTTTTTCCGTTTTCTAAAGCCAAATGTGTAAGAGGTTGTGAGGACTGAGCTATACTTGAAATCATATCCACTAAACTCCAACCTGCTGTCTTTGCACAGGAGGAGGCAAAATACCAATCAGGAATTAAAACAATTTTCAATTTCTTTTCAAAAACAAAAGCAAGAAATGCATCAATCTACAGACCACACTTCTTACAAGATAGCCGCAAAAGCTATACAGGAGCAGCATGGAAAAGATCATTTTCACACATTTCATGAAAAACAGAAGTAGCCATTATTTTCCAATCCTCTGTGGGCTATTCTGTGGGCCATTTTCAACACAGCTAAGCAGGCATGGAATTTAGGCTGTAATTTTCACTGGGCCCCAAGCGAGTTAATGGCCTAATCTTTATTGAAAATTCTCATCTTAACTTCAAGTTGCCAATAGCAGTAACTGCTCCCATAATCAAATACCATAGTCAGTGATTCTTCAGTGCTTTTGTTCCTTCCTGGCTTATGTTACTTGGTTTGACATTTAAAAAGAAAAGAACCCCAAACCAAACCAAAAAAAAATAACAATCAAAAAACCCCCCAACAAAACAAAACACCCCCCTCCAAAAAAAAATAAAAACCCAAAAAACCAAGCCCACATTATGGTGGTGATGTTCTTTCATTTGTGGGCATTACATAGCTCTGCCTGTAAATCATACAAAATGCAGTGTATCTACTGAAAAAATCACCTATTACAGGTGCAAAAAAGTAAATATGGACATATGGACTTTTCTTTTTCTATGCCTCCAGGAGAATCATCAAAGTAAAAATAAATACAAATGCTAAAACCAGGAGGATTATACAAGTTAGAACTGGTACAAGACTGTGCATTTTATTAGCATAATTCACATTCTAGCAGGATCCAATCTGGTGCTGAGAAATATGAGTATCCAACCTCTGACAGGATAGGGCTCTTCTGCTTTCTCCTTACCACAATAAAATTAAGGTTAACCCTCTCAGTACTCCATGGATGTGTTATAAATACACAGAGAGTCTCATAGAGAAATGTCAAACTTATAAAAATATCAAATGCTGCTCTGTACTGATGGAATCAAAATAAAACATACTAAAGAGAATATTCCCCTTACAGATAGGCAGCCATGCACATAACCATCCACATGACTCCAGAAATGTCACTGGAGTTTGGACTGCTAGAAATGGGGGCAGAAATGTAGCCTGAAAAAGTACTGCACTCAGGGTGATAACAACCTGCCTTAGTTCTCATAATCACACAAACTCCATTCAATACCCACATCTCCTGGGCTGGTACTTCCCACCTCAAAAAATTGAAAGCCACACTTTAGGAACTTTTATATGAACGTGTGCAAATGCCAACAGGAGTTTCCAAGTCCCCCAGGTGCTCACGTTGAGCTGGAGACAGTGTATGAACCAGTCCCTCTGCTGCTTTGGCAACAGCCAGGACAAAATAAAAGGGCTATAGGTTTTTGCTGACAACCATCCGACAGGAATGCATTCCACCACAGCCCACATTCACTTCTGCAGAAGTCAAGAGATTCGTATTTTGCAACACAACTAGTCAGGACAGTTGGAGGAGTAGAGAACGAGGTGTGAGCTCAGGCCCTGCCAAGGAGATCTACAGTGCAGTTCCAAGAAACAAAGCACTACCCCTTTTCCTCCCTACACTCTGGATTTCTGAGCTTTCTCCAAGTCCCTCTCTCTTCACAGTATCACACTGTACAGCCAGCTCAGAGAAAGAGTTTTGAACTTCAGGACAGCATTTATCTCATGAGATCAAGATAAACCTTTGTCCATCAAGAAAAGAAAAGATGACATCCTAGGGCACGAGATCAAGTTGGCTGCTTAAAAGCTCAGAGAAGCTGCTACCAAGTCACTAGAATGAGAGGCAGAGGCATTTTTTGGGCTTCTCCCAAGCTGATGAATGAGAATAGGTCAGTTGAGGCTGTTGTGACTCTCAGTTTACATCCACAGCTGCACACCCTTCCACAGTAAGAGAATAAAAGCCCTGTGCCAAAAGCCCATCTGTGAATGGCTGTAAAGAACTGTTGCCATGATGCTTTTTAGTAACTAACACAGTATTAAAGCAACAGTCCCAGCAATGGATCCAGAGAGACTGCTTCACCACCTGGGAGCCCACGCAGTGTGCCCACAAACACATGGATGCACACCCACCCTGTGGCTGGTATTGCTCCAAGTGACAATCTGCAGAGTCCTCTTCTCCTTTCGCACACAACAGTAACCTTACTTTCTTCTGATGGACAAGTGTCGGTGTAGAATGTTCCTTCACTGATTTTCCAAGGATCTACATTAACTGAATTACTGTGGTGGACTTGTTTGGGTTTGCTACTTCCCCATACACGTGGCAATATTGTTTTTCACATCAGGAAAGCCAGCACACAAACTCTAAACATGCTGTATGAAAATATTAGTTTTAGGCGGCTGCTGCTGTTTTATTTAATTCTGCAGTAGGCAGGACTGCAAGTGTAACACAAACTATTGATTTCCTCAGTATAAGATTTAAAGTCATACAGGAACATTAAGAGCCTCAAATTTGATCATCTGCAATACCCAGACTACAGCAATTTGTTAACTCAGTAAAACTGCACTTGAACTGGAGCCCGTATTTTAGACTCTGTTTTGATCTTACAGACAACTGCAGGGTACTACCTCCTGCAGTATGTGAGTCAGAGGAAAGTTCATTTCCTGATCTCTTTATTAAGAATCAATAAAAACCACTGCAAACCAACAAGCTGAAGGAGGGAGGGAATCCTTCATGATACTTTTTCACTGTTTTTACCTCTGAAGAGTGAGCATGAACACTGTGACACACCTATCAACCTAACAGCACTGACTACTCCATGAATAAAAATACTTAATTGGTTTTTTTTCTTTCCTGCATACCCACATATTTACTGATCTATCAGCCTCAATGCCAGCCAACAACATGAGTTCTACAGGACGATGACTTGGAACGTAACATTTATTTTATAAACGTAATCAGAAACATTTTCATGTATTTCTTCTGTGTTCAGGACAGGTCTTTATTTTAGGTCTGCCATTATTTTAGAAACAACTGTAATTTCTCTTTGTAAGATCTCCTAAGCAGAGGATCTCTCTCCTTTCCCAAACTGAATCTAGGTTGTCTCCATAATCCCTCTTCACAACAGCTCTCTTCCACCTTTCTAGCGCTTCCAGTCGTTTCTGTAACCAAAACTCAACATTATATTCACAGTGAGGGAAGTCTGTTATACAATGACACAATAATATTTTCTAACTGATTTTCTTTCTAAATATAACCAAGTGTTGTGTTTGGGTTTTGGAGGCCCATTGCATATTAAGTGGATGCTTTTACTCCTGTATGATGTGTAGATCTTTCTCCCAAGAGCAGACAAGTAATTCAGAATCCAATAATGCATACAAGTAATTTTAAATTGTCCCTTCTACTGTAATTACCTGGCAAGTTAATTCCACGTTCCAGCTACAGAACTGTCTGGCAACCCAGCTCTTTAAAGTCCTTCAGAAGTGCACCTGACAATCACTCACTTACATGACTAATTCATAATCACTCACTTATGTCACTAATATACTACTCATTATATTAATTAATAATTTATTTATTAATGAACACAATGGTGTTGTTGGTTTGGTTTTTTTTGCTATTTCCTTCCCATTCCAGAAGAAAGTGTTTATCACTCATGTACTTGAGGAATGTGAATTCATGGTAAAATTTTGCAACCTTCCCTGTGATTTTCAAGTTCCCTTAGTCTTCAGTTGTAAGGGACTTTTGATTTTGATTGAATAAGCAGGTGGCACACAATTATGCCCTTGTTTTGAAGTTACTAATTTAAGATTTTTTGAAAGAACAATTATTTTAAGGATAAATATAATTCAGATAGGCAATATTGCCCTTACAACAGAAGGAACAATGGTCAAACATAAGTAAAATGTGAAAGCACAAACAAAAGCTGTGTTTATTAGACTTTTATACATTTACCTTGGCTTTCCACTAGGCTCTAAGTACCCATGTGCTGCAAGGAGCAACGTGGAAACACAATGCATTTTATGCCTTTGCCTGTGCGGAGTACATTTCCTTTTTAACAATATCAATGTGGCTCTTAAACCATAAACACATTTATTAAAATCCTATTCACTCTGATGGGTATTTCTTCCTACATGCTCCTAGTAAGCCTTGTTGGTTTCTTTGCTTTCTTTGTGGGGGGTTTTGGTGTTTGTTTGTTGGGGGGGTTTTTGGTGGGTTTGGTTTTTTGGGTTTTTTGTTGTTAATGACAGATGCACTTGGCAGTATCTGTGACCTTGAGCTGTACACTTGAGCAAGCAAGACAGCCCAGTCCTGCCAGGCTGTTTATGCATTCTGAGAGAGCTCCTTCTGAGAGGAGTGTCTCAAAGAAGACAGAAGCATGATGTGCATACCAAGCCAAGTGCTTCATGGTTTATTTATAGGGAAAAGGGGCATATAAATTTGCTGAAGGGGAAAGAAAAACGAAGAATTTGACTTACCTTGTCGGTGTAGACGAAGAACAGAATCACAACAGTGAGCTCCAACAGAAATATAATTAACAGCATGATAAAAAACTGTCAAGAGAAGAAAGGACAGGGGATAAAACAAAAGCAAAAGCCATCAACATCTATTTCAGCTTTTTCTGGATGCACAGTAAGTACATTGAGCAGATCATGCAGAATGGGGAGTGGGAGTCATACAGGCAGCAGGATACAAAGCTGCTGCAACTGAAAAAGCAGGTGAAGGACTAGGAAACACCACAGTGTCTGGGCATAGGCAGGGCTCATTCATAGCACTGGTTTCAGTAGAACAGCCTAAAACCCCACCAAGAGCAAGCCAGTGCTCTCTTTGACAGCAAATCTTGAGGAGTCTTCCCATGCTAGGTTCTTTCTTTTTTTTCCCACTGGATATTAGTGATGATATCCAATGATATCTGTGAAATCCACAGCTTAACTTCCCATGGCAAGAGAAGATAGCCTGGGCCATAAATCATAAAGTCATAGCTCTTTTCAAGAGTAGTTGTGGGATCAAGGGGAAGTGAAAGGTGCACCAAGTTAGCTTTATGAGCAGTTTCAGGGAGCTACACAGATCACCCATGAGTTTCAGCTGAAAGGGGCTCATTTGTACTGAAGACATCAAAGCAAAGTTGGCCCATCTCTCTCCCTTCTCATAAGCCATGGAACTGCCTAAAACCCAGGAGTCAAAAGATCGAAGGACTAGATAAAAAACTTTTAACACAGGGATTTCAGGTAGATACTCTGAAGCCCTCAGCTCTGATTGACTTCAGTAAGAGGAACTGTTGGCAATGCCAAACACTTCTGGGAAACCACATGCTCTGCATTTTGGTACGATGCTGGATGGATCTGCAGCAGCATCAACACAGCACCTGCAGACTTTAGAGTGAGTCCTATCAGAGCATTACATGAAACTGAGTTTTGCATAGATAGGTAAAGGAGAGAGTAATTCTGGAAACTTTCTAGGCTCAGGCAAAGGTCCAGCTCCCTATAACACAAAATTCACACACTTAACAGCCTGTAAGGCTGGAATTCTAATACTGAGCAACACAGACTTAATTGGAATCCCATCCCCAAGAGAAAAAAGCAGTTACTGTCTCTTCAACCACAAGGCTGCAAACCTATGAAAGTTTAATAGCTACTAAGCCTTTATCAGAATTTCTGCACTGCCTGGTAAGCCAAAACCAAACCTTTGAACCCATGGATTTATGTGACTGAATGGAGGGCAAAAAGTCACGAAGGGGAAAATACTTTTCTTCCCTGGTACAATTACTCTGTCTACAGAAGTCATTGCATTTTGCCCCACTAATCTTAAATTATTTATTTTCAAATTTTCATCACCAGTATTTTTACACCTGCCTGACCCTAATACTGGATCCTATTACTGCCCAGTTTTGAATCACAGAACTCATTTATGCCTGTGATCCAAGCTGATTTCCATATCATTACCATCCAACACTGACCTTCTGTACGGCTTTGCAAACCTGTCTTGGTGCAGCTTGCTTATTTTTTACAATTTCAGCTTGCTGCATAGCATTAACTGGAACAGGACAAAGCATATCCCTCTTTGCAAAGATGCACAGACACTTTGTTCTATCTTTTTGGCTGTAGAGTGCTTTTTTGCTCATCCATAAAAGCATCACTTTCCCAAAACATGCATGCAAACACCGTTTTCTCCCTGTGAAATTCCCTGCCATAGACAGGATTGCATGACACAACTTCGAGAACAAAGGTGAAAGACTGTTTGTTACCCATTATATACAGTGATCAGCATTTCCTACCACAGGATCTCAGATTCATCAGCTTATCATTTTGCCAAACCTTAATTGTCTGTGCTTACATATTCTGTGCTTGTTTCTGTCGAAAGGATAAAAGCTTTTGGAAGAACGTCAAAAACAGCACTCCAATTACTTCTAAGAATGAAGCAGGGCAAAGTATGCTATTCTTCCCAGGTTAAATTTCTGCTGCTTTAATATGAAATCCTCTCATACTCATGTTTAGGGCAGGGACCTGACACAGTGCAGCTCCATTTCAGGCACTGAAATTTCAGCCTTTTGTCTTATCCAGCTACGAGTGGATATTTGAGGGAAAGTTATGAGCTTTCAAGAGACTGCATTTCACACCTCATAGAGATCAGAGGGCTCAGCAGCTAAAACCTGCAAATCATACACCCACATGTTCACACACGACCAGATAACCCACAAACCATCCCGCAGATCTTTTCTGCTCCTGTGGTGCCTTTCTGCCATCTCCCCAAAGCAAATAGCCTCCAGCCCCACTTCACAGCACATGACCTGGAACAGTGGGTATATCCAGGAACTGGAATAAAACTTAGGGATCTGCTTTTTCTGCATTCTCAAGAAAGCTTTTTATCCCTTCTCTGCACACAGCAGCATGGAGAGAGTACAGATGAAGCCAGGGAGTGACTGCAGGAGAAAGGGAACCGTAAGTAAGAACATTTTTAACAGCAGATGGGGAATGGTTTGGCTTAGGATATGATCTGGCTACAAGTTTTAGAAAAACTGGACCTACAAGCAGCAGACGATCCAGGCAGGAGACACAGGGGGCAGGGGACACCCGTGCACATGGATACCCAGGAGGAATGAGGCCTTTGAGAAGATGGTGGCCTGGGGAGGACCCCATGCTGGAGCCATGGCAAAAAAAAAAAAGGAGAAAGGAAAAAAAAAGGCTGAAAAAGGAAAGTGCCCTGCACTGTCCCTCAGTACTGGATGGGAGTATGGAGTGGCCTGGAGATTGGCAAGGGGGGAGGAAAGGTGTCTGGAGGGAAGTTGAGGTGTTTTCTCAAGTGTGTCATTATTTCTCAACACTAGGATCAGTAATTAAAATTTTGTCTTAATTGGCAACAAATTAAGTGAAATTTCACGTCTCAAGAGTATTTTCCACTGCAACACCAACTCTGCTCAAAGCTCCCATCTTCAGACTGGAGCAGGGAGCTGCTGTTGCCAGCTGTGCCAGTGTCCACTAGCAGAAGGAGGCTGGACCTTCTGGTGAGACCAGGATGGTGTTCCTGCCTTCCTCAAGTCATACCAGAGAAATAGGTATGACACTGCCATCAGAAAAGAGGCTAAAATTGTGGAGTCAAGCACTCAAAATTTAGGAAATATCAGAATGAAAACCCTCTCAGTGATGTTTATGTATCACGTTTAAGTCCTTCCCGACATAGACTGAGAGGGTCCTCCAAGCTGGGAATTTGGTTTCATGCACTGCACATCTTGGAAGTCATACAGTGAACCAAAACTAACATACACTGTTCAGACAGTCAAAACCTAGAAAAGCAGGATTATGCTTTATCTCCATAGAAAAATATTTTGGTTTTATATAAAATATCTAACTCTATCTTTTCTTTTACATTTGCATCCATTGACAGAGCCCACATGGTTGTATCACAGATAACTAACAAGTGTTAGGAATCCCCACATGTGCAGACAGCAGAAACCTGCACTGCATCTTTTATTACAAACGTTAATTAAGTGAGATCAACCTCAACGTGGAGGCTTCAAACTCATCACCCAGTAAAAGCTACAAGCACTTCCATGTCAGCTCATCTGTCACTCCCCTCTAAAGAAGAGCTGTACCTGAACCCAAACCAATACCTTGGAAAGCAGAAACCAAGGCTTCAGCCTGTGCTGGCTGCAAAGCAAGGCCTGCACACTTGAGCACAGTGATTCACCAGACTGAAGTGCATGCATGGACAAATGCACAACCTGCTCCTCTATGCCACAGCACCTTCCAACAACAGTTCATTTTCAGTTCCATCCTCGGTATCATCCCAAAGGGAATGATGCCCAATCTAGGGCCAGACCCCGTTTGGCATATACCATTCAAATTTAGAAGGAAGAAACATGAACTCACTGAAGGCTCACAGCACCTAAACCCCCACCACACCTGCTGGAAACTCTCACAGTTCCTTTTCAACTGAGTTCTCTCCCTGTGGTGATAAATACAGAGAAGAATAAAACTGAGTTTTGTTTGGTTCACTGCGGCTGTAGGCTGTTGGTATAATAAAGATTTATGCATGGAGAAACAACAATCCCAAAGCAAAGCATTCATGTGAAACTCCATAAAAAATGATTAATCTGACCTTGTACAGAGAAATGCTTCACCATACTACTTGTCAAACAGTGGGATGCAACCCAGCAGAGGTTCAGTGGAGAGGTCCCTAATGCTCAGCTTTTCATAAATTACACCTGAAATAACCCTGCAGAAATTTTGATGAGGAGGGAGGTGACACCCTTCTGTTTACCACTGCTGATTTCCAACCCTTAGGAAAAGGCCAGTTTCTCAGCAGCTATCTTCAGATTCTACAAGCCTTTGACTATCCCACAAATTCTCATTAAAGGAGTATGGAAAAGCAAGTATGCAACTGCTATCAAGCCTACCTCATGGATATGCACCACCCTCCTGCTGTCAGAGAGAGAAAAGTCTGCAAGAGGAGAAGAGGTTCCAACTTCCAACTTCATCCCCATCAGATCTGTACCAGGCTTTTAACCACTACTTCCAGTTTTGTTCATTCAGCCTGTTAGTATCAGTTGGAGAATCAAGAACCGTAGCCTATGTGCATCACTTAAAGCACGTTTCCATCGCTGCTACACAGGCACAGAACAACAAGTTAATTGTATTTCCCTCCCAAACAAACAGGATTCCCTGGTTCCTCAGATGCTATAGACACTTGCCTCTCTGCATGATGACTGACATCACACGCTAATACACTGGATTGGGCCTTCTGCTTCCCCACTGCCTCTCCTTCCCAAATCTTCTCAATAGCTGGATCATGTTGCCCAAATTGCCCATCTCTCCATATCAGGAGTAGCCAATCTTCTCTCAGTCTCCCAAAGACAAAAGTGGCACAATAGAATGAAAACCAATGTGTGATTGTTTTGTTAGCCTCCCAACATTTTTCCATGAGACTAAATGTGATGTAACTGATGGCAAAATTGTGACTGCTGTGTTTACACTGTTTGCTGAATAATGCTTTTAGTTTGATGGGGGGCTGTCTCAGAAGAGGACAGTAGGATCTCAGTGTGCCGGACCTATTTCTCAACTTAGCTTGTGACAGGAGACAAAAGTTTCTTGCAAAGTATTATTCAAATCCTCTTCAACAAACATGAAAGTAGTAGGAAAACCCGAGAGCCAGTTGTTTCTTTGGAACAGTGATACATTCCAGAACAATTTTAAAGTTCATGGCCTAGCAAATACATTGTTTACACCAAACTGCATACAAATTAGCATAACCTTCCTAAGAAACTGAACAAATAACTTCAACAGACAGCCTGTGCTGTTTTCCAGCCTGCAAGGTGGACAGCTGGCTTCTTTTCTGACAGACAGTATGAAGTACAACACACGAGCAGGGAGGGTGCCCCTGTGAAAATGCTCTGGCAAGGTAACTGCTCTCCACCTGCACCAGCTCCCATGATGAAGAGAAGAAAAAAAAGGAAAATTTACAGACAGTCCTTCCTCCGTAACATTAACTGCAAGTCTGGTACAGTGATGATACAAATGATACAAGCATTTTGCCTTTTAGCGAGGCTAGATTACCAAATCCTCACTGATCATCTTTTAATTTCAGTATTACATGTCACTTCCTAATGAATGCACACCTCAGTAGAAGAAATTACAGACAATTCTTTGGGCTAAGATAGTTGGTCTTCATAGGCTGAAAGGATTATTAATTTGTCTGCCTAGTCCTAATGTGTACATATATCACTTTGGTGCTCCAGAATGAACCAGCTCTGGCTGCTAGAAGACAGAGTCTCTTAGAATCACAGAAACACACTGGTTTGTCAGTAACCTCTGGGGATTGCCTGGTTCAACCCCTTCCTAAAAGCACAGTCAGCTACGTGAAGCTGTGCAGAGCTGTGCCCAGTCACCTTAGGAGCATCTCCTAGGATGAAGATGGACAGTCATCCACAGCCTCACTGGATACCTTTTTCCAACACTTGACTATATTCATGATAAGAAAAATAACAAAAATATTCCATATCTCTAACTGGAATTTCCTCTGGTTTTAACCTGTGCCTGTTACCTCTCACACCATCCCGGTCAATCCTTCCAAAAGCTCTATTTTCTTTTGACTCTACTGCAAGGTAATTGAAGAAATGAATGAAATATCCTCCCTGCTTTAATTTCTTAAGACAGAACAAACCCAGTTCTCTCAGTCTGTCCTTGCACATCATGTGCCCCACAGTCATCCCAGTGGCCCTCCACTGGATCCCTTCCCCTCCGGTATTTACGTGTCTCTTCTACTGCGGAGCTTTAAATTGGGCTAAGCACTTTAGACGTAGCCTTTTCTTACTCTGGAAGAAGGTGTCATTGCTTCTCCATGTCAAGAAATGTGAGGCTTGGTATGGTCCACAATGACACAATTATTACATTTATCATTTTATTCTGGTATGAGACAAAGGTACGTATATTAAAATGCAGGATCTGCACACATTTGAAAGACGTCTGCTTGATTTTTAGATTGTAATTTGGTATGAACAGAAGTACTGTCAAAGGTAACCTCACATCCTGCACACTTCCTTCTCTTCAGGGATAGCACCCTGTATTTAATACTGAAGGTGTAAATAGTATCTCACCTTTTAAAATAAATTATGTCAAACCTTTACCTACTGTCATGAAAAGAAAATGAGCACTATCCCTGCTGAAACCGGGACACCTAGAAATTCGCAGAGCTCCATTTTAAAGTCAAAAGAACTTGATGTATTTTACAGCAGCCACACTTTACCATGCTGCCTGAAAATTTAAAGCTTTCCTCCAATTTAATACTCTTTGTAATTTTTCTATTGTTTTATAATAGATTATATTATTTATATTTAAATATCATTTAATGGATTGAGTGATGATGTCTCATTACAATGGTTGGCATTGTTAAAATCTTTTGCCTTCCCTGCAGAAGTCTAGCATCTCCATGCCCAACTGAATTATGACAGATGCATCAACAAACTCTGATGCATAAGTTGAACACCAAAAGGGGTAACACTGTCAGAGACTCTGAATGCTATAAACTATTGCCAAATTTACTGCATATTCCACACTTTTGAAAAATTCAAGCCACCTAAGAAAAGTCTGAATCAATGCCAGAATTCCCACTGAGATACTAAATAAAAGAAGTCCAGGTACTGGAGAACTACCCATTCTTTATAAAGGTCCTGTATTTTTGCCATTGTTGGATCTGGCTTTGTAAGCAGAGCATTATAGAGTTCATCCTCAAGCATTTTCAAAGACTTCCCAGAATACCTTTTTAATAACATATTGGTACTTGACCTTTACAGAATAAAAACTGATACGGTACAGATTTTGTCAGCGCTCAAAAAAACCCCAACAAAACTTTCTTCCACTTTTGAAAGCAAAAGTGTTCAATGTATCACTGGTTCTCACAAGATGTTTGATTTAACATAATTCCCTGAAGGCATCTTGATCTGATATATTAATAGGGAGTAGGAACATTATGAAAGATTCTCTTATTTTTTTTTAAATTTCCTTTGATTTTCTTTTCCAAGGTACTGAGCAAGGAGAGGAGAACAGAAGAGAAAGTGCAGTGGGAATTGTACTTAGAAGTGACTTCCTCTGTAGCCTGGAAGACTTGTACAGAAAGAGACAGAGCAGCGAACGAGAAATGACAGGACAGTGCCCAGATTGCAACAATAACTGGAATTACAGTCAATAAAATCCCAGTGTATTAATCTACTACATGAACTTCAGAGCAGAAGGGAAAGGGCAGTTTGTTTCTACCAATTTCCATCACAGAGGATTCTGATTACACGTCCCAGTACCAAAGGTTTTGCTGACACTCAGTCCGAACACTCCTTTTGTTAGTTCCATGCAATTGCTCCTACTTACCGCCCTTTGCAGTGCCATGAATGCTTCCTTTCTGTCCACAGCATTTATACTCCTTGAATATTTGTAGATTTATGTCCCATCTGAGCCCTCTCTCTCCCACGCTGTGCATATTTAGCTCTTTAAGTACTTCCTTGGAAGTAAATCTCTTTAGTCTCCCAATCACTTTTTCTAAGCATAAAAATGATAAGTTTGCTCATAAACTGTAAAAAGGCAGTAATGTGTATGAGCAAACTTACGAACAGAAACTCCATTATGAAAACGTCATGTATCTAAATTTGGTTCATCAGCTATTATTCTCTGAAAGCCTTAATAGCTAATTCATTCTGATTGTGACAAAGTCTTTCATGCTTTATGCCTGCTGGATATATAGCACAGCTCTGTTTATGTTTGGACTATATCATTTATGAATGTGCAAAAACTCCTGCTGATCAATAAAGCTCAAAGAAATCTGCAGTAATTATTTCTGGGAAGATATACAACATATGCAGTCTTAACACATTAACAGTGTTTCATTTTAGTCTCATTACTGCTTTCAGTTGGAATCATTCTGTCTTGCTGCATTAGTGAGTGAGAGTTGAGAGACCTGATATTCCCATACACTGCACCAAAGGACTTTAACTGGTATTTTTATGGCATTTCTAGTATTTTTTCATATTCTACAAAAACTGACTCAAAATCAATGAAGTGTCATCAAATGTTAGCCAGGTATCACTCTCCTGTCACAACAGAGGGTGGGTGTAGGCCCTTTAGCAGATTCCTTAGCACAAATAAAGGTCTCGCTGGCCTTTGACTTTTTGAAGGGTTGCTTCATTTCTTCTGCAAACACAATGCAAAGGTGTGATATGATCTGGTGTGACTCTTTATACTAGTCAGGAGAGAAACTCATCCTACTTGTGAAGTCTGAGTGGCTGAAGAAGAAAATAAAACATCAGAATAGCTCTTTCAAGTCTCTGTGCCACTCCTCTAATCACAAAGCAGCTGCTTGAGTCCACCTAACACAGGTAAGGGATACAGTTAATTCAACTGAAAGGCTCTGGCTTGGGTTTAATCCAACCTTCTCCATCTATGGTGATGACACGCAATGTTTATCAGTGTCTAAACTTACACCTTTTACTCACACTTGAACAGCAACAAGAAAATGAAGCTTCTTCCCTGACTCTACCATCCCCAGGATATTTGTTGTCATGTGGTGTGCCAGCATGAAACAGGATCGGACAGCTCGGAGCCCTGAGAGGAGCAGGAGAGCAGCAGTGAGTGGTGCCCACAGCCTGCGTGAGGAGTGAGGGCTGGCAGGGCTGGCTCCACACTCCTGTTCACACCGAACATCTGGCTAACCCCAAGTGCTGGGAACACTGACAGAAGCTCCCCCAGGATGCTAAGGGCAGATGACATGACCATGCTGTTCAGCTGACTTGTGATGAGCTGAAGGGGAAGAGTATTACTGTAAGAAATTCTTCAGAAATTCTATCTTTACACGTATCTGCAAACCCTGAGCTAAGCTTGCAATAGCACCTCACCTGCCAACTGTAACAAAAGAAAAATTCTCTTATTTCTAGGAGCCTCAAAACAGTGCCTAGAAACTGTGATGTATGTGTAAGTGAAGGAGATGGTGACAAGAAGATGGGCAAGGACAAAATAAAGGACAAGGCAGAATATTTTGTCTGTATTTAAATTCTACTGCTGGTTTTACCCCCAGTTTGGGGTTCTCAAATGTGCTACACAGAAGCTGCTGCATCAGATGCACGTCAGTCTTGCAGTAGCTTAAAAAATGAAGAAGCAGTCAGTTTGGCTTACCTAATTCTGCCTTTTAGCTGGTAATACTGAGGGTCTGAAATATCTATAACATAAAATCAGCTCTGGCTGTACCTTGTGTAGGCATCATTGATTTACACAAACTAGCCTCCGTTTCTTTACCTCTAGAGTTACATTTTTCTGAGGTTCAGGTAATTCTAATCCTTATAGAAAAAGAAGTCAATGGTGGTTTTCAAATTAGGTTGCACTATTAAGGTGGTTAAAAATAATAAAATAATGACTGGGAATAAAAGCACACATTCTGCTTTAGTAACCCCATTGCTTTCTATCTGAGGAGATAACCTTATTATTAGGAAAAAAAAAAATTAGCAGATGTTATGCTCAAAAGTGACATGCATGTCTGGGCTGGCAAGGAACACACAGGTTACCTGTCCTTTACTTTCAAAATGGGAGTAATTCTGTTGTGTTTCAGCTCTTGCAGGTGATCCTAGGTCTGGAGCAAAAGCCCATCAACACCAGCAGAGGCCAGTCTTACAGATGAGACAATAAACACAACTGTCCAGAAGCTGCAAGCACTGGCAGCAAACAGGCTTCCTTGAAAGTGTTTTCCTGACCCCCACGTAGTCTTATGCTCTGCTCTTCCACCGTGAGGTTCTTTAGATGACTTAAGCACATGAGAGTTGGTTAAATGCTGAGACAAAAGAAGGTGTAAGGGAAACTTTGTAGGTGACAGGGGAACTTGAGGCTGCACAGACTGTCAGAGAAGCTGAAATTGCTAATACACTTTAACCAACAAGGAGTTAGGGACTCAAACACTGATAGGCATTTAAACAAAACAGATTAAACCTTCAGCTGATGTAAATTAGTACAGCTCCCCTGACCCCTGCATGTGGTGCTGCCACGCTGTATGATGGCCACAAAGCAGTGTCTTGGCACTAGAAAGAGGAATGGAGGCATTAGGAAAAGGTTCTTCACTGACTGGAACAGGCTCCCCAGGGAAGTGGGGCTCCAAGCCTGTCAGAGTTCAAGGAGTTTCTGGTGACACTCTTAGTTGTATGGTTTAGTTCAGTTAGGTAGTCCTGCAAGGAGCAGATAGTAGGACTCAGTGATTCTTATGGGTCCCTTCCAACTCAAGACATTGTGTGATTCTGTAATTCAAAGCACATCAGGCACTATGAGGTATTGCATCAATCGATATCAGAAAATTAAATATACCTTAAATAAGCCCTTCCTACACACTGGTCTAAAACCAGGAGGGAAGGAAAACAGCTTTATTCTTTCTCTCCTCAGTTCCCAGGTCCTTTGATTAACTGCTCCCAGAGCTGAAGAAAAGAAGGGAGGAAGGGGAGGACTCAGGTTCCATCCCCTCACGAGTTTCAGTACCAGACAAGCAGAAGGAGCTAAAAACTGAAAGACAAGGAGGAGCAGAGTCTTCATAACAGAGACAACCAAAGTAGGGGAGATTGGTGCTCAGTACTTAACAGGCAGCAAGCTGGGATTTCACATGCAACACAGCACTACACAGAGAAGAGATATACATCATGTACAATGCTCTCAGGCTGTATGTATGGCATCTGTCTGGTCCTTGCATTACTTGCTTGCTGCTGTGGCTGCAGCCAGCATTTCCCTGATTTTGCTAGTTTGATTGCTAAAACACCAGCTCAAGTGCTAAACTGGAATGAGAATCTACTGTTTGATCTGTAGCATTAAATTACTGAGATGAAGTCATTTACAGGCTGTTTCTTTCCCATTTAGTTGATTTGAAATAAATTCCCTGCCACCAATGAAGTTTCAACTGTCAGCTCTCTGGATCCAGTGATACCATTGAAAACAGTAGGGTTTTTTGGTTTCCTTTTCTTCCTACTCATTAACTTTTTCCTTATTTTCTTTATGGCTGTTTCACTTACAGATGAGCTGGCTGGATTTCAGAAAACTCTCAACAGCACAGTACAAAACACCACGGGTACTCATTTTCCCCTTGGACTATTCCATAAATGAGAATCTTTTGACGTCTGGATAGTCACACAGATATGTATACAGCATCAGTGCTTTCCACAGCTGGTCCTGACCCAATATCAAGTTTTAATTCCGCTTTTATTCATCCCAGCAGCTGTGATGAACTACTTGCTTATTAACACAAGGTTATCATTTAAATTAAACTGAACACACAGATCTGCCTGTTAATGATTACTTTCCTTCCCCTTCTCATTAACCATTGTTTCAGCTTTTCTACAATAAAAATCAGGGTTATCCACAAATCAGGATATGTCAGAATAGCAGGAAGTGAGTGTACTGAAGCCATTTAGTTGATTTTGTTAATTAACAAAATTTTGTTAATCCTTGATGTGATGGAACTTACCCAACCTTGCTGCTTTATAAGAAGGCAGCTGGCTTTGGATAATCGGAAAGGAATCAGCATTTTGTCTGCTTCAAGGCCTTTCCCCTTTCTCATTTATTCTTGTGTAGGTAATGTGGGGGGAAGCATCCCCTCATCCTCTACCTCTTTTGACTGGATTACTGGCCATGCTGCATGCCAATCAGAGCAGAAGAATGTGTTCTTGGTATCAAATCATTTTAGAAAAAAAAAAGTGCCACAAAATCTGAGGGTGAAATAGAGAACTGCCTATGAATCTTATTTCCTTCTAGACACAGGTTATTATTTAAGTTTCAAGTGTCTGGTATCTATACATGTGCGCTGTAACAATCAAATAGAGATTAAAATCTTTCCTTCACATAGGGCCCCATACTGGTTTTTAACCAGTATTCCTATGATGTCCTGGACCAAAAGTAAGTCACTATTTGCAAAAACATATGCACTAGACCATGTTCACAGATCCTTTCCAGCAGCTTCTCTAAATGTTCTGTTTCACATTTAACTGAAGGCAATGTTGCAATTAGGCTGATCAGCTCAGCTGGGACAGCCTACAGTGTTGCCCATGGAAAACAGCTAAGTCTGCCAATTAACATTTTCAACAAAATAAAAATCGAGAAATAATTTTGCTTTGGGATATTTACTTTTCATTTGGACAAAATACATATGATAAAAGAAATCAAAATTGTCATTACTATTATGGAAACATGGACTAAATGCTTTTTAAAGGTCACTGAAGCACGCAGGATGGCTAGACATGTTCTGATGTAATCACAGAAAGATGATGAAGGCACTGAGTCAAGATTTAGACAATTTGGGTTTCCTTCATGGCTCTCTCACAATCTCCCAGTGCAACCTTCGCGAGGCACTTAGTTATACTTTGCTGCAGCTCCCTGTCTAACGAGGATAATAATATTTTCCATTTGTCTTACCCAATTAGATGGTAAGCTCTACTGATCAGGTACCTCTGCTTACCAGGGGTTTTATATGGAATGAGCATCCTCATCGGCTGCCTGCAGGGGATACTGTAATACAGGTAATAAATTATATAAACCATCGTGATTTAATGTCTGCAGCTGAGACCTTTAACCTGGACTATCCACGGAATAATGAATGACCTTTTTCAGGGCAAGCATATAAATATAGATATCTGCTAAACATGTACAAAAGGCAGAGAATTCAGGCAATTTAGCTCCTCAAACGTAGATCTTAAGCAATTAACTTAAAAGATAATGTTTACACAGACCCGTAAGGATCAGCTGGGTCAACATTAGAGCATCGAAGTACTTAATCAGGCATAAATTTCTTTAGCATAGAGAAATAGTCTGTTCAGGTGTACATACAGCACCTGCCTGAAGACAGCACTACGATCAAGCCACCACAACTGACTGTGTTTAAGTGGTAGAGCAAAATGGTGCCCCAGCTCCTGCAAGGACCTGCCCTCAGCAGGAAAGCACATGCACTACAGTGGGGTTAAGAGCACACAAGCCACACATTTTGTTAAAATTCACAAAGATGATGGATATGGCTAACAGCTCTGATGCACATTAGACCTGTATTGCAATTCCAAAGGGAAAACCAGCAAAGATGGATTCCTAATTTTGTATCAAGATAACCCACAGAGATTTGCAGTACAGCTACATGATCCAGCAATGCAGGACCAAATACCTATGAAAAAAAATAATCTAAGTCCATAAATTAACCTTCTCAAGTCAGACTCCTGGCTTATCATCTCTGTCACTGGTTCAGGACACTGACCCAACCCATCAGAACAAAGCTGCCATTTTCTAACTACAGCTGAGCTTGTAGCAGAGGAACCTCAACCATACGGTCTTGAGCAACAATGCTCGTAGAAATGTTAAACAAGTCTTACTGAAGCAGGAAAGCACTGTTTGCCTACTTCATTCATCAATTTGCATCTATATTCAGATGTAAGATTATATATACCAGGTTGCATACTTATCTCAAGAACTTGTGTTGCTTTGATTTCCCTAGGGAAATCTAATAATGGAAAAGTTTATCTTCTTTCCCACTGTAGCTGGAGCAAATAAGAATCAGTGCAAATACCCATTCTTTGTTCACTGAAATCTTAGAATGACAGCTGTAAAACTCACCCCATCTATGTATTTTTGCAGAATACATAGAATGGTTGAGGTTTCCTTTTATTTTTTTCTTTACATTCTTAGATTTTCATATTATTCTATTCCTCTGAATGCAGAGAAATAGGAATGGGCCTGTTTCTTAAGAGATTAAGAAAGCACTGTCCTGACTATACATTGCTACTGAGCAAAGAATATCTGCAGCGGACACCAGGTAATTCCTTTCAAGTCAGTAAATCTGTGAAGCTTTAGACTATCTAAACTCTCAATTCAGAGAGTTAATGTGGATCACGCCTGACTAGTACACACAGCTGTGCAAAAAACTCATTTACAAACTGAACTTTACTTCTGCTTTTGACCTCCTTTCCCCGCCTGTCCTCTACTTCTCAAAACACTCAAGTCTGTTCTCCCTTCTTTCGAAAGTCATTGGCAAATGCCAGAGGTAAGCAATTCCTAACATTCACACGCAACACTACAGCAGCCTAATACCAAAGAGCTTACAGGTGTGCTCTGACAACCCAGTACAAATATCCTATGTGCAGAACACAAAGATACATGATCAGAGTCTCATTGGCTCTGCAACTTAGTGTGTGAAATGTAAATAGGTTGAAATGTCTCTCTGACACTGCTCATTTTTCATTCACTCAAGCAAACTCTGTGGGAAATCTCATCCCTTATCACATCATCAAACAGTAGCACTAGTCCTAAGGCAAGACCTTTCACCAACATCCTGTGTCTACGGTCACATAAACTCTGCTCCTCCAATGCAGGTGGGCTGAGCTAGTCCTGCTTCCTCCCAGTTCATTTTAGGATCCCCAGAGTGTTCCATGCCTCCTGCAGTATCTCCAATGCCCTCCTCCAAAGTGCCCACCCCAATAACAGCAGCACATGCCCCCAACAAGTAACTGCCCTGTGCTTTCCTCCTCCTTCTGCTTTTAGGAAGCAGAACAAGAAGTGCTCCTCTTGTATGGGAAATTTGTCTTTCCAGTCCTTGCAGATCAGACTCCCAACAACTCCACACGAGGACGAGGTGCACTATGGGAGATATGAGCAAGCTGAGGTCCATATTGCTCTTGGTTAAGCTAGGCATGACCAGGTAGTTTGTGGGCTTTAAATGCCACAAGTGTCTTCAAGGAGATCGTAAGGATGGGATTTCAGAGTGGGTTGCAACAGAAATACAGTACATGTAGGCAGAGCATTCACATCATCTTTTGTACTGTCTATGGCCACACTTCACATCCCAGGCCTTCTCTCACATTGTATGGAGCACAGGAAAAGGGGAGGTCAGTGAAAACTGCTACTCACTCAGACACACACAGCAACGTTCTGCTCAATGGAGCAATGTCTGATCTCATATATGTAGGGTATAACATAAGTATCTGCCAACCCACTTGGTTTATTCCACTTTTTCTGCTTTTTGCCCACTCCAAGCCTCATTTCATCAGACTGCTGCATACAGACTACTGAAACATGCAAAGCATGCAACATTCTAGTTTCTACTCCTTGCTTTCCTTTTCCTTGCATTTCCATTAATAACTTTTCCATGGTTTTAAGCCCACCACAAACCTGTAACAACTGCCTGCTGACCTTGTCTAACTCCTGTCCATCCTATTTCCCTAAGTTTGTTTAGTGCTCTGGTCTAGTGAAAGGTGTCCCTGCCCATGCCAGGAGAGTTGGAATTAGATGATCCTTAAGGTCCTTTCCAACCCAAACCATTCTGGGATTCTAGTGCTGGGGTTCAACAAATATCAGGCGGTGAGGGCGACTTATCCAAATACATTATCTAGGGAGTAGTGCAACAGAATATACTACCCACACAACCAAACAGCCTCCATCATCCCCCTCAAACACCTGCACAAACAGACTTCAGTTTCTCCATTTCTACTTTCAAAGCTTCTATTTCCAAATGGAATAAAACATTAAAAAAAAGTTAGCTAAAGCAAATGCTGCACAGGAAAATATGGCAGCTGCATCACACACGAGCAAGACAACTTACTCCACGAGTGGCTGTCACATTTGTGGCAATGCCTTCTGGAGACATAAACTCAGTTCCAAAAGCAACCTTAGCTACTACCAGGACTGAGGCCAGATGTTAAGTGGCGGCCAGGGAGATGCTGAAAGGAGAATAAGGGCTTGATCTGGGAGCGATTGTTAAACACCATGTGTGTCACAGACACACAAGGCTGGGAACACTTAGGAGCTTTCCCTTCACGATTTAGACGGCAAATCCTATTGCAAGCCAGCTGGAACAAAACAGTCCTCTTAAAAAGCAGTAGACAGAGCATTTCCAGGTATGTTTAAAAAAACCTGAGATATTCTGGGAAGAGATACTTTAATTGTGGCAGAACACAGTGTTGGGAACACCTGTGGAATAAGAAAAGCATGAAGGGATGTAGCAACCACACACCCTAAGAACAGGCCTGGTTTGATATTTAGCAATTTCTTTCATTCGAGCATTTGTTTTGCTATCTGTGTTACCTAGGAAAACAGGAGCTGGCCAAAACCAAATGCCCCAGCCTGAACTTGAAAACACTATTTCAAACACTAGTCAAATAGAACTAGCAATTTGGGGAAAGGAAGACTGAGGACAAAGCTGCGTAATAGGGCTTTGCTCCCAGAAGCAGGAGCTGCTTCCACCATCCATTTATCTTCCAAAGACATAGGCACAATAAAAACAACTCAGAAGAGCTCAAAAATCTCACTGGTATTTACTGACAGTAAGAAAGTACCAATGCAATGCAATGTGGAAAGTGATTCTAGACCAAATACAAACTGAAGTCAACGTGCACTAATGAAACTGTATTTCAACCCTCTACAGTCAGGCTTATTCAGAATTAAAGTAGCTATAATCGGCTCTAACATAACTCAATTTTGAAGAAAATTGAGTAAAAAGAGGCCACACAGAATAGCTACAGCATAGAAAGGTAAGAACAGGCAGACAGAGTGAAATGCGGGTACCAAATCAGATCAAGCTTATGCAGAGAGTTCCTAAATGAATTTGGATTCCTTTGCATTACTTAACTTGATCCATCAAGTACAGTCCTTACGTCATGCACTGAAGGACACTGGATTCCGAGGACTGTGCAGTACGTCAGGAGGAGCAGTACCTGCAAACATTTCCATCTCCCACGGATGCCCACCTGGGGGTGGCTGAGTGCATTCACCCCATCTGAGCAGTGATGGCTGATCAAGGGAGTCTCTGCCCTTGCCAAAAGGAGAGGTGAGGGCCAAAGAACCACACGAGATAAAAGTCTGAAACTCTTCCAGTACTGAGGACTGACTGCCAGATCCTGACCTGATCCTGACACACAAGCAGGCACTGCTCACTGCTGTCACACCTGAGCTAGGCCTTCAAGAAAGCACAAAGTAGGTGATTCATTTTGCACATATAAGCTATACCATTAGAATCTGCACCCTGTGGGCTCCTGCTGCATTGGCATTGAAGCTGTAATCCATTACATCTGTCTGAGCACACACTTCCTCCACAAAGTGTGTACTTATAGGACTGTTAAAAATGTCAAGGACTTTCAGCCTCAGATTCTGACTTCAGCCTTCCCAGTTTAAATTTTCACTCACATAACTGCCTTAATTTCCATTTATATTGTTTATTTTAGTTTCAAGCCTTATACATAGCCTTTACTAGCCTAGACTGACTAGTTCTGACTGCCTAAAAATCAGCAGAAACAACTGATTAAGGCAAGGGCCTGGAAAGAGTCCTCTATTGAGGCTTGGAATCTCAGTCACTTAAGAGATTTGGGGCTTGTGTGCCTCAACTCATTCTGTAGTTCCCAGGAGAAAAAAATTAATGTGTGAAGCACAGTAAGGAAAAGCCTTTTACAGAGGCATCACCAGGTCACCAGCTGAACCACAGCTTCCCTTCACTCTGAGCTTTGCCAAACCCCATGATGAAGTCCTAGACTTGAGCAGCAAGATCACCTCACTTCCTGGTTCTCAGCTGAACAGGAAGCAAAATATACACTAACATCAACTACAGAAGGTATTCACTGCTCCTAAAGTTCACCTCTGAGTGGCATCAAACTGCATTCTGATAAAATACACCAGGGATGTGGCTCAATCTTCTGTGAAATCATGGACAGCTGGCACCTTAATAATCTTTGATTTCACAGCAGTCTCCTTGTGCTGGCACCTTTGCTTCCTGACATCTTAGCTTTTGTAGAGTTAATGGTTGGCAAAACCAGCACTGTCAAATCTGAAGGTCTTAATTTTCACTTTAATCCAGAATCAACCTCTTCAGAATCAGTTTCCTGCCTGCATTGATCTTTCTGCCCAGGACTTCAGAACATCAGTCCCACCAGGGCAAACATCTGGAGTGGATTGCCACCAAAGCTGAGTGAAAAAGAATTTAAAGATACACTACAAAAGATGCCTTCACGAAACTCTTCCTCTTCTCTGAAGGAAACCTACACCACCACTAACAATTCCCTTCTTGCAGCTCTCATCCTCCACAGACAGCATGGTCAGGAATGACCTGGCAGTTCCTTAGAGCAATTATCAAAGCCTGTTTCACCCGTGACTCACATCTCATCTGTGTCAAGTGGGCAACTTCTGTTGAAACACAGGTCACTGCAACATGCATTGCAATAGCACCAGCATCACAAGATAGCAAACACTGCAGCAGCTCAATACTCACACTCAGCAGGAGGCACTTGTTTTCTTTGATGGCACCTATGCAGCCCACGAAGCCAATGATCATGACAAACGTCCCTGTGACGATCAGTAGGTTGGCAGCTGACAGGGACGGGAAAGAAGAGGAGAGGGTGGCAAAGTTCCCTTGGGTAACAGCCAACCAGATGCCTACACCAAGGATTCCACAGCCTCCCAACTGGGAAAACAAAGAGAAACAAAGAAACTCAGTTATTGTATCCAAGCAACCCCAGACATTAATCCATGTCAATATGGCAGTGGAGCAAACCAGCAGTCACACCTAATAAGAAATCATCTCTTCCTGTTGCACTTTCGGAAGGAAAAACAAAGGAAAAAGAAAAAAAATTATTATAGAGAAGTCATCAGTAAGATGCAACACACAAAAAGACACAGATTTCCTAAATCCAAGACACAACCTCAGATACCAGGTCTTTTGCTCTCTAATGGAAAAGCAGACATTGAGTAAAGGATAAATTCCCAGAGGTTCAGCTCTCAAAGGGATTGAAAAAATCCATGTCCTATTTAGGTACCTTACAGAGCTACCCAGAATGGATGAAGCATTTTTGATTCTCCATTCTTCCCATCCCAATACACTGTCTCTCATCCCTGACACATGCCATAAACAGATCTTGCCAGAGCATCCCCCTGGCAGGACACCTCATACTTCTTAGTTAGTTCCTGTCTAAGGTCAAGCCTCCCTTGGAAGCAAGAGAGCATTTAGAGTGTAAAGTAAAGAGGATTTTGCATTATTATCAGTCACACAGCACAGCATCACTTAGGTTTCTTTCTTTCCTGCTCTCCCTTTAAAATAACCAATTTTTATTGAGTTTATAATTGCACTTTATTATCCAAATCAATTAAAGGCTTGGAAAGAAATTCTGCTCATAGAGTAGTAAGCCAGACATATGCAGGAGCATATCCACTAAATACCTGCACAAAGTGGATGAACATAAGGCAGCTCATGAACCAGGGAACGAAAAAGATAGAGCTAATCCTGGGGCAGAGCTAAACCTCAGAAATGAAACACAGAGGAGAAACACAAAAGCCAAAGCAATTTCTTACACTAATTACTAAGGTTGTCTCTTAATGCCACTGAATTCCTCCCCGAATAAAGGACAATAAAGGCAGCTGTGTTTTAAGGCAGCTCTCCTCACCCCAGCTGCAAACCAGTCTCTTTTGTTCAGAGCTAAGGAAGCACGCTATACCTCACTGCAATGTACCTCAGCTGCACCAACCTGCGTGTCTCCACGGAGAGAAAGCCAACTCCAGGACACAAGGACTCAAATCGCCTCATTCTGGAGTCTTTTCATGTTCCAGGCATCACTGTATCAACCTTTCACAAGTACCCTCTACAAGTGCCACGGAGGGACAGTCCATGCCCTGACCATATACACTGAAAATACCTCCCCTCTATTCCCACTTACAGAGCATGATCTTTAACATCGTCCAAAATGACTGAAGAATAACCAAGGAAGGGGAAGAATACTTAAAGAAGGTGACCCACAGAATATCATTTAGGCTAAGGGAGAGGATATAAAGAAAAGCTATCATCATGGCCCAAGGAAAAAAAATTGAATCAAATAGGAATAAATTCCTTAAAGAGGGAATAAAACTCTGAAGGTCTACTGAACAACAGAACAGCATCGAAGGAGAGGTGGCAAACACCTAAGCTAAAACCAAACTGGTCAGAGTGCTGAAATACAGTCAGGAATAGCACTAAACTGCCTGAGGAATGGGACGGAAAGCAGAAGTGCACTTCTGCCTCTTCAGCTTGGAGGATGTTCGCCTCAAAACCAGCCTCAGAGCTGCAGGCACAGGGAGGCCGCTCAAGCAGCCTAATTAAGCCTAATGAAGGTGGATGCCTAAGAGCAGCAGAGCCGTGACCTTGCAATACATTCAGCTCTTACCTTCAGTTCTTTGTTCTGAAGCAATACAACAGCACCAGTAAGAGGCAGCTTATTTCATCACCTTTCATGCTCCCCGTGCTGCTACACTGCTTTGGGTGATACCAACACCCACAACTTTCACTTGTATTACAGGAGGTGGGTCTCACTGAGAATGCTGTAAAGGCAAGACCTGCTTGCCTGTTCTTCCATCATCCACTAAATTCTTTATGATGCACAATGCTTAATGCTTGAGACATCGTTGCCTGGACATTTGAATTCAGCATCTTCTGACTCCAAAGTCATTCTTGTTTGCAGAAATTGGAAATTCACCAGTGGCACAAAACATCACAAAACCAGGACACAGTTCATGCAAAATGCCACGACTGGGGCTGTAGCCATTTAGATCAGGGATGAATATTTCAGGTCAGTTGTTCAGCAGGAGCATCTCACTACATTGTCCTTGATTCAGAGACACATTGCTCTCTGGCAGCTCATTATCCTCCTATTTTTGAAGAGATAATGCACAGCTCTTCCTTAGGTTGATCGACCAAACCTTGAAATGCACAAAGGAATCCTTTAAACATTAAACCATCTGGCTCAAACTGCATTTCACAATGTCAGCACACATTACTGAAGACTGCTCCACCTCAGTTCAGCCCTGTTCCTTTTCCCACACCAGAACACCCACTCATGATCCCCAAATAAATTTACTAAGCTGTCACCCCAGGCACACCTGCCTGGGAAACAGAGGCTGTCCTTAGCTCTAAACCGCTCTTTAAACCCCGCTTTTTCCCCAGGGAGCAAAGCACACCTGTAAGTCTCCATCTAGTGGCCTTTTAACACTCAAGCACCTGGTTAAGGAAATGTTCAAAGAACCACGTTCCCATGTTTAAAGAACCAAGACCCCCCCAAGACAGCCACAGGAGCCTTTCCAACAATAGCCAAATGTTTTCCATTCCAACACATTCAAAAAGCTTGCTCCCCCATCCCCTCTGCCCTCCATTCTGAACTGAACTGCAATGTAATTCCTAGTCTGACACCGAAGGATTAGAGGAATTACATTTACTTATTCTGGATCAGAGCCAAGAGAAAACAGTTGTAGTTGGTTCTATGCTGCACGTCTGTTTTTACTTCTTCCTCCTGGTATTTAAGGCACAGATAATTTTAAACGGTTATTTATGATGTTCCCTCTCCTCCACTTTTTCTCTCCTTACCCCATCCCCAACCCCCAGTCCCTTTTTTTTGTGTCAGAGTCGGAAGCACAGTGAGGAAATGATAAATTTTGACAGTTTTCCAGGCTTGTTGATATGTGAAATTTAACAAAACCAAAACCATTAACAGGGCTACTTTTGACAATTTAGGGACTTCCACGCAAACAGTGATGCTGTCACAGTTAAAAGAGAAAACATTAACACAAAAAAATTAGAGAGAAGTCCACTGCTTAAACCTGATGTATTGGCAGCCAAATGAGTCTGTATTAACTCCATTTGGTGAGTGTAGAGTTGACTTTAAATTTTAAAAAAAGGTCCCCTTCAAAGATGCCAGGCTACTGACAATAGCATTTTTTAAAATTCCCTTGTGAAATGTTTAACACATTATTGGCCTAATTTTTCATGATAATCCACTCTCTTGCAGGCAAGGCAGCTCATGGCAAAACCTGAAACAAAATGCAGCTCCCGCTAACATTTTTTTCCCCAATAAATGTTGCATATTTTTCTGCGAAGTCTTTTATTCTGAGGTCAAAACAGTGGGACACCAGAAGGAATATGTCACAGCCCCAAGATGTAGGATATTTGAGTCAGGAAAGACCTCAGTGTAAATCTTGAGCAGGCTGTTTGGCACATCTGTGCCTGAGTGGCAAAGCTGTGAGTAAAAGACACGAGCAGTGGGTTCTTTGCAAGCCCTGGACTTTGCAACTGGCTGTGGAAATAGCAGAACATTCTGCTCAAGACAAATTGCTCATAGGCATTTATGGAGCAGAGTCAAGCAGTATAGCAAGTGTCTTACTCTAAAAGCAGAGATTATCTGTCTCTTCTTCCCCAAGAGATACACAGACACGTGCGCTTGCTCTCTTGGCAAAAAAGCTGCCTATGGAATTAGATCCTCCAAATTGTTCTAATGGGCTAGAAAATAAATTATTCAGGCTTCGGTGACTACATTTAGAATTGATCTTACAGTATGATAATCAAAGTAATCCCAAACAGCCCTGGATATATGCCTGTTGGTGGAGAAAATTATTCTGAAGTTACAGCTACACACTTAAAATACTGCAGGAGAAATTGACTCATTGTTCATGATAATGGTGCTGGCGTCTTTAACTGGGGTTTTTTATTGGTTTTATAACATGGAAAATGCATCTAATTGAGGTTTCTCATACTGTATCTGATTAGGATCTACTCATCACACTTCCTCTTTTAGCTAAAAAAAAAAATTCCTTGTGTGTTAAGAAATACACTGAGAACAGAATCCAAGTGGAAGTTATGACCTGTTGTTCTGCAGTTAAACTAACTCCCTTGAAGGGTTTTTCTCCCCCAGTCTCTACATATTTAAACCAGAAGGGCTCTCTCAATCCCACTTGCATGAATATGCTTCCCCCGCCAAGTACAGAGTTAAAGCATACAATGAAAGAAAACAACATCTAAGTATCAACAGTAGTGATGTGAACATTACCCTGCAAATGTTCTCGTAATATTAGGCACACTTAAATTACTGTTGCTTTCTGCTAGTGTATTGTTTTGGCACGGCCTGGTTTTAGGTAGCAGGGGGGCCACAAAGCTGGTTCCTGTGAGAAGCTGCTGGAAGCTTCCACCATGTCCAGCAGAGCCAGTGGCTGATGGCTCTGAAGATGGACATGCTGCTGGCCAAAACCGGGCCAGTGAGAGAGGTTAGTAACGCCTCCGTGATGACATATTTAAGAAGAAAATCAAAACAAAGTCACAAGATTGTGTATTCTAGTCAGAGAAGAGGAGGAGGTGAGCACATGTGAGGGAAAATGACATGACAACATCAAGGTCGGTGAAGAAGAAGGGGCAGNGTGAAATGAGAGAGCCACGCTGCCGCAGTTTTGGGAGGGCTGTGTGCCCGTGGGAGGGGCTCACGCTGCAGCAGGGGCGGTGTGGCTGCTGCTCCTGAGGGGGGGCCCACGCTGGGGAAGTTCAGGAGAACTGTCTCCTGTGGGAAGGACCCCACGGCCTCACAGGGGAAGGACTCGTCTCCCGGAGCAGCAGACGGAAGTCTCGGTGATGGACTGACCAAACGCCCATGCCCTGTCTCCCTGCGCTGCCGGTGGGAAGGAGGGAGGGGCTGGGAGGGAGAAGGTGTTCTAAGGGCTTATTTTACTTCTCATTATCCTCTGATTCTGCTAGTAATAAATTCACTTTGCAACTTGAGTCTGTTTCACCCTTGAAGTCTTTCTCCCGGTCCTTTTTTTCCTAATCTTTTTTCCTTTTCCCTCCTCTGCCCAGCTGTGGCAGGGGAGGGTGAGCGAGCGGCTCTGGTGGGTGCCTGGCGTTGGGCCAGCGTCAAACCACGACAGCTAGATACAGAGAGGAGGTGGAAATGGAATACTGCTGTATAGTGACAGGATCAAATGAATCAAGAATCTTCCCTGGGAAAAGCAGGAGCCTGGGTGCAAGCGCAGACAGAGGCTGTGGCGCTCCACAGCCAGAGGTTGAAATTTAACAAATATGGGATGGTAGAAGCACATTTCTACCCTTGGAGTATTGAGGCATAAACTCCATCCAAAATGGCCATGATCTGAGCTATGTCCTTTTAGCAAGAATTTAAAAAGAACTAAGGAAAAAAACTCTTGAAAAATGATTAGTTAGTAGGGACCACAATCCTGGGAGTGAAGATAGTGGAACAATAGCACTCCCTAAACACCAATATGGGATAGGAAAGGTGAATAGAGGATCATTATTCACTTTTCTTAAGATTAAAAAAGCCAGAGGTTATTTGGTCTGCAGGTTGAAAACCAGTAAAGTCAAGTACTTCTTCACAAAATATTTAATTAAATTCTGGAATTCACTGCCACAGAGTTTTGTGGATGCTGAAATATATGCAGGTTCAAAAAGGGATTACACAAATCAAATGAGGGCAAGGCATCCCAGCATTTCCTATAAATGATATTTTACTTCCAGCCCTTTCAGGGGAAGACCTTAAACTTAATTGGAGGAGCTGATTAAAATGTCCTGTCTTGTCCCTCCTTTTTTCTTACATTCTCTCTAAGAATCCCTGAGCAACCATGACCAAAAATAGGGTACTCAGCTAGATAAAACCTTTTCAACATTACGAACATTTGTTTGTTCTCCTTATTTCACCCTCTTCCCCACTAGTTTAAATGTTCCCCTAGAGTTTGAATTTTTTTTTTTTTTTTTGCTTGCTTCTTTGACTTGGCATCAGCCTACTTTCAGAGACAGGGTTATAGACATAGACACCAATCAAGGAGTTAAATCCCTGTTTCTGTTTCTCCTTACCTACATATCATATCCTTAGTTTTGTATCAATGAATACATTGCTTATTTCAACATTAAATTTAAAGATCTGTTTCATTCATCAAATTTATCTAATTTAGAAACAAATTCAAGATCCCTATCTCCCTCAGATCCACTGGACCTACAAATGCTGTGTTTCTTTTCCTGTCAGCATGCAGATCCTATTCAGCCTCTTCTCTCTCAGGAAGGGGAAGGGGAAAGGTAAGTGCATAACTGAGTAAATCACAAAGCATTTCAAATGCCAGTCTCTTCAGCTCTACATATAAGCAGTAAAAATTTAAAAGCTCTATTAAACTAGTTGTTTGGCCCTACCACCTCACTTTCTTTTCACTTTCCTGAAAAATTAGTTTAGAATACAAACATCTCATACTGCAATATGGGCCACTATGTAGAGAAGCAGCAGCCAAAGACCTCCAAGAGCTGCAGGCCTGCACCCCCAGTAGGTGTCAACAGCATGACTGATGGGTCACCACCCTGAGCAACACCAGCCAAGGATCCTGCCTGAATATCCCACTGGACATTTTCTCCTGAATTAATATCCTGTCTGCCTCTCCTTTACAAGCCAGTGTCTTGTCAGTAGTGCAACACAGCATGTAGCACTCAATATAATTTCAGAGTAGATGTGCCGTGCCATCTTCCATGAGCCTGAACTTGATACCCTGCATGACAGCCAAGCAACTGTTACATGAGCACAGGTAGCTGAGTGCTACAATCCCAAGCTGTGTTCTGCCTGCCAGCATGACATTCATGCCCTCACTGCCCTTTAACTTCACTGTGTCTTGTCAAAGGTTAGAAGAAACACATATCAATAGCTCATGTTGTTGTTTTCCTTCCCTTTAGACCCTTCTCTCCTACAAACAGGCTTTGTTTCAGGATATTCCACCCAGTGCGTGAGCCTGACAAATACCAAGTGATTTTATCAAGCTTAAAAGGAGCTCTGAAGTCCTGTTTTTAGACTATGTGGGGAAAGAAACATCACAAGAAGGGCATTCCTTCTCATACTGTCAATAATGGAAACATTCAAAATGCTGCTTTTTCAGTTATCCTGGCAAACCCAGGGTATCCTCAGGAACTTAAGCCTTAAGAAATTCATTATTCTTTCTCAGTTGAGTTCCCCCACTAAACTGCAGTCTCATACAACTAAAGTAAATCTGGGGACAATTGAAGATGTCAGAAGACAGAATCTCATGCTGACACCCCACTAATGGAAAAGTGAATAAAGAGTCATTCAGGTAATCCCTGCTGTTTTATGAGTAGCATTCTCCTACACACTTGCTCCTCCAAATCATAGTTACCTATCAACAAGGTACAGAAGAACAGAACTGCAACATTTATGGGTTAATACCCCCAACCTAAAAAGTGATGGTTTCCCTTCATGGGATCAAAATTCATCGAAACACTTAAATGTGTGCTCAATTGCATCCTTATTCAGCAAAGCAAGAAAAGAATGTGCTTAACTGCCACTGACCTTAATTAGGCCCTTTTGTAGTGCACTGAATTGCCCTGTGCTGCAAAGCTCTGTCACTGAGGATGTAAAAACTTGCAGATATAGAACAGGTGAGAATGACCTATTAAGGCAGCACTGCTGATAAAAGATTAAACATGATCAAAGAATATTAAAAAGTGGTGATTATCAGTGTCACAAGCATCTAATGTGGCAACTTGCCTACACTGTAATTCAAGTTAAAGATTACGAAGAAAGCAGTGAGTTAATGACAACTTACTGAAACAGAGCAAATGCATGAGTTAGAAAAGGAAAAGGGATGAATGCACTACCACTACTCTTTCCAGGTTCTAGCTTTAACTGCTGCCAAGCTGAAAGTGTTAAAGCTTTTTTATCTGCTCCTCAAATGGAATTTCTGAATCCACCTGGGATTACTGTAATGAAATAGATACAGTTGTAATGAGGAATACGTGCATGAGGTCTGGAATCAGAATCCATCAAATGAAGACAATCTTTTAACAAAGAAGCAGCAGTGGAAGAAAAGTGGGTGGGACCAGGAGTCTCTGTTCTGTTCCATCCCTACAGCAGTAACTAACTTTTAAAATTACTTTGTAGCATGAACTGGGAAAAGACCGGACCTGGAGCTCTAGATGCAATTGTAGTCACCTGTTGTCACATACACAGCACTAAATACTGAAAGCAATAGAAGCAAATAGAATTGTAAAGTTTGGGGTTTTATACAACACAAACCCTGTGATTTCTGTAAAGGAGATTGCTAATGGAGAATTTTACCTGAACCATTTGGATGAGATGCTGAGAGAAACTGAGAATAATAAGCCTCAAACACTGACTCCAGAGAAATCTGGTTTAGCACAGATTTCCTGCATTAGATAAAGTCCAGATTATTTGGTATTTTTAGTGCTTTTCTCTCCCCTGGAGGTACTGGATGGGTTTAGACTAAATGGTAGTGAAATAAGATGATATGGTCCCATAAGAAACAAAGATAAACAAACAGGCTCCTTACAGAACACAAAGATGACAGAGACGGTCATTCTATTTCATATTACTTGAAAGTTTTTAAAACATGTTGTAACAAGCACAATCTGCAGAAAAATAAAATGAAACCCAATTTTATATTGCATGTTTAATCCATCCACAGAGGTATGTAGATAGCACAAGGCTGGTTGCTATAGAAACATCCATACTGAACAGAGATACCATAGTTGAAATGCAAAATTAGTTGTGAATTTAAAAAAGAAAATTGCTGATACTGTAAAAAAACCCAACCAGACAACAGCTAAAGGTGATGCCCTCCCTCACAAAAGCTTTCAGAAAGTAAGTCTTCACTCTATAAACCAATATTTGATTAAATATTCTGAACAAAGAATCTCCTGCACTGCAGAGTGGCAGAAGCTAAATTCTGGAAGTTGAGTCAGACCACAAAAAGAGCCTCTGGTTTCAGTCCTGGATTTGAGGGCAGGTAGTATTTCCCAACACATCTGGCGTTTTACATACCAAGGCTGATTCTGAGCATCCTTTCTCAGGTCCCAAATTGTGCTGATGTATTCCATTGTGATTATGGCTAATTTTCCTGATGGAGACCTCTGCTAACATACAGTCTACACAACAGGTCTTCTCCAATTCCTCCAACACCAATGCAGCTATGCCACGTTCTCTGCTCCCATTCAGCTTTCTGAAGTGTACTCAGCAGCCAGTGCCAGTGTCAAGAAGGACATAGATACATACAGGGTCACTATCAAACACTGCTCTCCACCCCACAGCTGACAGCAGAGGGCTGGAGGTGAGGGTCAGTGGGAACACCAGCACAGCAGCACTCCCTTCCTCAGTCCCACCATCGATACTGTGCCTGAAACCTGCTCTTTCTGCCCAGGTGCTGACAACACCCAAGGACAGACAAATATCCAAGCCCCTTCCCACTATTCTCTCTCGCTCTAAAAAGCACAGGACTCTCAGGCTGATTTTTGGCATGCCCAACTCTTTTTGAGGAGCTCAAGCCCTGCTCAGGAATTGAGCCCATTGTGAGCAGGGACAAGAAGGGTTTTGGGAAGCAGTAGGACTTATACACAATATCTCATTTCCTGAGGTTTAACTTTTCAAGGGGATGGGGAAAATGACCAAACTTGTACACCACAACTGGCTTACAATGAAAAGTCTTTTATAAACAGTCCCATCAATAAGCAGCTCACATGGTCGTAGGAAGGATTTCTGACATGTTCAGTATTGATCCCCTGATCAATAACAGGCTTGTGAGCAATAATCACACCCTAATAGCCTCACATCACAAAGCTCATCTTCTTTCACTGAACTCCATCAAAAAGCTAAGCAAAACACATTCTAAATCTTTTATGGATTCTTTTTAATGGATTGTTAATAATATTTGTACAAGCAAACAAAGTATTTACTACCATCTCAACTGCCTAAATTCCATGTAAGCAGTCCCTTGTAACAAAACCAGTGTTACGTCTGGAATAGCATCTCTCACTTCAATAGCTCAAATGCCTTGTCAAGAAAGCTGTTCTAATTGGGTAGGAGTACAAGAGAAAGCAAAGATTATTCCCTTGCTTTATGTTAGCAATTTTTAATGATTGTTTATTTATATTAGGCTTTGCTATGCAATAGCACATCTGAGGCTATTTATACACAATTGCTTGTATCCCAAGCCACTTCCAAGCACGGGCAGTATGCCATCAGTAATGAATGCCACCTCAAATAATCTTTTTTTCTGTACTAGTTATCCCCAAAGGAAACATTACAGTCCCTTCTTATCACCAACCAAATATCTGCTACAGAAGCATTTCAGATCCTTTGGAATAAACACATTTAAACAGATCTGTGATCAGCAGCTTCGCTGCAACATACAGACAGGAGAGCCCACAGATTCCCCTGCTTGCACATTTTATTTTGCTTTTTCTATTTCGTGGATCTGAGGACATGAGACTGTAACAATGAGTGTAAACATTCCCTCTGGGACTGTCCAAACAACGAGTAAGGGCTCCCTCCATGTACTCCTCTGGTCATATAAGTACTGTTGCCACTTCTGAACTGCTAAAGATTTCTGGACTAGACTTCATCTTCTTCTGTCAAGTGCTACAGGATACAACACAGGAAGACTGCAAATATTTCTTCTGAGCTCCAGTCTATACAACCAGCATTTAGACATCTAGGGTGGGATTCAGGTCACCTAACTTTTGATGTCAATGCTGTTACTGATGCCTAGAAAATAAAGTGGCTCACCATGGTCTAAGCCTGCCTTGGGTCAGCTGAACAGCTCCCTGGGCATCATTAACAGCATTGATCAGAATTCCCCTGACCACAAGGGCAGCCCAGATGCCTGGAGTTAGGGCAACTCATATCTCAGCTCAAATTCACCTGCCCTGACTCTCTTTCATTTGTCATGGGAAGGAAGAGGCATGTTCAAAGTTCACTCCAGCCTATTCTAGAATATGCATCCAGGCCAAATGACTCTTTGGGAAACTTACTCTGTGCGGTAGCCAGAACAAACACCACAGACAGCAAAAATCCCTCCTTTACCCTGTTACCTAAATGAGAGAAAAGCTGGTTCTCTCTCCAGAGGTCTGGTTGTGAGGCTTTACAATCCTCCCTGAGGTAATTTGGAAATTAACTCATCTATCTTTATTAATTAAAATTACATATTGCTTTTTTTTATTCCTCAGTATAAAAACGTTGTCGCATAGACATTAAACCCCCATGTGCGGTCAAATACACACAGATAGCACGAAGAATCAAATTATCTCAGTTTAGCAAGTCCCAGCCAATGCTCATGGAAAGCATTCATATATACTTTCATTCTTGCACTGCCCCTTACGTGTATTATTTCTTAGTAGCTCTTAATAAAGGCACATGACTGACATGAATTTATAGCTTTTTTATTACTTTGCCCCTTCGGGTTATAAATACATGAAACAGTTGTAGTTTATTGCATTTTTATGTTTGTCAGTTTTATTTACACACTCTTTCTTGCCATTAGATGGTAAAGAGCTTTTGGGTTTCTGCAGATCCTCAATCATTCTGTGCCAGGGCCTGAAATGAGATGGAAACAAAGACTTCTGGCTTGTCTAAGAATAAATGGTCATCTCAAACACTTCCTCAGCACATCCTTCCACCATAAAGCACTACTACATAAATATGACTTAATAAATTATCTATCTTAAGTTTTTGCATGCTCACAGCAGTTTACCAATAAATGTTCTGCAGTACCTGCTTAAAAAAAACCCTAGACATAAAATCATTGCCAATGATGATGAATGATTACAGCTTAATAACAGTCAAGCTGACAAAGCTGAAATGTCCACAGGGTGCACTGCAATTCAAATTCCACAGGTGAAAAAATAAAAAGCTTTCAAATAGAAATGTTCCTGTCTTCAGCAAAAGGAGACAATGGCCTTGTGACACCCGGGTGTGTACTAATTCTAGGATGTCACCCAAAAACAAAACACTGGAATTTCATGCAAATTTAGCAGGCAAGAGAGTAAATGAGCTTCAGGGCAGAGATGATTGAATGTGTCTGTGCTGGGTGGGACAGCTCTGACAAGAGAATAAAACCAGAGACAAACATGGGAGCATGACAGAAAAGAAAGTCAAATACGGAGAAGGATAACTTTACCCAAACAAGAACAAGAAGGTATTTGGGATAGCGAATCATATTCTTGGGTTAATTACAAAATTAGCTTTTCTGGATAGGAAAGGGGAAGGCAGCAATGGGACTCTCAGTATCAATTCTCTCAGTAAAGTTCAGGCTAAAAGTCATATTTGTCAATCAAGGGAAAAGTCTTATTTAATAACTCATTATGAGGCCACTTGGAGTCTGCACCTCTGCTGTAGAGAACCTGCTCACAGTTAATGACCTGTAGCCACTTAATGCTAAATGACCAATTTCAAATTGTAAATAAGCAGTTCTGTATGAAGAAAAAGTCTCAACATTATTTCAGCCACCTTCATTCCCATTCCATTAACAATTTAAGAGGCAAAATGCAATCAAAGGGGCAGAGAGCTCTCATCTTCAGATGGTGAAGTGAATCCCCAAGAAGCATTCAGTTCAATATTATTCCTGGCCTTTCTCACTCTGACAAGATGAAGTGAGGTTTTCCTTACAAGTAAGAGCAGGACAAATTTGCCAGGACAAACACAAAAAAACCCCATCCAGTCCACCTCCTCTCTTTCCCTCATCTCTCAAAGGGTTTGACTGGCCAGTAAGAAGATGCTCTCTAACAAGAGGCAGGTATCGAAAGTACCCGGCTGAAAAGGGAGGACAGGATAGCAGGACGAATGAGAGTCCTCCAATGAAAGTGGAAAAATAAAGCAGGAAAACATGAAGGAAAATCCTTTGAGTAAGCAGTGTCTAGTACTTAATTATACCACCCTCTAGACTCAGTGATCTGGGTGAATGTTCCCTCTCCATCCCTGACCTTCCTCCTGACAAGCTATCTCAGCAATTTTTGTTGTTCTACAGAAATTCTGCGTTTTTCCCTTGAAGACATTCTGTGTTCAGTGAACCAGGTCTCCTCTCTGCTCAAGGACTGTGGTCTCTGACTTGCTTATGAAGGGTGAAAGAAAGAACTGATGGGGGAAGGGGATACCAAGAGGATTGCAGTAATGAAGCCAAGGGTTAGTATAGCACAGCCAGTGAGGGTTGCAATCGCAGGGGGAACACTAGGGAATGGAAACACTTCCCTAGAGGAAAGCTCTGGAGGAAAAGGCAGCCTTCTCAGACCCAGCATCTGCCTTCCCTTCACTGCAGCAGCACAGGGAGAGCTGATGAAAATATGATGTCATTGTACCCCTTTATTTTAAGGGGAAAAGTTGCTATTGGCAAGCTGCTGTCTGGGTAATTGCTTCCTTTTTGGTCTAATGAATCTGAGATTTGTTGTCAGCCTTCCAGGGACAGTGAAAAGCTCATCTATTTTCTCCATTTTATCTGGATAAAATGGCCATGGGGTTTGCTCAGTTAGGCAGCATTACTGTGAATGATTAAGAACAAGTGCTAAAGCACCACCAAGACATTCACGGCACTATCAGAGCTGTGGACTAGCCCTCTCTAATAAAAACTAGTTCTTATAAAGAATAATTATCCTCAGTTGTAATCTTTAATACAAGTGGTGCTGGTGCAAGCAGCTAGACCTAGTTTCTGAAATACTTAAATAAATACTTCTGTCAGGACCTCTCAAGGAGTCATGCTCAAAGTATGACACTGTTCTCGGTGAGCGCAATGCTGCATCAAAGTCAGCTCTCTTCAGGCTGTGTAAAACACCTTCCTGCTCTGCCAAGCCCAAGGAAAGCACAGTCCCTCTTCCCCAACAGCTTTTTGAGTACAATTATGCATGTTCTAGATGCTTACACAAACTCACCCATTAGAAGAGGCAAAGAAAAGATTTTAGAGGGAAAGAGGAAACAGCTTGCCCTGCAGTGAGACCCTTTTCTGCAGAAGTGCCTTCCCAGGCACTGCTGCCATTGAAAGATGGTCTCACTTGCTTTCACTCAGCACAAAAGTCCAGCACAGCCTTTCAGGCAATAAAACACTTTTCAGACAGAAGAAGAACAACCCTGACTCAGGCAGGAATCCTACTGCCTTGTATTACTATAAGCAGATTAAAAGTTAGGTTATTTCTCTTTCATTCAAAACAAACCAGCAGCTACAAGCAGCTAAAACACCCCCAGAACTCCAGTGCTGCCAATGGTACAACAGCACATGGCACTTAGCATACTGAACACACTTTGGGGCCTTCCCCTAAAAGGACTTTGGACAAGAAAAACTTTTGGCTTCCCTCACTGTTGAGCTGACAAAACAAGCATATCCTTATCTTACAGCCAGCTAAAAATGGGAAAATAACTCTGACAAAGGGGACAAGAGGATCATAGGGAAACTTTCATGTCTCCTACCCGAGAGCAGCTCCCAGAAAGCCAGGTTTATTGCAGACACAATCTACTCATAATAAAACTTTGCTACAGGGCAAGAAAACCAACGGCAGAGAAATAATTTCCCTCTGCAAAGCATCTGCTTGCTGACTTTATTGCTGTTGCCATCTTGAACTGAAGAATTAAATAGTGGTAATATTTGTAGGGAAAGTAAGAATGCTCAGCACTGCCAATGAGAAAGGGTTCCCCTCTCTTTACATCACCCTCTAAATGCCCTTCTTTCTAAAACGGATCCTCAAAGGTTCTAGCAGGAAAAGAGAGCAACACTTCTCCAGGTGCCTCTCAATGTATCAACACACTCAACAGCTCTCCACAGATTCTAGGGCAGAAGCACTTGGAGGTAGGGTTAGACAGAAGCCAAACCCTTCTGCAAACCCAAGGCATTGCCTTTTGCAGAGCAATGGCCACATGGAAGTGGAGGCTGCTCCAGCTCTGCAGCTGGAGTGCTGACCAAAGAGCACTCATTGCCTGTCCCCAGGCCTCAGGGTTAATATGCTCTGGGACATTAAAAGATGTTTTGCTGCATCCTGTGCAATATCCAGCCCCAACCATTAACTGTACCTCCATAAATGCTCATTGCAGTCTGTTCCTGATGGCACTGGCTATAGGAAGGCTGACACTTGGGGGCCACAATGGCTTACCACCACATGTCCCACAGCAAACAGATTGATGCAAAGCCAGCCAAAGTCCTTTTAGCATAAACTGGAAGAAAAATGTAAGCCAAGCAAGAGATAGAGGGGATTTACAGCAATTCCAGCCTCATCTGGCCCATCTGAGACACTTCAACATGTTTAGCTCTGAGGACATAATTTCTATGTGATGCCAGATGGGTGCAGCGAGAAGGAAGAACAGCTTTACACATAATGTAAATGCACCAAGACCTGCCATCCACCTTTCTGATGTCAGAGCATTTTTGCTCATGCCTTCCATCCCCATGGTGTCTTGTGTGGCAATGGCAGATGAAGAGTTTGTGAAAGACTTTTTACATTTACATACTTTCACACACACAGTTCTCAGCTTAGAAAAGATGCCAGTGTGGCAGGATTAATATAGATACAGAACACAAAGTTTAGAGCTCACTAGGTACACTTTGGTCAACGAAATTCCCTTGCCCGGGTGTGCAGCTGCTCTATAATGAGTATGTGATAGGATTTGAACATGCACAGGAAAGTTTATTCAATCCTAATTGATGGTCTCTGCTGTCTGTGTAATAATGGGGTAAACCCGCAGTCAAGCAGAGCAGATGAGAGAGAAAGAAATAAACTAGTTTAAATCTGCCTGGGCTGCAGAACACATCAGATAAGGCCACTTGTGATACAATAGGAGTTAAGGGAAAGGGAAAAGAATTGCTGCAAGAAGCAAAAGAAAAAAGAACAAAACGAAAAAGCTGTGTGCCTTCATACATGCCCATATACATGTCCATGGTGTATAATGTGTGCCCCTAACAGGGTATTCACACTCCAAGCCTCTGATGTCATTTCAAGTATTTCAATTACCTACAGGCATGAGTCACATGGCATAGCCAAACACAGCTCCTACAAATAGCACTGATTTCTAAGCAACTATGCAAACATGCAGAACCTTTCCTATTATGGTTTATGTCCCCTTTTCACCCAATGTGTAGAGGATATAGCATCTAGTAACACAGAAAAGCAAAATACAGACCCCTTAACTGTCTTCAATTAAAATTCCACACAACTCATGAACTTTCTGCACATAAGCCAGAAACAAGTCAGCAGAGCATTTGCAACAAGATCAATGGTTTGGAAAATTTGGTCAACTCATACAATCACGCTCTGTAAATGAGAAGAGTCTGAAACAGCCAGAGAGTCTCTCCATGGGGAGGAGCAGCAGCAACATGAAGTGTAATGAAGCTAAAATAATCGAATCCCTTCGTTTTGTTTTTAAATTCCACTTTCTGAGTTTGTTCGTGAAGAGTATCAATCCAAAACAGAGGCCCAATTTATACTGCTGAGTGTAAAAGCCACAGCACTGCTGGCTACCGATAGGAGCTTTGTCTTTTGAAAGACTCCTGCATGGATTCGCCTGAGCGCTGGTACAAAAGGAAAGAATAAGGCAGTTCTCTCTCTCTTCTCACGCTATCTCCCCTTGCTGTTTCAAAGCAGGTGTGAAAAACTGACACACATACAAATAACCTATCTGAGCCAGCCAGGGAGAGCAAGTACTAGGAATGAACCTTTTTGGTGCTTTTCACCAATTGTGCCTCTGGCTGAATTACTGAATCACAAGGAGAAGAAGGGAGGAAAAGCCCACATTGCCCTTTCAGGTCTCTTTTGTATCATGTGGAAAAACCTTGTAGCCGAGGCCTTAGTTTTGACTGGCATGGCAACAGCAGCATGCTTACAGAAATTCTGACTGTAAAATCTTATTACTGAGATTAAACATACAGTTTTTAAAGATGGATGCTAAGAAAAAACCTTTCTGTGCATAGATACATGTCTTTCTTACCCAGTGCCATACTCCCTGCCCTCTTTTCGGCCATGAGCTATTCCCAAACTTCCTCTGATTTCAGAGTTCTGGCTCAGGTTCCCATTTAACCTTAGCAATGCTTTATGGTCCTAACACCACTACGTAGTATTTTCAAAGCAACCTTTTTAAAAATAAAAGGGCGACACTGGAGACAGATTTCTTAGTTCCGAAGAGGACTTCCAGAAGGCCTTTCTTTCTTCCCCCTGTCACTGCAAACATTTTCAGCTGTCACGGTTGTTTTTCAGATGCAGAAATGTGTTCAGATAACTGAACTGAGACAGGCTCCTCTGAAGATTTTATAATGAATACTCCCACCACCACACAAATTCTTGTCATTTTTGACTACAGAACTCACCTGCACATAAATACACTGTGTTCAAGTGCTTCATGACTATTTACTGCTTGCTATAAAAGTGGATAGGCCCAGTGAGGCTGCTGTGCTTCCCCATAGCAGGGCAGAGTCTGTTCAGCCTTGGTCCACCTTCTCTTTTTGTTGAGGGAAAGAGAAAGAAGGCAATTATCCTTTGGTTTTATTCCTATCTTGTTTTTCACTATTGTTGATTCTACTTCTTATTTAGTTTTCCTTTTGGAAAAAGAAAAAGTTCACTAAGGGGGGGACACAAGGGTTCTTCATTTTGTTGCCACTACAATGGCATCTAAAAAAATAAAAAAACCCTGACAAAACTGTCAGCTCACAGAATACTGCATGAAAATAAAACAGCAACAGAATTCACCAAATTTAGAGCTGATATGCAGCTTTTCTTTGTGCACCCAAATTTTGCCACCTGTGTGTCCAAGGACAGACACCAGTGTCACTGAGCTGCAAACTCCAAAGACTGAGGCTTTGCATGAAGAAAGGTCTAAAGCTGAGCAAGTCAAAGGTGCTTTCACAGACTTGGAAGAGCTCTCTGCCATTCAGTAAATGCCATGCTCTCAAAAAACTCTCTGATGGGACATTATGGAAACCAGGAAACCTGAAATAACTGTGATATCCTTCAATACTTAACATACAAGTAAAAAAATATCCAGCAGATGGGGAACAACAAGCAAGAGAAAACCCACAGAACACGAACCTGATCTTCATGTGTGTGCATATGGGCAAAAGAAAAAAGATATACCTAACTGGTAAGATGTTTCACAGGCATAAATCATGCAGCTCCACAGACCCATCAAATTTAGGTCTGGCACTGAAGTTTAAAAGCTTCTCTTCACTAAAGGTTTCTGTTCCAGGCCTGTATCTTTTACCTCGTCCACCTAAGTCAGCAGTTCCCAGTTGTAAAAATGAGCTTTCCCTGTCATCTCCTTGGCTGTTTCCCTACCCTCTGCAAAATACAAGTGCCACCTCTTGGCTGTTTTGCATCCTGTCTGATTCTTTCATCCCACCTGCATCTTCCTTACAGCACTGCTCAGCTCCCCCTTATCTGTTAGGAAAGCGGAAAAAAAAAAAAAGGTGAGGAGGAAGGCAGAATAATCCAAATCTTTGCATCATATTTAACTGCCTTACTCAGTTGAAATTACATTCCCCCTTCCTCATTCTGGACAACAGCTTAAAACTGATTACACCTTTTATATCTCTTCTCAAAGGATCTGTGGTGATGGTCTGCCAAAGATGAATGCTTACGTGTTGCTATACTTCTTAAAATCCCTTTGTCCCGGTACGTGACAGTCTTCACCAAGTAATCCTCCATGTCATACATTTAGGGAACATTGTCTGTCAAAATTACAAAGGAAGACAATCGAAGCTGACAGCATATGTTCTCCTAACAACATCTGTTATCAATCAAAAGGCTGTCAAGCAAATGCAAAAGATGAAACTCCTGCCCTTCATGGTGATCACACACATGATGTAAGGGACTGCTATCCCTGAAATACTCATTTTTGGGAATTCAGAGTGACCAGCCCACTGCAGCTGGTCAATGGTGTATTTTGACAAAGCACTTCTCCAGACTTCCTTGCTCTGCACAAAAGGCCACCTGCAGACAGATGCATAAATCAACAGATCACAGCAGAGATGTTCTACCAACAGACTGGCCATGCTCACACAACTTGCTCTTTTAGCATTTGATGGGTGAGGATGCTCATGATGAAAATCCTCACATCCTTCTTTTCTTGCTCTTCAAGCTTCTCTACTTGAATGGTTTCATCTGAAGAGGCAAATCAATCTAAGCCTGAAGGATCAACACATCCTGCGTGCCTTGCCCTTCTCGATCTATGCAATAACTCCAGCTTTTGTAATTGAAAGCGGATGACCTTACTTCTATTAAAGCCCCTTTTCTATTAATTATTCATCTGTCTAAATTAGAAGTTACTCAGCTCATGCAGTAAAGCAATCGTATGTGTTGTAACACCATCTCCCTGCTAAACTAATGACTCACTAATCAAGTGGGCATCTGCCATTCAGTGATAAGACTTAATTACTTGTGGTAAGCCCAAGAGGTTACCTGTCTACAGGTATTGTCTGTTCTGAAGTTCATGTTTCAGGTCCTTCAATAATTTCCACTAGCTGACACAGTTACAGTGGATGGAAAGGTTAACCCCACGACTATCTAATGACTTCAGTATCCCAAGATGTTACATCTTCAGGAAATGATGATTGTGGTTGTTTTAGTCTAGTGGAAGGACTAAAGGCATCGTGGTGCATGATGGGACACAGGAGTGATGAACATGTGTCATCAAACTTGGCACAATACAACAATAACTAAATAAGTAAAGGAAGAGAGCATGCTGCAGGATTAGAAACAACTTCCCTTATCAGCTTTTTCTGGTAGTATTCGCTCAGGGACATGCAGGAATCAAAAACTGTGATTGTGGTTTCTGAGAAACGGTGGTAAGCACAGAGGTATCCTGACATTTTCTACATCCAACCTATCACCTTTTGGAAGGGTTCAACGCTGGATCCTTTTCTCAAACAATCAGCTAATAGCACAAGATGTCTCAGTAAGGGTTTCAGAGCGCAAACAAGAAACACAGATTTGCAAACAATAGCATCATACCAGAGAAGGAAGCCCAAATGTATTTTGATGCTAAATGGAAAAGACAGCAGGGAAGGAAAGCCTCCAGCCCACTGCTCCAATAATATTTCTAGTACAGGCCACAAAGAGCTCTCCAAGTAATTTTGTGAAAACGAAATACCACTGCTGTCTTGTGGTTTTGGGGAGGGGGTTGTTGTTTAAAGAGAATGTTTATGAAGTGCTTTTGAATTGTTATTGCTCATTGTGGGATGATTGCATTTCACTGCAGAGCTGTATGAGATGTGCTTGTTCATTGATGCACAGGGTACATACATTGCTGTGCAGTAAGAGACCACAGCAATTACCAACCCCAGCTCCCTGTCTCTACACTACGAACACTGGCAGTAACTTTAGCTGAGGGCCATGAAGCCTGATGTAGGGCAACCAGTGAATATGTAACCATACTCCAGAATAGAAATACACCTCACTCCTCCATCCTTCTACAGGTAAGCAAAAGAAACATGAATTATAATGTTGTGACCCTATTTCAAGTCTGCAGCTCTTATGGAGACAATGCTGCTTCTGCAATTATGGTCAGCACTGTAACAAAACTACCACAGTAGCAGAATTCCTTTAACAGTACAAGAAAACTAAGGGAAGAAATTTATCTTTTACAGAAATCACATACTTATTAACCAGAAGGAATCCATATTTAGCTCTGATGTTTCAAAGGCACTTGCTAAATAATTAGATGACACTTTGTGTTTCTTTAGACCAGCCTCATCACTGTAACAGCAGCCTAAGGTTTACACCAAAGCATATCAATAAGAGCATGCATGGTTGCAGAATATCACCAACAGGCCAGCACCACTCCCAGCACTCAGTGAGTACAATTGCCAGTAGTTTCATTATCTCTGTAATCACTGACTCAAAAAAACTTCCTAATTACAAATGAATGAAAATAAGCATATACACCACATGGGAGATTTGTATTATTGCAGCTATTTGGGGGAGGGAAAAGATAGAAAGATAAAGTAGAAGTGGAAGAAATGAGCAATTGGCTCTCGTGAATCCTACTCTGGTATCTTGTCTACAAGATTCTCATGCTTTCAAAAAGCTGTAGCTACGGGCTTTCTCAGCATGAAACAAGCTGTCTCCATCACACCCTGAGCTGGATAAAGATCTGCACAATATAAACTTAAGGGAAGAAAATCAACCTCTAAAATACTTTCACCAATGAAGAGTATGTAAGCCCAAGATAACATTATGTTGCAGGGGTTTTCCAGCTGTTAACTGGCTGGAAGCTGAATGGGAAGGAAGCTAGTTAAACTAACACAGATGATGCCAAACATTGATTTTTTCACTAAATTGTTGTCCACGTAAACCCCAGTATGGACATTCTTGAATTGGTTTAAAATTGACTTATAATGATTGAGCATATGTTGACTCTCTATTGACTCAGAGTTGTGGCCACAGCAGGGAAAAAAAAGAAAAATATTTGTGTCAGAACACAAAAACGCATCCCGTGAAACATCGGAACAAGAACAACAAGGCTGTCCAATACACGCCCTTATGAACATCAAGGTTTGAAGACTGGTCAAAGACAAGATATAAAGCCAAGTGGATGCTCATGTGCAAAAAACTCACAGTTTTAGTTTAAAGAGAATCACCCATTTCATCTGGATGTTACTTCTCCTCAGCTAGAGCCAGGAAACTAAACAGACACAACAGGCACTCTTAGCCCCAGCTATTTGCTTCATTTTGTCTGTTTTATTCTGTATTTACTGGATAATCAGTGTTCGTGCTGGCAGCTAACGCACTCAGATGAAGGACAGGGCTTTGTAAAATGCCCTATTCTAACCATTCCAAGTGCTGAGCCACCAGGATACGCTGACTTAATGTGCTTTTGATCAGCAGTCGTGCTGTAATGGACAGAATCCAGTTGTGTCAGAACACAACACAACACCAAAGCCAACTTTACGGGTCACTTCCAGAGTGAGGGCAGTCACCACAGAAGACCTGCTGGCTCACATCAGGCTACACAGTAACCTCAGTGCCAGCACTGGACTCCAAACAATGGCCCAGCATGGGAATGGCACCTTGACTGCTCACTAGTGGATGGTGGCTCAGGACCCACAGGGCAACTGTCACATCCTAGAGCAGCATAAACCATGTTCATAATGGTTGTGGAGCATTGGAAGAGGGTTGTGCAGAACCCCGCCTTCACTGGAATCAGAGCTGGAATACCTGCATTCTCAGAGGGAAGATTCCAAGGCAGGTAAAGATAAGGAAGAACAACTTTACTGTGCGGGTGACCGAGCACTGGAAGAGATTGCCCAGAGAGGCTGTGGAGTCTCCCTCACTGGAGATATTCAAGAACTATCCGGCCACAATCCCGTGCCATGTGCTCTGGGATGGGCCTGCCTGAGCAGGGAGGTTGGGCCAGAGGACCCACTCTTGTCCATTCCAACCTGACCCATTCTGTGACTCTGTGGTTGTGGACCAATGTGAGTTTACTAACTGGTAGACATGCTCTATGCTGAAACTTATACTGAAAGGAAAAAAAAAACAGGCACTTGCATTCTGACAGTGGTAAAACCATTACAAACCTATGTCTTGACACAGGCCCAGCCGTTCAAGTTTGCTCATTTCTTTTTGACTTTGAAATATCCTCTATACAGATGTATTTGACTTCACAATTGCAGATGCAAAATTAAAATCTTCTTCCCCTTCCCTGGACAATGATTTTTTTTCTCTATGCACAGTTTATAGGAGCTCACTCTTTGATATTTTTTAATAACTTGTGTTGTGTCTGGCACTTTGGGAGTGCCTGTGACAGAAAGCACTTTATTGCTTCTCTGTTTGAGTTCACTGCAGAGCACTCGCCAGGCCCTATCAGTGAAAGGACAAATCTAGGCAGCAATTTAATCAAGCAGTGATTGAAAAATTAAAGGTGGCGGTGATTAATATGGATTTAAGACTTCTTTTGTTTGAATGGGTTTTAGCTAGAGAACATGGCAGTTGGGCTTATTATGTTTTTTTCCCCTCTGAAAGAGAGAGAGGATGAGAAGTGAAACACAAAGGAAACCTCTTTAGGCAGATCATTTCTCTCCTTTTAGAATTCAAATAAAAGCCAAGGGAAGAGGTTACACACAGTGCATATTATTATTCTTAGGTAAATAACCAAGCATAATTTCAGCAATCACAAGAACACCTCCGTGTATAAGCAAAGATCCAGCCATAAAAACTCTGTTTGGACCAGCACCAGAAGAGAAAATTTCTGCCCAGGACATGAATGAATTTTGACACTGAATCATCAGCCTGGCTTACAAAGAGGTAGATACCTTTGAGTAACCATGAGCATACTTTAAACATACATGGAGTAGGAGTGTTTTACATTTAAAACAGAGGAACCAAGACCTTTGAAAGCTGTTAAGAAACAATGAAGGAATAACCTGCTAGACAGTCATACAAAATGAATCTGAAGGTCCAGACACAGAAGCAGTGTCCACATCTCTGTTTGGTTAAAGAAGGAGGGATCTCTATTAGCTACAGATATACATGGAGATACAGACAGACACACACTGGAAAATTTGGATATGCATTCACATGCCTTGCACCAATTGCAACATTAAAGAAGGTGGAACCACCATGGTTTAAATCAGATTTCACATCAAGGCTTTGCATGGCAAAACATCTGCATCCCTCAACTTAGCTGAGATTATAGAGAAGCCAGAACTTCGATCAAACCATTATGTATTGCTCCTGTTTACAAGTTACTACTGTAAATCTATGGAGTAAATTCATATTAACCTGGCTCAAAGCTGTTATGCTTAACTGATTGCAAACAACTTCGTGCATGAACTTTAATTTAGACAGTTTATAATACTTTAGATTATCTGAGAAATAGGGACAAGCCAGGATAAGAATGGAAAAATTTCCTTTTGCTTAATCATGAATACTTTAAAAAAAAAAAAATCTTAGTTAAACTGACATAACCTGCATATGATACTGGTCATAATTTCTTCCCTGCAACAAGTAGCTCCTGCCTAGGCATCTTTATAAAAACATCAGACACACCTCATCTTCCATATAATGTTGAAAAAATTAAATAGAAAACACAAAAAAGAATAGCAAACAAAGAAGATTATTTGTGGAAAATTAACCTTGTTATAATAAAAGCCTTGTCTGAAAAAGGATTACCAGAGCTTGCAATAGACTTTAACTAATAGACTTATTTTTCCCAGAAGACTACTTTTTTTCCCTTTTCCTCTTTTCATGCTTGGCCAGAGTAGGTGATTTACATTTTCCCCAGCTGTCTCTTGTCCCCATACACAGAAGGACATCATCATAAGAAGTCACTTGAAAAGAACTCTGAAGTCCCTGTTCAAAGTACTTAGATTAATAAAAAGTTACCTACAAAATGGTTCTGACGAGAAGTATGTTTGTTTGCAACAATGATGATTTTTGCTAGCTAACACTTACACAACGGTGTGGTTCCCAAAGGGTTCATATAATTTAAGTATAGGGTGTCTGAAAGAGTGCTGGAAGGTGGATACCCAATATTCCAATCCCACATGCCCCTAGGCACAAGCATAATTGCATTATAAAACAGCTCTGCCAAAAATGAAAACAATTAAAGCACGATACTTTTTTCCTGCTTACGGTTACAAAGGGTGGTTTCATTTTCCGTGCATACCCACACCAGTAGAGGTAAAATAAAATAATTCAATGAAGGCTGCTTGAAACTACAGTAATGAGATACTGCCGTGTCATGTGTACACTGGAGACACTACAAAGTCAGAACCAAAGCTTTGCAAAGAGAGCTCCCAATTTGATCAGTGTTCTTTAACCAGTTTGTTAAAACTGTTTAATCAACACTTTTAACACTGAGGAGAGCTGTGAGTTGAAATTCAGGAGGAACCCAGACACAGGTGAAAACTCTATCTGAGAGTGCTGGGGTTTCTCCTCTCTTCCGCACCCAAGTGTCCAGTGAGAGGCTCAAGTAAAACAACATCTGCTTGTGCTGCTCATGGTTAAGGTTAGTCAGAACAACAACTCCAAAATGCAAGACTCAAACACAGAACTTCATCACATAAAGGATTCTGACAGAGCCTGGGAAGACGGGGGCCAAGGCAAACACAGTTGCTATCTAAAGAATAAAAAGGACAAAGAACAATCTCTGGTAGAGGAGCAGAAAACTAATCACAGCAATGTCCAGGATTTCTTTTAAGCGCTTTAGCCCAAGGGAGTCTCCTAGGCCAGTGTTTTCCAGAGTAGCCTCAAGTTTTGTGCAGTATCAATGCTTTCCAGTTTCATAAATACCAAGCATTTTAGCTGATGTCCAGAGATGCCTCATATGATCAGCATCTCTGAAAATCTCAGGAAACGTCTGCCTCCTAATACAAGACACATCTGAAAATGCTGGACTGTTCTTCTCTGCCTGTCAGTCTCTCCATATGCAAATTGAGAATGACAGTACTCTCCCACCACGAAGGATAAAAGCTTCCTGTTTACAAAGCTCTTTTGAAAAGGGAAAATAACCAACACTATAAAAAAGAAAAATCATCATTATTGGTGTTCAGATGCCTCACAGCAATACAGCCCACTTTCAACACCTCTAGGAACTGGCTCTTCCTAATAAAGGTCGAAAATCATGAATGGCCAAAAAAAAAAAAAACAACAGAATGATAGAAGACACAGGTTTAGTTGAGAGAGAACCACAAACAATTACAAGGAAATCCAAGGTCTTACTACTGCCACTCCAAAGACATCGCTGCCTTGTAAGTATGCAGTGGCAACTTGCCAGCAAGTGCAGAAATTTCTTTTTGCTGCTGAATCACAAAGGCTTGGAGAACTTCTAGGACATTTAATTTCCTGGCAAATCGCTTGAACCAGTTACCTATAGAGCATTACCTCACAGCTTCTGACATGCAGTAACTCCACAAGTCTGCTGTCACACAGAGCTACAGACCTCACATTAAAGCACTGCAGAGTATTACCCCTTTCTTTTGCTGCAGTCAACCTTCACCTTTAACGAGATTTTTTTTTTTTAACCACTGCTTCCTCCTTCTCCTTCCACCTTTGCTTTGCAGGACAGCTAGCCCAGGCAGCATGGATTGCCTGACATGATGCTTTAGGTGTTGGTCCTACTGTTTCATCACATGGCAGAGTTTTTACTGTGCCCATGCTGGCTCTGCCAAACCAGCAGCAACTCCACTGCTCTTCAGCACAGCCCTGCCAAGAGCTGATGTGTCCTCCCTGCCTTCTCTTCCTGCTTTGCTCAAAACAAGTATTTTGTCCCCACTGCCCAACAACCTTTCTCAGCCCCCAGGGCACAAGGAGGAGCCATGTTGTTCATTCCCAGCCCAGCAGCTCCCATTACTGCCCCAGTATGAAAAACTACAACTAACGTACGGCACACACTGTTACTATCACTCCCATTCTCTCACAAAGCAGGCACTGCCAATACCAGACTGCTGTGCTTCATGTATCATTCATCAGTTCCTTAATGTGCAAAGCTCTCTGCTGCAGCTCTTTTCTCTGCATTAAAGTTATCTGTGGGGGTAAAAAAGTGTCTGTACAACCTCTGCTTGAAATATCAATACTACACCTGAATTTCAACGTGTTTGTTGGCTTCTTCAATTTACCATAAAAACAAAAGCATCAGCAGTGTCCCCATGACCACAAGGCCCAGGAGGGGACAGAGCCACAGCAGGTCACAGGGATTTTAGGCCAAGCTCTCCTATAGGAAAGCTGTGGGTATACTGCCTGCCACTTAATTCTGCTAAAAAACCAAAATCCTTCATAAAAGCCCTAAGCCTCAAAGTCTTTGCTGTCAAGATGCACAGGGCAAAGGAGAGAGCAATGCACTTCCAGCAGGGTGTTCTGTGTTCTTCCAAAGGCTCCAATGAAACAATGGCATCATGCAGAGTTACTGCATGACAGTCCTGCACACACAAAGATCCTCATGACCTCTGAACTATTTTTAGCCTTTTGTAAAGCCTCAGATTGCTTTTGGACACTTGCTAACTGCTGTTTGCTACGTGCCTGTTCCTCCCCAGCCAAACAGCACACGATCTTCATGTATCCTATGCACAGTCTTCCCATTCCCTTCAACTGCAAAAGCCTGGAGCTTCCTCCTGTTCTTCATTCAACTCCTCTTTCACATCTCTTCCTCAAATATATTTTCTCCAAAAGCCCTATGTATTCCATCTCTCTCCTCCCAGCCGCTGCAGAAAATTTTAGGTTGTGGGGTGGTGAGAAAAGGGAAGCTTTGTTAAGTCCTCTCTAACCCCTACATCACACCTTTAAAATTTCATCACTCCAGGATGAGCACATAATACATTAAACTATTTCGTATTTATTCACCATAAATAATACTACACGTGTCTTACCAGCTGCTGTCAGAAAGCCATACCTGGCTAGGATCTGAGTCCTCTGGCACACAGCAGGACAGACTAGTGGTTAATACAGCAGCTCTTCCAGACACTAAAATCTAGTAGCACCAGCACCACTCTGTCAACATTAGACCACACAGACCCACTGATGCTGCCTTCTCGTGCCACCCTGCTGCAGAGGCAGGGCCAAGTTAAAGGAGACTCCTGCTGGAGATGCATGGATCAGAAAGAACTAGCAGCTGAGAGAGTAAAGGTATAAACAAAGGACCCTATAAAACACACCAGTGCTTCTACTCCTTCCTGATTCAACCAGTAATGACTAGAAACTGGTGTGCTTTCAGCAGTGCAAACCTCCAATTTAGTCTTTTCCAGTCTCCTAATCTGCCCTGGTTCAACCTCCCCTCACCCTTTCCTTTATAACCGTAAAGCAGGGCCATTGTGGCTCACACTTGACTTTAATATTGAAGGGTTTGTTGGTGCCAGCTGAGGGCAAGAAGCAATGCTCTTCCCAAGCTAAGGCAATTTCTCTGTTCCTGCCTCCTGTTGTACAGCCTGTTTCACATTTTCCCTGCAGCAATTAACTGTAAGAAATGTTCACACAACAACCGGGTGGGTTAAAAACCAACACGAAAAAGTAACATGACATCTATTTCTACACTAATGAAACAATTACTAACAGGAACCGAGCAAACCAAGCAGGACACAAACGCAGGGAAACATTTTCTAATAAAGCTTCCTGCTCACTCAAGTGGCAAAGAGATGTGTGGCTTTGGAAGGGTAAAACAAACATTTACAGTAGGTTGTAAAAGAGCTCACCGGTTTACGAGGTTTTGCCCTTGTCCTGATACTTCTAATTCAGGCCATGGTTACAGTTCAGTTTTATGTCCAGAATGCAAGAGCTTACTTACTGCCTTCTTCCCTCCTGAGCAACCCAACAAATTAAAGTGGGGGAAGCCAGATAAGAGCCTAACAAACAGCCAAACTCTCTTCCCCTTAAGGGGTTGAGAGAGGCCCTCCAGCTGCTACAGTGAGCTGTGATGGGACACAGCTGCCCCAAGGCACATAGGTGCTGCAGGGTTGTGCTACTCCTGAGGGGAGACTTTTTGCTTCTAATCTTTGCTTAAACCACATGTGTTTCAAGAAGGAACCTCAAGTGAAAACTCCACTTGACAAGAGATTTCAAAAACAGTGAAGTCATGTAAATTACCACAAGTGACAAGACAGGACAAGAGGAAATGGCCTCAAGTGGCACCAGAGGAAATTTAGATTGGACATTAGGAAAAATTTATTCACTGAAAGAGTTATCAAGCACTGGAACAGGCTGCCCAGGGAAGTGGTTGAGTCACCATCCCTGAAGATATTTATAGGACCTGGTGCTTAGGTACATGGTTTAGTGGTGGACTTGATGCTTTTCCAACCTAATGATTCACATACAGTTGCAAGAGGCATAGGAGTATTTGAGAGGCTGGCCCTACTGCACAGAGCTGTTCCAGGCATGGGAATGAGCAGACGGGAAGTGTTTGACCCTTTGGACCCACTGAGCTTTGCTCAATACTGAGCATGCAGAAAAGCTGATTTGTTTGCTGCCAGCCATCCTGCACCTGAAGGATGGAGATACCACCTAGAATGGTCCACAGGAAAGAAAAAGTGTATTGCTTTACAGGCAGATGGTCTAAGCCTGGGACTGGGTCTAGGCTGAGCATATGGTCTCCATTACATATGTAAGAACCAGATACTGCCTACAGGGAGAAAGGTGACTCAAGCCAGACTAAGAATACTTCAATGCCACTGAGTGATTTTGTGCCCCGTGGAGGTAGAGTTCATTTTAGGCAATTATCTCATGTGCTCCCTACCAACTGCTCTCCTTCAATGGTGATGGGCTACAGTCCATACTAATAAAGACAATGAAAGTGATCTGGACACTGGAATGATTCCAGCAATAAATTCCCGCCTCCCCAAAGGCTGGAACAATCTAACAGTGAAGGGTATCACACAGCCCATATGGTATGCCAGGAGGGGAGAGCTGGAGTCAATCTATTTCATCACCTACAAAGGATAAAAGAAAAGGAGCAAGAAGAAGCTTGTTAGAAAAATGCAGAAGAACACTTCACGTTGTGTAGGATAACCTATTGGGCAGTGCAGGTATGATGTAAGAAGTGTCTGTGCATCCCCTCTTTCCCCTAAAAAAACCTACCATTTTTGGACAGTAAGGAAAGTTACCAGTTCCTTCAAGCATAGACTGAAATAGAGATATTTGCCTGTTTCTTAAGAAGAGTTTTGTTTCTATTGCTAATGGATGCTAAGTTACACACATTGCTTCTCTATTCAGATCAGAATTCTTAAGTCAGACAAGGCTCCTGATCTCTATAGTTCTTTTTGCCTCTACCAGGCTTTAAGAAAGCTACAACGCCTTTGGCTCTGCCTGAGCGCGTATGTCAAGTGAAAACAAGAGGAAATGACACATCTGAAACTGGAAGATGTGTGACAAAGGCTGCATTAACTTGCTTTGCGGCAAATTGGCCAATTTCCTTTTCCACCATGTCTGAACACTGTAATGCCAGGAGAACAGCAAGAGCACACGGAGATCATAGCAGGCTTAGATGCAGGAGGAAATCAATGTCCATGTTCTGCCCTGGCCAGCCACAGCGAGCCAAGAGAGGCGACGTGGCAGCCAGTGGGCGAGCGTCCGCAGGGCTCCGGAATCAGTGCTCACCTTGGACCAGAGCTCACTTCCACCAGCTGCTCTGCAGTCATGGGACATCTTGCTCAGATTTGCTTTGCTGAGCTATTCTGTGCCCTTACGTGCCCAGTCTTCAGAATATAATTCTAACCATCATTCTCTTTTACTTATATATATATAACTCCCATTCCTAGAGCCCTGCAATCATGGGGGAAACAAGGCTTAGGATCTCAGCTTTATCTAAATTTAACCTCCTCTAAAGAGGAGCCCTAGCAAGCGCTACAGCTTTGTTTCAGTGATTTCCCATTGCATTTCTAGGTTTACATTAAAGTGCCTCAGTAATCCAGTACTCCTAAGTCCTGACATACAAAATTCAGTACTTCCTAATTCATGTGCCTTCTTCCCAGAATCCCCCATCTCTGCATTTTTCTTTAAAAAAGCCTCTCATGGAAAAGGAATACATTTAGCTGGATCGTGCCTAGTTCCGCAAGGTTGGTACTAAGTCCTCAGGGAGAATATCTTGTTCAATTTTTGCTGAGTGTAAGTTACATTAAATATGCTGGACCTGTGCAGGTTTCTGCTAAGATGCCTCTGTAAAATTGAAATTCACTTGTCTTTTGAATGGCTGGATATATTCATGAAGCGTAAATCATCTCCCTTCATCACTGACCCCACAAGCCTCACATATTATATAAACATATGGATATTAAAATTATACGTAACTTTTAAAGTAAGTGGTATCTGCCTTTGAGACACTGGGCAGGTAAATTATAGACTCATAGACTAAGGAAAAGATCTGGGGACCATTAGTTATAAGGCGCAATGAACATCAAAACCAGAATAAATTAAAACTGAGGTAATTTTAAAGACTGGATACTGTCCAATTTCTCTGCAAGAAAGTCAAACAGAACAAGGGCACTGGAACAGTGTCCCAGTGGGAACTGAAAGCAGAAGAGGTTTGGACACAGAATCTGCATTTAGTTTATTATTTTGTTGGTACTTACCCTGTCAATGTAACTTGGCTTTCTGCCTCCTCATATTAGAACAGCACGATTTTACAACCTTTGTGCTTTGCCCTGTCTCTAGGGATCCCTTGCAAACATTTACACCCTCCTGAGATCTAAAAGAACACAGAAACTTAGGGCATGCAGCTTTTAGAGGTGACATAGGTAACAAAAAAGGAAAATGCAAAGCTTTGGTAATACTAATCTTGTCTTTTGCTAAACACTTAACATTTCCAAGCAAATGCAGACACTAATTGAATGGATTTAATGTGTAATGTATTTGCAGTTATATACATACATGTCTGTACCTGTACATCTCCATATGCAATCTTGTGCACAGCCCGTGTTGAGCGTAGGGTCCTGGAGCAAATGGGATGGATGGCATTTAGATCAGGGCATCCTGCCCAGCCCTCCTGTGACGCCCACTGCAGGCACTGAACTGCTGGGGCTTAACTGGACCTTGAGCACTGAACACCATTTTGGATTTTTCTGTCTTCACAGGATTTGCTTGATACTTAACCCTGCACACTCATATTAATTTTGCTGATTTTTGTGCTTGAGCTGCTGGGGGAATTACTGAGCATAAGGTCAAAGCTGTTTCACATTTTACAGTATAAGGAGCTTTATCCCTTTCCACCTTGCCCTTTAGTACTGCCATGTGGCAGAAGGCAGGGATGGAGATAAGGATTAACTTTATTTAATGTGATATTTAATGTGTGAAAAGGTCCCAAACCTTCTTTTTATAGACAGTTCTGCAAAACAGACCAAAGGACTTCTAAAATAAAAAAGTCAGGCTTTGTTAAAAATATAAAGTAGAATAGTTAGCATTTAAACTCAAGAAAAAATTTTAAAAAGACTACTACAAAGGGAAGAGAAATGAAAATGGGTTAAAACCAATACTCTCTTCACCCATGGTCTCCCTGCAAGCATGTCATTGTCCCCAAGCTTTATTCCTGCCATCAGTCACTTTCTGCAGCAAACAGTGCCCACTTTGTAAGAAGTCCTTAAGGAACATGGTCTTCAGGAAGTTTTCTCTGTCCCCTGAGCCGCTGCTCTCGGCTCCCTGCAATGCCTCTCCCGTGTCCCCTACTCAGTGTCTCCCAAAGTCCCTTCTGCTCCTTCTCAGCTGGTGTCCAGGCATGGTGTGATTTCTCTCCCATGCCCGAGGGTTTCCCCTGACTCAGCCATCCCATTTACAGGAACATGAGGGAACCAGTTGAGGCTACACAGGTCAAACACGCAGCCTGTTACAAAGCATGATTACAGACTGTTATCCTGAGAAATTACTGGAGAGTCTTGACTGCTTCATTCAAACAACTGTCAAAAGTCTGCTATGCAGCAGACAGCATTCAGGGCTGGGGTTTTTTGCAAGTAGAAATAAGAGTGAAAATCCAAATAAATGTCATCCATGGGATCTGAATTTACCATCATCCGTCGCTTTCATTTTTAATGATGTTTATAGCCTATGACAACTCTATTCCCCAGTGAGCACTGCTTGGGCTTCGCCTTCATGACCTTCTCCTCTAGTTTAATAACACTGCAATTTATGGCAGAAATAGGTTGCGCTGCTGGCAACAAGCATGGAAACTCAGAAGCCCAGTGCTGAGCCCTGCTACCAGATATCCTGGCCCAGAGTTGCTGATGGACTCTGCTAGCAAACTCTGTCCAGCACATGGAGGTCACAGCCAGCAGCCAGTGCAACTTCATGGGACTCAAAATGCAACCTCACATCGAAACCTTTCTCTTCTCACAAGGCCAAGGAGAAGAGAGGAACAATCTGCCTTTGCAGTGTGTCTCACCACACAAGAAGCATTAGATGAGGCAATAAAAAAGCTGAGAAGCCTTTTCTGGGAAAATTATGCCATTGCTGCAATGTGATTGCTTTTATGAGTTACATGGCACCTTTGACTCAAAAAAGCATTTAAGCAGAGGCAAGGGTCTGGACTGAAGCGGTAAGAGAAACAAGTGAGAATGCTTAAATCACAGCAATATCTTTATTCCAAATTGCCGGGGGAGGAAGGGAGGACTGTCAAGCACAGTGCTAGGCTCAGTGATACCAGGAAACCCTACTGTCTGAACACGTGAGAGAATCTGTTTACTTTGGGTATTATATTTTCTTTGTGTTAGATCGGTATGTAATACCCTGGGTAGGTTAGCATATCTAATCCAAAACCACTTTTCTCCTCATCTGCAGGTTCAGTGAAGCTTGTAAAGGATTCCATAAAAGTAATTTTAAATATTCATGCAGCGTTCATCAACCATGTGTCCCAGTAAACCTACAAGGACAACCTGGGGCTTTCTAGGCAACTCCTCTTCAAAAACAGTACACTTGCATGCAAGCATTTGCCTGTGTGCTGCAATGACAGCATATGCTGCTGCTTGCAACACTAAAAATCATTCAAAGGAATAATCTTCATGCTACTAACACAAAAGCACACACACTGTGAACACCTTCTCCCTTCTCCTAGAACCAAGTGGAAAACAGACCTCTGTTATCCTCTTCCCTGAAGCGTCTTCTCAAACAGCATCATTTTAACACCATCTCCCCCTTTTGTGCATCACATCCAAAAAACACCCTGCAAAGATATTCCCTGACTCCTAACAAGACTTACTTTGTCAAGTCTTCATTTTCTGCTGAGAGCTGGAAATGTCAACATTGTCCTGCATCTTATCTCTAGTGTCTTACTGTAGAGAGAAAAGTATCTCCCTTGTGGACAGAATTACATATTCTCAGCCTGACAGTAGAAGATATCACTGTGCTGCGTTGAGTAAATTACATCAACCTGAACTAGACAAGAGATGTATCCTGAAATATGAAAAAAGGCAGTCACATCTCTAGACTTTGTTCAAAAACATTTTCCTTACATCACACTAGGAACACACAGAAAGGAGACAGAAAATTCAACAGGATGTCAACTAGGAACCATGATTTGGATCTTCTGCTTTGCATTGGACCTGCTACTAAATAATAGCTGTCCAAAAACTACTTCAGCCCAAAGATTCGCAGTCTTATATGTTTGGGGTTTAAAATTTTAATTTTATTTTGACATGTCTTTACCATTTTGCTGCTGATTTCTTTTCCACCAAATCTGGTCATTCTCTGTGGCCCAATCTGAAGCCCACTGAAGTCTGTCTTGTGATATTAGAAGGCTCTGTCAATCAATGAGATGCAGGGGGGAGCAAATAGCCCATGCAGTGTAATACATGGAAACATTTTACTGAACTGTCCATGCACAAAACACAGAGCAAAAAAAATCTAGCAACCTGTTTCATAGACTCTATGAAACTATATGAAACCTCTTCAACTATACTAAAGTCAATTCTTCTCAATTTCTATTGTTAATATCAGATAATTCTTGTTCTTCATAAAGATTTGATAATAAATAACTTATCAGAAAAAACCCAAACATTATGAAAAATAAGCATTTTAAATTGAGAGAAACCACAACCAGCAAGATTTCAGAAACAGCTGACTACCTCTTTGGTCTCAGCCTCTATTTTTCTACCCTCCTCAGTCTCGTATAATAAGATTTAAAGGTGCATTTGGCATTAACTGGTCCTTCAGGTCTTATCTGCAGATGAAAATCTGCTCGAGACAGATATTACCAGTGTTTAATTCACTATTGAGGAAAAGCATCCATGTATTTTGTGACTCTTCAGAAGTGTGTAGATAAGGCCTCTCATTTCCAACAGCTCAAGTTAAAAACAGTAACTGCACGGTTTTCTCTACATCTACAAAAATACCTGTCCTATACGAGCACAGAAAATAATGTCCTTCCCTCTCCTCACTAACCCCATACCAGGAGAGGAATAGAGAAAAAAATTTTAAAAGAGTGTTTACACATTCAATCAAAATTACTAAGTAGGCTCCATATGACAAGGAACATTATTGTCAAGGGCCGTTCAATCTAAATATTCTTGTTCTAATAACATCACACTTGATTTAATAAGCATTGCTTTAGTACAAGGGACTGTGAGGGGTCAGCCAAGCACACTCCTAAGCAAAGTATAAATGGTCTGGATAAACAAGATTAAAGTTTACTCTTAAAGCAAGCAAAGGAACTAAGACACCATCACTGTCCCACTTGATTCAATCTTTCATCAAATACAAAGAACTTCATCTCAGGCACATGATGTTTTTTAGCACTTCAATAAGTTTTTTGATTATTTAAAACGATGGTACTTCAGTGTTTTCAGCCTGGTTACAACAGCAGTTGTTCCAATGACCAGAAGTTTCAATTAATCTGTTCTCTTAATAACCCCATCCCTTTCTAGCATAGCACACTGGGCCTGGTACTCATCCCTACTACATTATTGAAACTGATGTGGAAAAAAAGAAGAGGGAGTAATTAAAATTCATGTAAAATACTATAATGGAAAAAGGAAAAAACCACATGTTTCCCTTTTGTTGTTCCTCCCCCAATACAGAATTTGAAATTTGCCTGATTGCTTTGTTTTAGACCCTCATCACTGATGACTCTGGGCCTGCACAGATCTGGCGCTAATGCTATGAATTAGCAGTCTGTGCCTGTACCAAACTGGAGCTGAGAGGTGGGGTGCAGAGACATAAAATAAAGCTGTTCTGGGCTATTTTCAACAGTACAGTGTTGTGGCAGTAAGGAAAACTTCTGTGTAATTTAGTAGACTGACGTACCAAGGAAATATTTTTGAGGACAAATTTATTACTCCTTTTGCAAACTCCAGCCGCTGTCAATCCAATTCTCTAGGATCTGTGATGAGGTGTCTGTGTGCTTGTGGCTACATGAGCTGTTCCCAAACCATGGTACACAAACAGGAATCAGGATGACCATCTTCTCCTCTCGAGAAGACTGAATATTGCCTGAACAACTCCTAACCATCTGCCTCTGCACAGATATGGAGTTAAAAGCTATTTGCAGTCACTGCTGCTGTCACTGCCACATGGTAGCCCATAATCTCTGCTTTTGGTATCTCAGCAAGCTCAGTATGCAAAACCCCAGGCTATATTGTTAGTACAAAGAGATGCAGTAAGAGGAGATCAAAGATTATGAAAGGATATTTCAGCAGCAGCTCCTGACCCTTGAAAGGCAGACCTGGGTTTGAGGAGAAGGTTGGTTATGTTGCCTGGGATGAACAGCAGGATGGAGACAGCTACTGCACGCTGAAGTAGCTGCCCAGGCAAATGTGATACAGAAAAATGAGTGTACTGTGATGGGGCAGAGACAGGGTCTGAATAGGAAAAGTCCCAGAATTTACAGATAAAGCAGCTGATTCTTCTGCTGCTCTGAAAGGACTCTTTGTTCCTTCTCCAGCATCAGGAGAGGTCCGTAGCTGTATAAAATAGGATGTCAGTGTCCTCTGGAAGCTCACTTGCCCAGATTGTTACTCATCTATGATTAACCAGTTTAGCAGTAGCAAGCCAATGCCTGTACTCTGTAACAAGGGCTTTACAAGAAAATTGATTGTGAATTATCATCCAATGACCCTAAGCAGACCTAACCCAACCCAGGACCTTCTTTAAGAGAGCAGGGGTTTTATATTCTCTTGGTTTGCCAGCAAGGACATTGCACCAAGATCAATAGCAAAGACTGCACTCTTTGCAACACAAATCAAATCTTTCATAGTCCTTGGCCCCAGGATGACAAAATTTGCAGATTTGCAACTCCCTTCCCATAAATGCAATCAAACCCAAGACTGTGTAGCCCTGGTATCTGAAAAACAATTCTTTGTGGTAGTTCCACTGTGGAAAATCCAAATTGGGAGGAAAAATTAAACAAAACATAAAAAGTACCATTACCCCACCAGAACTGCTGTGGAAAAATGTCCAAGAGCATATACTTACAATACAACTGAATGCATAATGTCAGGTAATAACCTCTCCAGTTGTGAGTTATTTATATGTAAAGTTGCCACAGTAAAGCACCGCGTTATTTCTGCTCTATTTCAGCATCCACCAGCTAATGCAGGGGTGACAGCATCAGAACAAATCCTTGAAAAGAGCAGGACTGAGGGAAGCAAAGTTCATATCACTTGGTGCTTTGAGAAAAGCCCTTGCCTCAGCCAAAACACGAGTGAACCAGGGCTGAATTATGACACTGTGTACAAGTTCTTTGAAACTAAATGGTTCTGCCACAAATATTTGGTTGGTCAGATGGTTTCAGGCTTTGAAGCGGCATTGTTATATAAGAATATAACAGTCTATCGATTTTAGGAAAAGGAGACGTATTATAGGACAAAAAAGAAAGAATACTACAAACCCCGTGGTCTGGAAGTTTTCAGGGAACACTGGGTTACAACTTAGTCATATTCATGTCCTTTGGAAACATTCCATTCAACTAGGAAACCTCCCTAAGCAGTACCTGTTACCATGGATAAAGGGGAATGTATTCACTATCCTTTAAATAAAAAAGGCCATTTGTTTTACCCTTCTTGAATGCTTTTCCTGTACTGCCATTACAATGAGAAAGCACCACAGCTTTCCTACTGTAAAGCTGCTGACTATTGTCAGTATCTTTTCAAGGAAGGAGAGAACTGATACAAAAATACAGTGAATACACAGTAAACTCCATCTCAGGCTCCTATAGTTATTAGGCACATACTGATATGAGATAACACTAAATGGGAGTGCTTTATAAAAGGTAACGTAATAGTAGCAGAATAAATACAGGAACTGTTTATTATCAAATCCGCTTTTTTTCTCTCCTATTAAAGAAATACTGCACTCTCTCTCTCTTCCAAATGAAATTGCCACCGCAGATTTCCCCTTTTTAAAAGGATTTTTCCCCATCAAGCTTTTCTGAAGGGTGTCCTTGAAATGTTGCAGAGGCAAACAACTGCAGCACTGAAATGATCACTTGGCAGCTTGCTGATGTTTGCTGAATCTCTCTGCCAGCTCTTGCTTTGTTTTCTTCTCCCTTTTACAGTGATCTCATACAGCACAGGTATCTCAGAGACTGACATGAAACTGCAGTTCCAAGGGGTTTTTCTGCCCTCAAGAAAAGAGAGGTATTTGCTTGAGAAAAATACTCCACCCATCTTAACTCCACTGCAGTTCAGTTGTGAAAGCAAGTGCACTTGCACATCGGGGGGTTGGGATGCTCTATCTTTGTTTCACACTAGAACAAAGTCTAGGATTCAAATGTTTCAGAAATCTGAAGTTCTCCTCTCTCATTTGCACTGTGCAAGCTCTGATAGTGTAAAGTGAGAAGGGCAAATCTTTTGTATTCCTTAAAAGCAATAATCACAAAAGATTTTGCTTCATTTCCTTTACAGTAGCTATGGCTAGGCCTTACAAAAGACTGATGCACTCATATTGCTTACAGGTATTTATCAGGAAATGGTTTTGCCCCTGAAAAGATGTTAATATCATTATGCTATTTACCTACTCCCTGAATTTACACTGAGCTTAAAACAAAAACAACAAAAAATCTCCTTGACTCTTTGCAATTCAATTGTAAGCAATAACTGACCAAGCCAAAATATTGCTGGAAAATCTGTCTATCAAATATCATTGACTTATCTACTTGCCTAGTTCCATCCTCCTACTGGACAACAGAAAATACAGCTTCACTTTGCAGAAACCAGCCAGCCACCACGCCATGTACTAGTCCTTACCATGTACTGCTAGACCTACCAGATACACAGGCAGCAAAGAGAACGAGGAACCCACATCAGTGTCTTACTCTGGTTTTCACCAGTGGAGCTTTCAGGACCATCAGGCCCATTTCTTTTGTGTTTCCACTGCCAAAGAGGCAATGCAGACACTAAAACAGAAATGGTCCTGAGGCATGTTCTGAATACATGACAGTGTATGTGGCACAGTATACAAGTTTTATTTGCCCTTGTTAAGGATGACATACATAACTTGGTGTGGATATAAAACTTTACCCAATAAAACTTGTGGCCATAAACTTTTGCTAATAAAAACCTTCTATGCTATATTGTCAAATATTTTCTCTTTCTCTAATTATATAGAAATACAGTAATGATGAGCAGGTAGATTCAGACATTAGGCTAGGCCAGTATGAGATGTTTCTAACTGTGGTACATCACAAGATATAAACCTGTCCAAATCTGACTGGCAGTATTTTAGGAAGGCTTAAAACTTATCATGGCCAACAGATCTATGATTATCACAGAGGAGTTATTGCCTGCTGTGTAATTAGTTTGTTCTCACCGAGCTAGCCCATGGCTTACAGGCATTTTGCAGTGTTGTAAAACACCCTGGAGAAGGATGACTACTGCAGATGGAAAAGCACTCTCCATTGCAACACACAGGCCAGGACAGCTCCGTTAGCCCTCTGTGCCTAATGCCTTCGGAGCTGAAGAACCTGCTTTACATCCTGCTGCCTCCACTTGGTGTTTTATGTGCACAGCTGGCTAATGACCGTGTTGTATTATGTATAAAACCATTTACTGTGATATGCTCGTGCTGTTAATATGCTGTAGAGTATTTTTGCTTTGTTTAAGGGGCAACTCTGGGAAACATTAATGCGGGATGGTACAAAAACAAGGGTAATTCCAGTCCAGACTGCAAGAAGAAATCCACAAAGTGGCCAAACATTTCCATCTGCTCAGTGAACAAAGAGACTTTCATGCCTCAGTTTATGCCTTCTGCTGTCAGCAGTGAGTGAGGAATCTTCCTTGCATTTGTAAGGGGCCATGTTGCAGAACTGCTGCTTAGCAGCGCTTCCCTTTGGTGGCCTTCATGCTCCTTGTCCCTCAGCCTGTGCATGAGGCTTTGAGGCCATTTTGACTTGTTCTAGCCCCTTTGCAACTTGCCCCAGAGAAGGTGCTGCTCTGCTGCACCAAAAGAAAGCAGTGGTCAGAAGGTATGAATTAGGTTTTGAGAGTTTGGTGCTGACCATTTCACTCTATTCTCAGACCAACAACTTATCACACACTTCTTGAAAGTGTAAAACAGCAAGAAAACCTTTGCTTCAGCCCGTCCTACACAATTTATCTCTGGAATCTCCACGTGCTAAGAGGATGTCTGCTCTGGATAAAAGCAGTTATGCACAGAATGTAACGTAGGCCTGTTACCTTCTCACTACAATGTCTAATTACATCCAACCTTTTTCCCCATTATTTTACTGCTTTTGTACTTTCACTGATGCATCTCTAGAGTGCCTTAAAGAGCCTGTTAGAGACTTCAAAGTATTGAAAAGCACCAAAAAGGCACCTTAGAGAAGGCTCCTAGTGACCTTATTCCTTAAGATTAAAAACAAAAAGAAAAAGGTTGGTACTGAAGGCGTGTGGGTCGGCCAGCACAGAGATGCAGTGCAGTTTTCTTGCTCAGAGTTAACTTCCGAGTGGGAGTTCCAGGCCATCGCACTGTTAGGACCAAGCAACACAGAATGAACTGCACTTGGTAAAATTTCCTGGCTATTTCCTTGCCTGCCCCTCAACCATATTCTTTCTCAGCAGGATTGTTTTCCAGGATAACAGGAGTGATGGAGGAGCTCTAGCTCCCTGGAGTGGCCAATCTGCTACATCACTGATATCAGAAAGATGACTCAGCCCACCTCACTGTTTTCTGTGTCCAGAGTGTTTCTGAACTTTGCCTCAGCTGCTGCTGAGGGATACTGGAACTTGCACCACAACATGGAAACGCACCGCACCGGGTGACGAACATCAAGGCTTAGTTCATGTGAAGTGCTTAAGCCCCTTACTTACATCAGCAATGCCCACGTACTGTCAGATGCCCAGGTACTCTCTACCAGCCTTCTCATCCCTTGCTATCCTGTCCTGCATCCTCAGTGCCATTTGCAGAACTGACAAGGTCAATGACTGACTGCAATAGTCACAGGATGTTACAGGCTTGAATGGACCTTAAACATCATTCTGTTCCAACCCCCCTGCCATGGGCAGGGACACTTCCCACTAGGCCAGGTTGCTCAATGTCTTATCCAGCCTGGGCTTCAACACTGACAAGGATGGGGTATCCACAACCTCCCTGGGCAACCTGTTCCAGTGCCTCACCACCCTTACCTAGCCTAAATTTCCCCTCTTTCAGTTGGAACCCATTACTCCTTGTCGTATCACTACAGTTCCTGATAAAGAATCCCTCTCCAGCTTCCTCGCAGGCCCCCTTCAGATCCCAGAGCGTTGCTGTGAGGTCTCCACACAACCTTCTCTTCTCCAGGCTGAACAGCCCTAACTTCCTCAGCCTGAGCATTACAATGTGCTGCACATGAAGGCCATTCAACAGTTTCAGTTCATTCAGAGGGGAGCCACCTGTGAATGTTTTTGCAGAGATAGATAGATAGATAGATAGATAGATAGATAGATAGAGAGACACCTTCAGGTCCCTGGATTTGCGCTGCCTTCCAGATAATTATGCTCTGCTTGGATTAATTTGTTCAATATTTTTTTCTATTGGCTTGGGCTGCTGATAGACCCACTTTGTTCTTGAAAAATATAAAGGTGATATTCCCCTGCTATAGTCCTGCAGAAGCAGGAGTGGGTTTACAGACTAGAATCGCAGAGAATGCAGTGGGAGATACAGCACACTGCAGCCTGAATCACTGGTTTACAGGTCTGCCACAAAGACGACTTTCTCAGGAAGCTGCAAACAGAGAAAGAATATCTGGCTTGTGTTAATCCTTATCTGGGGAAGACAGGCTTAAATGAGTTTGTTTACAACAGTGTTCAAGTTTACTAAAGCATTTTAGTAAGTAGGTAAAAAGAAGAGGCTGTCAAAAAGCTAGTTTTCCTTTGATTGGGGAAGGAGGAGAAAATCTAAATTAAAATAGGTATGTTTTCATACACAGAACATAACACAGGGTGAAGAGTTGTGATATTTTTCTATGAAGAACATTCACAGGAGCAAGCTACACTTTATCATGTTACTCTGCCTCTGAAGATAGGGGAAGCTTGTCATAATTTTTTTTGGTGGTGTGAGTAGTTTTTCCATGGAGTTTCCTCACTCACTGATCCTAACCTGTGTAAGAATCACTACGAATGAGCACCCATAATCAGGACACAAACAGCATTAATGGGCAAAACAAGTTAACAGAAAACAGGTAAGATCTAGAGGGTGGATACAGCATTTGGTTTTGATGCATGTTTTGTATCTCTCATACACACTGCATGCTTGCATGTACTTTTAGGCTGTGACAATTCATCCCTAAAGAAATGAAGATCATTGCTTGAGTTAGAAGTAAACTCTATTGCTAGATTTTATTCAGGAGACCCTAAAGCCATTGTTCTTTGTAATATTTTATTTATTGAAGTGTTCTGGTGATGCAGTTTGATTTTCTTGGCTCCATATTTTACTATCTCACCTATGTGAAAGTGGACATTGCTCGTACATTGATTAATGAATTGAGAGTTTCTCTAGTTACACTGCTGTTTAACCAAGCACTTCTCCTTATTCCCTACTATTGATCCCCAAAGATCCCCTCAGTAATTCACAAAGTGTTGCTACACTGACATTGTCCTCACTGGGCTCTTTCCTCTCTCTTCCACCAGTCCTTAGGAAATGCCAATTGTAAGGTATATACAAAAGCTATAATCCAGACTAGGTCTGACTTCTGCAGGACACCAGACTGAAGCAAAAGCTTTTCTAGAAACAATATTGAGGCTCTACTAAGTGCTAGAGTAAGTAACTGACAAAACACAAAACTGTTCATTCCAGTATTTTGAGCTTTTCCCTTTATGTTAAACGGTAACATAAAGACAATCAACATAAAATTTATGGGGCAGTTACCAGCCATTTGGTTTTCTATGTACATATTGTGGATTCAGAATGGTTTTGACAGCAATGGCTGTTACTGCTTGAGAGACACCGCAAGTACCAGGATTATGGCACTCCGTAATGCCCAATGCCGATTATTGCACAAGTGAGACACCTTTTCTACCACACATGAAATATTTTATACAGCCACAGCTGGAAAAGTTACTTTATATTCCGCTATAAATATGAAGAAAACATCACTTGGAGAATCTTCTAAGATAAAGATGCATGAGCTGAAGCAAGCATTTTGAAAGAGCCAGCTGTAAATTGTAACTTACTTGGCTGGTACACAAAAACTTGAACTTCCTGCAAGCTATTTGCAAGAGCAGATTAGAACTAAACGAAGGGAGGGCAGGGAGTCTATAAAATACATCAATGTTATGGCAGACATTGTTCTATGAGTCCCTGAAGACACTTTCATCTCATATGAGCTGTATTACTTTCTTGTACTTAACATGATACTGTGCTGAAGAGTTTTCTCAAGTAAAGAACATTTGTAATTTAGGATGCTCCGTAAGTAGAACTTTGTGCAAACAAGGAACTAGGTCAGGTCATCAGACTCAGGTTGAATGACATGCTTAATGCACTGTTTGTCCTATTCTTTTCAAATGAAATATTTATTTAACTGAAGGATGATAGGGATTTGCTTTTCTTTGATCTTATTTGGAACATAGCAAATGCATACAGTGAAGACACAATGACAGGACGCCAGAGTAAATTACTGTATCCTGAAACATTAAAACATGCCCTTAAAATCTGAGTTTTCCAAGGCAACTCAATCTTACCCTCTCCTCTGCACATTTTATTTACATAGGATTGCTAGCATTTATTTTCAGCAAAACATTTTGTGCTAGCATCAAGTCAGCTACAGTGTAATGTGTGTGTACATATATATGCATGTTCAGTATACCTTCACTCTAGACAAATTCAACTGTGCTGAGATCCACTGCAGCTGGCACACAAGCTAAGTAATAAGAAGCCTATTCAGGTACCTACCAGCTATATCACATTATTTCTGTGAAGTATAAAACACTCTCAGCACAACAGGCAGATGTTCAAAGTTAACTCTTGAATTACAGTCCTGGGCAGGTGATGAGCTACTGTTATGGTGGTGTATCTTCGGTACACCATTTCACTGAATTCAATATGGCTGTGGACAGCTATTTCAATGCAGATAAACTCAAATGACTGAGGTTCATCTAATGTTTGACTTTGCTATATTGAGAACCAAGAGTGTGAACCAACAGATACCAAGTTAAATTTACAATACTTTCAGCAGGGACTGAAAAAAAAGGTTGGGGATAGGAAGTTCAGGTGTGAATTCTGATATGGTCTTTTCTCCTTTGACCCACACCCTATTTATGTACTGCTGGCAGCTCCCCATCTCCATCAGTGACCCAGAAAATTAGAAAAACAGGTCACACATACAGAAATGCTGGAGGAACTAATAGTTTAGAAAAGAGATGACTCACGGGGAAGACGATCACAATCTATAAATATCTTCAAGGCAGTAACATAAATGTATAAATGAAAGAAGGGAATTGTTCTAGCTCAGAAGTTGGTAGGTAAGTTGGCAGTAAAAGGAAAAGAATAACTGGTAAGTGAATAGCTACTCCAGGGATGCTGGCTAAGAACCATTACTGTAAATATTCAAGAAAGGTAAAATCGATACCAGTGGGTTAGATGCATTAAGAAGACCGGCAAGACCCCTGGAGCTTGACTAGATGCTTCCAATTTTTGGTGCTACTTTTGCTATCCATGACATTATGGTAAGCCCTAGAGAGAGAAAAGATGACACTCACCAAGGTAAACGTGGCTGCTTAAATTACAATTCTGTGTAAGCAGGTGTTTCATTGACTCAGCACCTGACATCTCCTTACCATCAGTGATAGCTTTTATGACATGCTAATGTAGAAGGCACTACATGCCACTGATACCAATTCATAGTTGCTAATTGTACCATTAATAACACTGAACCTATCTCCTGCTAATCTTGTTGATATAAATAGTATTATTAATTCCATCAGGCGTCAGCAGTGATGTTGAATGACACAGTGTACAGTCATCTCCCTGAATGACTCATTAGGCTCACAGAGAAGGACCTTCTTCCACAGCCACACCTGGCCTGCCTCAGGCATTAATGGCTCAGATGTCTTCACTTCCCATCAAATAAATAGCTGGTGAAGTGCAGTGACATATTTTTATCAAATTTGAAAAACAAACCAGAAAACCCTCCAGCACATCAGAGCTAAGACTGCAATGCCAGACAATAACAGGCTGACTGCTGCACTTCAGGTTCCTCTGCAGTGCACATGCACTAGGATGCACTGCAAAAAAAACATGTTTCCATAGGAATTATAGCTCATTTTGTGACTCTGTAGTTACTTGGTAGTTCTTCTCAACCTCCACGTTCACTTCACTGCACTACATCTTGTTTCTGTACACCCATAAACCCTAAACAACTGCATTACACTTTCAGGCCTTTATTTTTTACACTAGCTAGAACCAGAAAAATTTTTGTTTTGCCTCAATATTGCTAAAACATTTGGCATTATTACAATCTTTTTCTGGCAGACATGAAACTAAAGATAGCCATGAGTAAAGCCGAAGCAGCTAAAACTCTACATTTAAGGAACAAACTTGAGCCCCCTGGAGTGTTATATTTCCAAAGTACTTACCATTTTTATGGCACCCCACACGTGCAGAGCACAGATCCAAGCTTCATGCCTGCAGCTGGGAATGCTCAGCATTTATGCAGATCTGGCCTAACACACGTGCTACCATCTACCTGCATAATTAGGAACGTGCAGCCTGAGCTTGGAATATTTTGGAATTGCACATTTGACATCCACTGCCTGTCAGCAACCCCTGGCCACGTTCACTGCATGGCTTCCAAACAAGATAAGGGCTCTACCAAGATCAGACTCAATCCCTGCAGAGTCCTACAACTGTCTGATGTATGAGGAACAAAACAGAATGTCAGCACCTGATTCAAGACTCTGGCACAGTCCATGAGCAGAGAGAGGGTGAGTTAAGACTGCAAAGACAATGAACCAGAATTCCTGTGGCTACTACACAGGTGGGTTTCACCGATCAACTTCTATGATTGCACTTCTGAAAAAAGTGAAGTAAGCATATTTTCCTAGGTAGTAATGTAAGAAACATCTTCAACAGATTCACAAAAGCACCATCATACAGTTTCCTGCAATTCTTTAGAAACCCACAAACACTGAGTGGCACGGTAAACACATAAAGATGTGGGGGTTTGGCAAAACCCAAATATGCCTCCTGTTCCCTATTTAAAAATTCTGAGATAAGTATGATCTAGCTCAGCCAGCCAGTGCTTTACACTACACCTGTGACCATTCTAGCTCACTGTAACATAATGAGCACATCAAAAAATTCTTAGCACAGAATTTTTGTGCTCAGTGTTTATATTAAATCTGGCAAACTACATCTCTGCTCCATCACTGATTCCACCCGTGTGTCATCATTGCATAAATGATGCTTACAGTTTTGGATAAGTCAATTTGAGCAGCGATTAGTTTTCCTATCTGTTAAACCTTTAAATATTTGATTTACAAATGAGTTTGACTTTCCATCCCAACTATTTTCCCATTATTTCATCTGTTTTTTGAAAAGGTACATATATATCCTGGAAGATAGCCTTACCAAGAACCATACAAGTGCAGTTTCTCTTTATTGACTTATGATGTGTGTTGCTTTGTTCTTCTATCCTTTAATCTCTATGTTTGTCACATAAGAAGCACAGGACAACCAGTTAAGCCTCACCTAAGCCAGCTGCTAAGGAGCCGTGCTCTAGGCACAGAGAAAAGCAGACAGCTCTTCAAGCCTCAGTCTTAGCTCAGCACAAGCTGCCTTCTTGGGCCAGGAGCTTTGCCCAGACTGCAGAGAATCTTGAGTTGCTGCTAACCAAAATAAATGATCACCATTCAACATGACCTCGAGGAACACTGTGCATATGGGAACAACAAATACAGCCATACCTGCATCAGGAGAGACACTCTGCAGGAAGAGTAACTAAGAAAACAACTTGCTGGTTTTAACAGATAATTATTAGCCAACAACTTGTGAGAACAGCAAACTTATAAAAAGGGTAACTTCAGCCCTAACAAGACCCAGGGAAACAATTCCTATCTCTATGTGTGCAGCCCTGGAAAGAACATTATTAGACTGGAGTGTGCAGTTCTGGCCTACACATAACAGTGTGGCTGTGGGCATCATACAGCAAGTGCAAAGGAGGATCACAGAAGTGTCCCAGGAACTGACGAAGTCATCCTGACAATGCAAGGGCTAAGGAAGTTTTGATGAATTTAGTGTACTGAATAGTAAACCTGGAGTTGATGTGAACAACGTGAAACACGTTTTTTTCACAGAAAAGAGATCAGATAGTGTAGCCTTTCTAACCTGCTGACAATAGCATAGCAAGATTCACTGAGTGAAAGCTAACGTGAGACAGTTAATCTCAAGGAGAAATTTCTTAGGGAAAGTATAAGTAAGTATCAAAACTGATTACCAGAAGAGGTAATAGACTTGACTGGACCTGAAGACTTTAAGACATGTATTTTAATGCCACTTCTAAAAGAGATTTTATGGTCTAGACAGCTGGGAAAGAAGAAAGAAACTAGTCTAAATGTTCCAGGAGAACCCTCCTGACCTTGACTCTCCCAAAAGTGGACCAAATTTACTCCACATCCTCACCTTGTATTTCTCTATTTGCAGCATGGGTAAAGTCAAAACTCACTGCACAGCTTTAGATGCTCTGTGGAAGGAATCACGAAAGGTTTTTCCATCTATGCTTGACCAGGCACACTGTAGCTTTCCCTTGGCTGATATTTCTTGCTAGTCTGGGGTACCAGAGCAGCTGCAGCTGGAGCTGTGGCACTGTATGGAGAGGCACTGCTGTGCTCTGCAGCAGAGTCCTTTTTCTCCTGTAGAGGGCTGGCTGATGAGCACTACTTGGATGCTCAGAAGCATGCAGATCATTTGATGTGATATTGAAAAGGAATTTTCCAAGGGCCTGAGGGGATATTTTTTTTTGCCTATGTCTTGCACAATAGCTTGCCTGTTAGAATCATGTGGACATATTTTAATTATTACAATTCTCATCTCCACAGCTCGCTGCCAGGAGCACAGTCTAATGTCCTGAGAAAAGCAACTCCTCAGTCTGCCTGGGCTTTGGGCTTAATATAAGGAACCTTGATTGAGCATCTGAGTACAAGACGATTTACCATGATATTTATTATATAATTTTTTCTTTAGTGCTCTTGATCATGAAAAAACGCTCAATTTACTATACAGACAGCAGAAAAAACAGACAACAGACTGGGCTGAATAGAATCACTGTTTCACAATTCAACTTATCCACATCCTTATGGGTACTTTATTTGTTCTCTGTATTAACAAAGTGAGTAGGAAGAGCAAGGAGCAGCTACTCAGATCTGATATACCAATTATACAAGCCCAGGAAGTGTATCTGCTTCTGTGGGCTGACAGTCCCTTTTCTCTCCTAAGTCATACTCACAGTCTGAAACCTTGAGACCTTTCTGGTCTACCTGCAGGACTGTTCACACTGTCTGGCTTTATGCATGCAAGAAAGTTGAGTCTTATAATCATGTCTATCCACCATGATTAACTCCTGCCTGCCCATATAAAATCATCTCACAATAATTACCCCCTCTGTGTGTGCACATGTGTATGTTTGTGCCTGTGTGTACATGTGTGCCCATGAACTTCATGCTCTTGGCTACAGCATTATCATTCACACCAAGCCAAACCATCAGCTCAAAGCTGTCACAGATGGGTTAAGTGCAGCCAAAACCAGGCAGTACAAATTAAAGGTCCTATTTTTATTTTTCATTCAGGATCTCGGTGCCTCTTTCACACACATTTCCTAGAGTTGTGCTGTCATGATGTGAGTTCTTGGGCCCAGCAGTGTTCACCATCTTTGTCAGCAATGTGGGCAGTGGGATTGAGGGCACCCTCAGCAAGTGTGCAGACAATGCCAAGCTGGGAGGTGCAGTCAACACGCTGGAGGGAAGGAATGCCATCCAGAGGGGCCTGGACAGGCTGGAAACAGGGGCCCGAGGGAATCTTCTGAAGATCAACAAGGCCACGTGCAAGGTCCTGCACTTGGGTTGGGGTAATCCCAAGCACAAATACAGTCTGGGCAGAGAATGGATTGAGAGCAATCCTGAGGAGAACTGGGGATGCTGGAGGATGAGAAGCTCAACGTGACCCAGCAATATGCACTTGCAGCCCAGAAAGCCAATCGTATCCCAGACTGCATCAAGAGAAGCATGGCCAGCAGGGCGAGAGAGGTTGATTCTCCCCCTCTACTCCACTCTGGTGAGACCCCACCTGCAGTATTACAGCCAGCTCTGAAGCCCTCAGCACAGGAAAGACATGGACCTGTTTGAGTGGGTCAAGAGGAGAGACTTAAAGATGATCAGCACCTCTCCTGTGAGGGCAGGCTGAGAGAGCTGGGGGTGTTCGGTCTGGGGAAGAAAAGGCTCCAGGGAGACCTTACAGCCCCTTCCAGTATCTAAAGGAAGCCTACAAAAAAGCCCCAGTTCTGGAAGTGTTCAAGGCCAGGCTGGATGGGGGTCTCTCAGTAACCTGGTCTAGTGGAAGGTGCCCCTGCCCATGGCAGGGGGTTGGAACTAGAGGATCTTCAGAGCCCCTTCCAACCCAAACCATTCTGGGATGCTATGATGATTCTGTGCCATCATTTCCCTTGTGACTGACTGGCAACATTTCCCCTAAGTGCAGCACCAGGAATGCTCTCACTTGTGGAGACCCCAGAGAGCTGCCTCTGCAAAGCTGACATTTCCAGAGTGTGGAAGAGCAGGCTGCCCTCATCACTGTCACAGTGCAGAGACTAAAAAGAAAACACATGAAAAGATGGGCAGCTTTTCAGGGAATCCTGGCTCAGAAGATGGCAAATCCTGCTTCAATAAAAAATTAATCTGGGAGATTCATTTCAAGGTATGGGTGATGGCAAAGATAAACTAGAATGCTAAAGAGCTTAAGTATTAAGGGTCACCTCCAACCTCAAAAGACATGGTAGTTTTTCATTCTTACAATACAGCAGTAGATATGACGCAAAATCCAGAAGACACAAAGTAAGGTTTGATTTTGATTTCTGTATTTGGAGGCCCTTCACTCAGACTTTTCATACAGGACAGATTCTCTCCTGCAAGCACAGGACTCCAAGTGTTTTTCCCTTTCTTAGGTCTTTGAGCACTTCTAATGGATTCTTGCTGAGATGCTCAAAGGCTCTCTCCAGTCCCACTGCTCTAGGCACACTTTAAAGCACCCCTTTTTATATCTGCCCATGATCTGCTAAACTTTACTCTTTCATTCTCTTTATTGATATCCATGCCATTTATATCTCCACCTGTTTGTTCCTTCTGGAGACTGAGCCCAGATCTCCCACACAGACCAGCAGAGGTTTGATGATGTAGTTCACATAGAACAAGAAGAACACACGTCTCAGGAAAAAACCTCAATGACTAAAAGAACATTCTGTTACCCAAATACTGCCAAATGGATCACATGGGGGGAAAAAAAACCGAACAAAAAACCCAAACAAACACCCTCTCCCCCCCCCACCAAAAAGGATAGTTATAACATTCAAGTGCTTTGAGATAGCAGTAGGAAGTAGATAGTCAGACTGTTTTCTTAGTCAGGTTGGAGAGCAGAAGCTGTGTTTTGCACAGGCAGGTACAACATCAGAAGCTCACTTCATCCACATTCCTGGTTTCAGAAAAGAGCTTTTTCTCCATTCCAGCAAAACATTAAAATTAAGTTAGGGAGAAAATTTGTTCTACCCCACTTGTGTCTCCCCTTTCCAAATACAAGTTGCACCATCACAGATGATTATTGGCACTTCCCCAAAGACCAGCCACATCCCTTGGGCTTCAGCTGTCTGACACCTGGCATGCTGCAGAACAGCCATGAGAATCTGGCTCAGCTTTGTTGTACAGCAACGGTTATTGAGTTGTGAGACAATCCATAAGCTAAAGACAAGCAAGAAAAAAATGCAGACAGAAATTAAACTATTCGGATGGTTCCAGTCAGTGATTCAAGACAAAAACAGTGACAAAAGAAGCTATAAAGCCCTTAGAAAAAAAAATGGAGAATTAAATGACAGCAATTTAGCACAAATGGTCAAGAATAAGTTTGAGCAGTAGAGGAGAGCCCTTTCCCACCTGACTGATGCCAATCTGCCAATTAACCCACCACCCCTTAAGTCTCTGCATTCGCAGTGGAGGACACATTGATACCATAATAATCCTAGTTGATTTAATCCTAGTTGACTACCCCATGCATTAGTCAATAAATTATCACTGTGTACCCTTACACTGCATGTGTCCTGCTTGCCCAGTGTCTCTGCACACGGAGATGCCCAAACAGAGTGACCCACCGGAGGGAGGGGTACAGAGTCTCTTGGTCTGCAGGAGCGATCTGCAAGCACATTAAAACCATAAACATCCCAACCAGACACTTCCATGGGGCTGCAAAGCACAGCCAGAGAACAACACTCCTGATTTTGTTCAGGACTTAACAACACAGAGGCAGGCAATGTGCTGATACAGACACCTGGGAGCAAGTGCATGAGTTCATTCTACGGCTTTGAACAGCATGCCAACAACATGCTGCTCCTGAGTATCTTTCTCTGGATATCCAATATGTACCTGAAAATTATATCCCAAAAGCACAGCAAAAGGAGCTCAAGAGAAATAAATAGACTGAGTGACAGTGTTGCTGCTGCTACTGCCATTTCTGCTGCTTAATCTGACTGGTGACATGAAAAAGCACATGCAGATGACAGCTGCTTTAGAGCCAAAACCATCAGATCAGCTCTGTTCTCCACAAAGCAGCAAAACATCTAAATTTCTGTGCCCCAGAATGCGCACCTGAGGGAGCACTTCCCAAATCCTCCACAAGTAACCTGCATTAGGCACCTCTTCAGGTCATTACCCACCAAAGGTAATCTGTATCCAGCAGGATCAGATTATGAGCAAAATCAGCAATACTCATGGAGCCACTTCAACCTGACTGCCTAGTTGTCTTCTTTACATCTCTGACACATTTTCATTTCCCTTGTATGATAAGAACTTAAAAATCTGAAAAGAATGTAAAGCTCATGCACCTGCTTAGGCTACCAGAATATGGACAAAGTACATGCCAATTTATCTGGTATTCACCTGTGCGTTGAAAGGAAGGGTAGAAATAATGTAATAGGCAGGTATTAAATAACAGAGTTGATAAGGGGAGCCAGAGCAGACAATGTGAGCGCATTTACATTACAACTCATGATGATGTCCCGTGACACTACCAGGACTTCAATGTAAGGTGAAATGGAGTTTAGGTGAAACTCTATTGCAATTCTGAAGAAATCATAGAATACAGCAATGTTACCTTTAGAACTGACTGAAGAAGGAGGAAAATAATGAAATGGAAATTATTTCCACTACTTTTTCTCCTGTGCTGAAAATCTGTACTGAAATTGCGGGCGCATCTTCTCTCATTTGGGTAGGCAGAGTGAGGGACCTTTAGCACTCACTCTCAATGGACTTTATTCTCTTTCACATCACATTCTGCCAGTGTGATGCTCACGGGGACTGAATATGTCAAAGCCATTAGGAAAAGCAGAAGAAAATGCTGCACTTCTTAAAAATCAGTAAATAATTTTGGATATGAACAAAAATGCCCCCATTACTGGGGCCTTCATGTCCATGCCCAGGGACAGAACAGTGCTATGCATCCCTGAATCCCTAAAAGTGCACCACATCTCTTACCTCAGGAAAGAGAAATAACAAGTTTCTCTTGGTCTCAAGTACCCACTCCTCTATGACCACATTTCTAGGTAATGGAAGAAAGAAAGATTATAGCTTTTGAATATACTCGCTACACAATGTAAACAATAACACTGTATAATAAATAAATACTGTGAACTAACACCAGTCTCTTTTTGGATAGGATTCACCTCTGTCTCCTCCCCATATCCTGTTGTTTACTGAGGCTTTGCTCCTTTCTGTGTCTTCTCTCTCCTAGACACACAAGACTCAAGGGCCCTGCTCCTCAATTTCAGACCTTACCTGTCTCACTTCAGTATCTCCTTTCACCCACATTAACTGTACTGCTTTGTCACTTTTCTTCCCTTTTCACGACCAAAGCCCAACTTCCCCTGGTTTCCACTGCTGATGTTCTTCTAGTTCCAATGTAGTTACAATCCAAAGGGAATGATGACCAGGGAGATATGGAAAACCCATGAGGTTGGGAGACCAAGACCTCAGAAAGCAGAAGGAAAGGTCTGAGCTGCCTCAAGTGCTGTCAGATGGACAACCAGAAGACCAAAAAGCGGAGTCAGGGACAAGACATGGAAGACTAGAGATTACATCAAGTCTATATGGCTGTTTCAATGTAATGGAAACATTTCTTTTTTAGTTTTTGGTTCTGCCTCAATTTGATAGTGTGCCATATACAGTCATTAAGAGCTGAGTGGATTTTTATAGCTGCTATTAGAATTGAATTTTATCTTCCTCCAAAAAGATTTAATAAATTAAATTTCAAAGGCAAAAATAATCACCTACTGCCATGCACATTACCCCATTTTCACTGTGAAATAAATTCATCAACAAGAAAGTTTTCACATGGTAATCAATATCCACCAAATTTTGAACTTCAGCTTCAAGTCAAAGGCCAATAATCCTCGAATTAGTGACACACAGCAAGACATCTCTGTTCTCCCTGGGCCCCAGGGCCTAAGCATTTGCATGAATCACTAATACACTGAATTGTTGATCCAGATCAACAAAGCTTTCAAATGCACTGTCTTGTTTGATAGCCTCTATAAAACACACCCAACAGCTCAGAAATGCTGATCCACACTAATGCATTTACTTCCAGTATTTGCTATACAGTCTAATAAAAATATTAATGCACTAGAAGTGCTGATGCAGCCCCATTAGAGCAAGATTTCCTCACCATAGAAGCATCCCGGTTTTCTCCCCCATGAGCTATGCTTTCAGTAAATGTTAGGCTGGAGCATACCAAGGAGGAGAAAATATTAAGCAGTTCTGTCCTCATCAGTTGGACAAGGTCATGGTGATTCAGAAATGATGACGTATTTCTTGCCGAGAGAAACAGAGAATAAAAGTATCCTAGCAGATGAAGGAGAGAAGGGACAAATGTTGAGGTAACTGTTCTAGGACAGAATCAGTTTTATTCTGCTTTAATTTGGTTGTGTCAGGTTGTCAGGTTGTTTGGGTGTGTCAGGTTGTAAGTCCTACAGGTCCAGAATTTAGTGATTCCCCAGGTGACCCAGGAAAGGCCTTGGTGGCTTGAAGAAGACAGTGAACTTCTACCACTGACTCCAACTGGTGTGACACACATCGGTCCACCCATTCCTCTGTCACGAACGCTGCACAGATTTGGGAACAAAGCTTCTTATAATCCAGAGCACTGTTTTAACCACCAGTGGGGATTAGAGAGAGCCAGGCACAAGATGCTAGACTACAAACATGGCTCTTACAAGTTTGGGCACTAAGCTGATGACACAGAATAAGGGGTGGAATGTCTTGGGGTGATTTTATGATAATACTGTATTCCCCTGTGGTCTGCTTTATGCCCAGAAATGGGTCCCACAGCTTTAAGCTGGGTCCGAGGGAAAGGCGGGGGAAGCCAAGTGAATTCTTCAGCGCTGTTTGTGTTCAAGGACTCACACACTCCCCTGCGTTCTCACGGCTGCAGAGCTGAGGGAGCACCTCCCTGCTTTTTAGCTAGCCTGTTAGCTGAGGCAAGGAATTTTCCTGGGACTGTGGCTGCTTCTTCTTCTGGAACTGTTCAGCTTTGCTCTGGTCTGAAACACCAGAAAATTGCCAGGAGCCCCACGCCACGGCCCAGAGGGAGGCCCTGGGGAGCCGCACCCTGGCTCCGGAGGACCTCGGGAGAAGCCGAGCAGGACTCTAGAAAACCCACCATTTTTCTCCACAACGAGAAGATTTATTATCTAACATTATTCACTTTTTCTTTGCCTGCACGCACCCTGCTTGTTAAATAAACAGCTTTTCTTCACCTTCCTCCAAGAAATTCCTTTCAAAACTGTGGGGGAGGGGCTGCCGAAACCTGCCTTCCATTAGAGGAGACTTTCATCTCAGGACGTTTCCTCCTAATTTGTTTCAAACCAAGACACCTTTATATAGCCTCACAGATACTAGGAATAGATCAGCTTTTCTAGAGACTGCAGCTCTCCTTTTGAAGAATGAACGACTTGAAATAGACAATTCCACTGTTTCCATTTTCAAAGGAACTGTTTATTGATCACCTTTGAAGGTGAGGTCAAAGCCAAATGCAACTGCCAACATCGTTCTTCAGTTTTATGGCATACTTGTGATCTCTGGGTGCATACATTTGTAAATAAAAGATATTTAATTCATCAAATAAACACGCAGGTTAGTCTAAGCAAGTAAATCACTTGTAGAAAGCATCATTGAAGTAACCAATACTGGACACACTGAGAGAGTAATTTATAAACACTTCACATATTCTAACCAAGATCTGTACTAAAAAACCCACCTGTCACTAGAGCACACCAGCTACAGCAGCTCTACAGAACAGCAAATAAAAACTGACCTAATAACTACCAACATGTTCCAGTATCCCAGGACAGCTCCTTGTACTTAACGAAATTTAGTACGTTATTACCAATTTATTAATCTACTTTACCTTTTAATGGACAGACATTTTTGTTACTATCACTCTACGCACAGGCAGTTTGCAACATCACTTTTCAGCAAATGTCTGTACCTGCCAACCAAGGGCAAAACTCTCCTGAAGAGTGAAAAAAATTAGTCCTGCACAGAATCCATGTGTTACACTTAGGGAAAAGCCCAGAAAGGCTGAGGTGAGATAAACACGAAGCAGAGTAAACAATGAGGCCACCACAGCAGGCACATCTTATGGGCAATCTGTCCTTCTGTGAATCCATTCCTGTCTGTGGAACACAATTAAATTTGACTTTATGTCACAGTGCTCCATTGAAGCTTCAGAGTAACGTACTTCAAAATACATTTTTAGAACAAATTAAGTATCTTTATAGGTGTTCACACAAATTCTTTTTCTATGTAGGTTTTCATTGAACAGATAAAGTTCGGGGCAGATCTGTGACTACTATAAACAAGAATATTTTACTCAGCTGAATTTAATGGCTTTACTATTGAAACTGATTTACTGACCCTACAATTTGTTTCATGAACTGGTTAAAGGCTGGTAGGATGAACCTATATTGTTATTGTACTTTTCTGATGCATTCCACAAAATGTTAAAAATACAACTACATAATCAGAGACGGGTAGAAGAAAACTTTAATGTCACTCTTTACTCTTGGGTAATAATGCCACACAGAGAGATACACAGGACTCTGTTGGAAAGACAGGAACGAAAATGGACTGTCTTCCTAAAGTATGCTCATCATTAACAATTTCTCCTTCTGAATGCTCCCACAAGCACAACTCCTCACTTACACTCCAGTGGTTCCTTTCAAAGGAAAGCCTTAGAGTATTTTATTTTAAAAAAGTAAATTTTGTAGCTCACATATGAGAATCAGTACTGATATGATAAAGAAACCCAAAACAACTGAACTAAGAATCCTAAGCTAAAAATAAGCATTGTCACTCTGCAAGCTGGAAGAACTATCAGATTCAAGTAAATGGTAAAGCTGAAGAATTCAAGCAGAAAAGACACAAAGGAAAAATCTCTACGACAGAAGCACACTGCAATAGAGAGAGCAGGAAGTAGAACAAACATAGGCAAGGATGTCGGAAACATGAAATTATTTCTGAATAGTTATGACTGTCCTCTCTAACGTAGAGCTTCTTTATCTAATAGCATCTGTTGATTTCACTGTGAATTGTGTACCCTGGTCAGGAAACTACTTTTTAATTTCAGACTGACTGCTTATGTCCTCTGCAAGACCTCTGCTCTGTTGGGCAAATAAATGTCTTGGGGAATAAAGAACCCATTAAGGTCAAAATGATGGTTTCCTGTAAAAGGCCAATGTGCCATTTAGCCTTACATATTTAGAAAGGTACACAGCAGCATGAGTAACAACTTTTAACTATAAACAAAATTTGCTCTGTCAAGTTGATTTCTGACAGACTATGTCAGCAGCAGCAAGCTGATGCTGAAATGTTTTTAAAGGGTACCCTGCACAGGACAGGACTGTTCCTAGGCCCAAAGGAGAAACCCTTCAAATCCCAGAGACTTCACCATACCAGGAGCATGCCTCTAGCTATGCCATTTTGGAAAATTTCAGACTTGACAGTTCAGGCATTTCCCAGAAGTATGTTAGAGAAAGTTGCATTGTTTTGCTCATGTTTAAAAACCAAAGAAAAAAAAAATTTCTTAAAGAAGCTCTACACATACAGTGTGAAAGTGCAACTTGGCAAGGAAAAATAACAGCTCAAAAGCCATCAGACAAACTGGAGCCAAGTGCTCCTTAGCAAAGTTATTGAAGTTTGCTGCAGCTGACTGCTGAAAATTCCATTCCCCCAGAGCAGGCTGCAGCCAGGGCTGCGTGAGGGCAGCCAAGGTGTTCCTACAAATGCAGATTCCTCTCTCAGCCTCAGCATCAAAAGCACATAAATAGTTTCTTGTTTCTCCTCAGGCTCTGGCTGGGTGGGAAAAATGGCACAGGAAGGTGGTCAGCACAGAAAGCAGAGAAGTATCCAAATTTATGAAGATGAGATAAGGAAACTTTTATATATGCTAAGAAAACCTATGGACCTCCAAAGCTTGGAATGGAATCTAAAATTTGAATCTCAGCATTCCAGAAATACCCTTCCTGTTAGTAAATAGCTTTGCAACATATTAAAAGATGTGTGTCTTCTTCCTATTTCCATTAAAAACCCCAAGCTACTGATACTTCAGTTAATCCATTAACAAAATTGGTAGAAAATCGATGATGAAGCATCTTCCTCAGTAAGACATGATTGGACTGCCACTATTACAGGATGCAGCTACTAAATCTTTACCATAAGTCATTTAACACAGAAAATGTCAAGTTACCCCAGTTCTGGTGTTTCCTAATTTTAAAGAACTTTGCAGTTTTATCAAGATTCCTTTGGGGATTTTTTTGGCACATAAGCAGAGAGGGATACTGATGGTATTTATGCACAGTTTTATGACAGGATGAAAGCATCCTGTTTGCCTTTATTCTGAGACAGGGAATATTCACCAAAAATAAATTGTGTCATTCCAATTCAAATGAATGAACCGGCTAGAGAACTGAACTAACCCAGCAGTCAAACCAGAACTCTGTGGCTCAGAAGATCTTGGTGATTTTACTCAAATATTCATAAAATGGGAAAACTGGCTATGCTGACTGATCTCCAACTCATCTGCTGGTGTCTGACACCCAATTCCTTAAGCATGCCAGCCACATGTACTTGTGCATTTACAGATTTTACACCTAGAGCCAATGTGAAAGATTCAGCTGCTGAACGGTTCAAGAGCAGGAGGTGTGAAACAATAACAATGTCACATTCTGAAACTGCTGTTTATGCATTACTTAAAAAAACCCCAACAATTCACTACCTTGTAGAGAGGCTTGGAGTCCCCTCTACCCCACATTCACTCTTAGGACAGTTCTTAGCAGTTTTAACTACTGTTATGGTTGGACATGTGCTTATAAACACCTGCAATACACTGACAATTCAGCACTTGAATGTATCTATGCAGCTACTGACTAATATTTTATAATGTAGACATTGCTTATTTTGAAACAGAGAGGCTGGATTAAATGTTGTTCCTATGTATCGTTTGTGCTCAAAGAAGCATGCTTTAACAAAGATCTCCCAAACAGAGCACATAATATTCAAAGGAATATAAATTATTAAAGTGGTTCAGTTACAAACATGCTTTTGAAAACACCTAGTGTGCTTATGTTATACTCTTTTCTAGTCTCTGCACTCATATATAAATACAGCTGACTTGATCTTCAAATGGAATGAACATCTAAAACATCCCACCACAACCTGTGGTTTTACAGAAGTTTTTTCTTTTTTTACTATGGCAACACACCTACAGTTGATTAATGGCCAAGCTCCTGAGAAAAAACATTACTTACTGTGGAAGGACAGGAAAGATTCTGCTTTTTGGTGCCACCCAATGGACACTGTTAATCAGGATAAATTTGGAAACTGAAATAATGATGGTTTGATCCAGGGAGCTTGAGATCACAGCTGGAACCACAGAGACACCCGAGCTTAGGGAGGAAGGCAGTACAGCAGCACGTCCACTGCCAGTCCCATCAGGTACCTGGTTGAAGGGGTATGGACAGACGCCACATTTCCTGCAAACAGTCCTTTATCCTGAAATCTGCACATCTATAGGCATGGAAAACACCTTGTGACTCTTCCCCTACAGATAAAGTGAGCTTACAGAGTAGTCAGACAGCTCTCCTTTGCCATAGACAGCAGCCATCAGAAAGGACAAGGATATTCACTGTATCCTCAAGAAGACCATAACTACTGCCCTCCATATACAGCAATTTTGGTAAAAGCAAAACTATATTCCAGAAGTCAAATCAAACTGTACTCTGGTCAGTTTTGTGCTATGATAGCAAACTTGTTCAGAGAAGAAGGATCCTTGAAATAACCAATGAGGAAATCCAAAGCTGTAAGACAAGTCTAGACCAAACTCACTGGTCCTCTCCTGATCTCTCCCTCCCTTCATACAACAGATTTATTAAGGCATGGCCCAGCAGTCCAGGTCAATTACTGGGAAAAGGCCAGGGCCCAATGTATCAATTGAACTACTTTCTACCTCATTAAAGGTGAAAATAAAAGGGATTTGAGCTACAGCAACCTCTTGTGCGCTTGCTGATGGGATTTATGATTTGCTATTGATTGTCCAAGTGGAGGCACTTAGTTCTCCTTACTTTACAGAAAGGACATTTTGTCATTAAAATGAGTGACAAAAAATCCAACCCAACAAACCTCAGTCACAGTTGAAATTCTGGGAAATATGTAGTCACCTGGTTTTAAAACTCCTCCCTTATTGACTACTGCTTTTACAGGGCTTTCCTTAGCAATTTTTATTGATACTTAAAATTTAGGCAGAGCACAAGGCCCAAGCTGGAAGATACTCTAGCCCTTCAAAGACAACTAAACCTACTAACTAGTATCTTAATTCCTGACCTGCCCCAATTAGATGTGGGATAATGACTATGAAATATAACCCCATGAATTTAATTACTTAAGTTAGAGCCCATATGCTGAAATGAACAAATATGAAGGGGGAAAAATGCATACTAGAAACAATCGGAGGTCATCCTAAGGCAGATATAGGCAAGTAAGTCAGAATTTGAGGGAGAAAAGCAGAAAGATCTGAAAACTTGTTTCCCTGGCCAGAAGCACTGGGCCTTATAGATCTACCTCACTGGCTCTGGTGCACAACAGCTCTAACAAAGTTTCCTCTGAAAAACAGAGACAGCTTTATTGTCTTCATGATGTCAGTTTCCATAAATTGAAGCTATTTTCTTTTAAAGCAGTCTCCTTCAATTCAGAACCTGCGTATTCCTTAGGTGAGGAAAACAGCAGAACACAGCCAGATACTGTGTCCCGTATGGCATCTCAGCCCACCACCCACCAAACTACTGCTCCAACCCAGTAACTGTGAATCCTTGAAAACCCCTACAAGCAAGACCTTGCTCTGCTCAAACACCCTGGAGCATTTTTTATTTGCATTTATTTGTAGCTTCCTGTTAATTAATTTAAAATAATACTTTTGCTCTGTTTGTATTCAATTAATTAGATGATGAAGTTTCTGGCACAAAACAGCGTGCCGAAATAGGAGCTTAGTAACAGATAAAATACTGCTCTTTCAGGCATTGCTTTGTCACAGACCTAACAAATAAAGACAAATTCAAACAACATCTCAACTTTGTTTTTTAATGGCTAAGACAATTACAGTCTTAAAAGAAACCACAGTATGAAAGGCAACCACTGAGCAGAAATATGCCTGGCTCAACAGGACCCATCAGCTATCTTGGGCAGAAACAGGAAGCTTCCTTGAAACCCTTGGCACTCTCAGAAACCCTGAACACATTTTTTTGGCTTGGCTTCCTCTGGCACTATAGAGCTAATTGTAAAAAGAGGTCAAGTGATTTTTGTGGGATTTCAAATTCAGAGCAAAAGCTAGTACACGTCATTAATCAAATAAATTGCCAGTGCCTCATTCTGCAAAGTAAATTACTTAAGTTATATCTCTTTTTCTGTAGGTCTGATTAAGGACAGAGAAGATAAATGAGTTTTCAGCATTAAAGAATTGAAAAAATATATTCTTCATAATTCATGTGCGGCACTAGGAGGGTGGGTTGGACGCTTGGTTGCTTTTTAAAAGGTCATGCATAGAAGGGCATGCACCCAATCTGCTCCCCTGAAGGCTATCCTAATTCTGAAGATCTCTACAAATAAAACCACCAACCAAAATCCACAAAGTGGCATTAATGCACACCCTTCATAGCATAGCATGAAGGCTCAGCAAAATGCCTTTGCAATCAGCAGAGATTTCCAAGGTGGATGAAGAGAACCAGGAGTCCAAATGTCATTGATGTTCTGTAAGAGCTGCACAACTTTCATTTTCATGAGATTAGTTGACAAGGCTGGATCTAAAACAACAACTTAAGACACATTGTCTCCCATGCAAGGTAGATAAAATACTAGGATAAATGAAGGGGGGAAATTTTCTCACTTTACACTAACCATGTCTCTTGACCATGGACATATTTTACTTTTGATCAGACATACCCAACAGGAGACAATAGCAAATTTCAAATCTCCAAACATACTTTGATTTACTATTCTAAACTGGCTGCTGGAGGCTCCTCACTTTGAGTGATCCAGACTATGGATGGCAGCCAGTCAGTCAGTCTTATACTTCAAACAGCATTTACACATCTTCGGATCTAATTTAGAATCACAGAATCCCTTCAACCTTCTCCCAGTATGAAATCCAGAGGATACCTGCACATAGTGACTTATTCAAAGATTTAACACAGGCCCACCACTTTGTATAAAGATAATTCCTCTTCTTCCTCTGGAACTGGAAACACAAAATGTAAATCTGCTTGCTAAAACAGTTCTACAAAATACGTAACAACCCAATTTGCACCCATAGAGTTAATGGGATTTGAAGAGTTTACTGCACTTTGAAACAGAAAGATGCTGGGGCAGGAAAAGACTTCCTTCCCATCATGTCAGAGTTCAGCAAAGAGACATCTGTGAGAGCAACTGTCCTTCTCACCAGAGGCGGGGTCTGGAGGGGTCTTTCCTGCCCCCTAAGAGTAATGGAATAGTGCACTTTCCCCAAAACAGCTGAGGAGAACGTGCTCAGCAGTGGATGAGCTGTCACTACCCTGAACAGCAGTGAAGTCAACATGCTGACAGTAAAAGCAGAACTTCAGGCATCATTTTCTTGTATTACTTAATCTTTCATGGCAGCCTGTTTGCTTCCTTCTCTCTATTCCTCTGCCTATTCGCTACCTCCTTTCCCATACAGAGGAAGTACATTAAAATAACAGGGCATAGGCTCCGTGACCATTCCCCCCCCCTCTTTGCTGTCATACCTGTCCCGTCGCTGGACCAGGCATACTGTCTTGTCTCAGCAGAAAATTAACTCTATCAACAGCATCTGACACAAGAGAATAAAGCCACTGATGGGAATTTTACTTCCTATCTATACTTGTATAGTATTGGAGAGAATAAGTAAGGCCACCATAAATATATGACCCTTATTGTTCCTGATGGGTCTTAGAGCGAGCAAAAGGAAGCATATCCTAAGTAAAAAGCAACTTCATAGCCTAATATATTATAAAATGAGTCTTAATATATATCACCTTGCAAGCCTCTTTGGGTAGAAATAAACACCTACTCTACAAGCCCACATTTGCTAACGTTTGTGGCCTGATGTGACACTATCTGCACATCTCCAGGCACTAACACCATAAAAATAAATAATTACAGTAATAATACAGAGGGTTTTGGAACAGCAGGAAGGGAATAAGCTGAGATAGATGTGCAGGAAAAGTGCTAGAAAGTTCTGCAGCAAAGACTGAGCCACCTGCTGACTGCATAAAGGAGAAACCTCTTAAGAGGCTCCATAAGCAAGGTAAAAACCATCAGCAATAAGAGAATAGGAAGAAGAAGACAGAGAATCAGAGGGAGGGACAGAGGGATACATTCACAGGTTTTAAATGGAGTTAAGGCTGCCCTTAGCTGGTTTACAGAGGCAGACACACCTGACCCTTGCTTTCTTCTCACAACAAAGTGCTTCAAGGTGCCCAGAAATATCTGTCAGGTACAAGACATGAGATGGATTTTATGGAGCTTTGAAGGGAGGTGGAGAGGGCAGGAGGAAATGAGGTGCTAATGCTGATCATAACAAAAACTGCTGGAGCCAGCCATAATGGGAGAGTGGGAGCGTGTCTGAAGTGAAAATGAAGGTGTTAAGGGATGCACCACACTACGTCAATGTCAGAGACTGCCTGGTGCCTCTGAGCAACCAAAAAATAGACATGCAGCACGACTGCCCAGGCACAGTTCTTTGTGGTTATCACAGCTGTCTGAACCCTCTCAAAAATTGTAAAGCAAAAGCTTTCATATTAATGAAACACTTGAGTGGCAAAGTTGTGGGAAATAAAGCCAGAAGACGGAGACACATTTTGCAACAAAGGCATTCTTTTACTTACCACCTTTGTTTCCAATTTTCACTTAATATGAATACATTGGAGGGCACAAAGGTAATGAAAAGCCAGGAGCTGTGGTTAACACAGCACTTCCCAAGCCTCAAGTGACTCGGCCCACTTTAGCAATACAGAACCAAGCTGTATACTCTCCTCTCTCCTACTTAAGTGCCCCATCATCTGTATTTACACACAAGTCCACAGCTATTCCCCTTTGTACAGGGGGGTAAGCAGAGATTAAGGAGGCACAATAACACTCTTAAGACATTCTGAGTAAGTAGAATGGCTTTATAAAAGCTTGGGCAGTGATTATACTTCACCAGCTCACTTCTGTTTCTGTTTAGACTAGCCTATCATTTTTATTATGCTGAACTGATTAAGGGGGCAAAATCTCACTTATATCCTGTCTGCCAAGCAATACAGGACCTGAGCTGGCAGATCTGCATCAGAAATGGCCTCTCCATGCTTTTGAAGAACTCTGAACAACAGCTTTTAAGAGCTGTAGTTCTGAGGCAACACCAGATCTCTGCATCCATGCAGTTTTGCTTTGCCCTCTCCAGCGAGTGCATAAGACTCCTTACAAGATAAACTGTTGCCAGGAGCCTGCTCTTTCTTTTCTCAGATGGTGCAGTGTACTCAGCACCCATACCTTCCTGCAAGGGACTATGTGCTGTGTCCAGATTAGACTACTTTGTCTCCTTACCAGGTTTTTATGCTTGGGAGGAGAGAGCAGATAAACATACAGAGTTACTGCTCTGCACTGTGAGGAATACGTTTTCCCAAGTGTGGACACACGGTGGATCCTGTTACCTAACACACAGTCCTAAGGGACACTGGCTCTTAGGCACTTGCTATTTGCTGCTCACCTACTCACCGTGACACCCACTCACTTCACAATGGGATTAGATGCCAAGTAGAAAGGACACAACCTTATCAATGAGAAATGTTAACTGCAGCTGAAAAATTATTAGGAATAAGAGTCTTGAAGTTGCAGTGAAGCAACCAGCACCCTAAAGACGAGTTTCTAACAGCCCTTTCTCATTAAACACAGCACACCAGCAAACAGGGACTGGCACAGCAAAGCCCTTGAGATTCAGAAGAGAACTGAATTTCAGCAGCCTGGGTAGGAGCTGTGGCTACTGAGCCCTTGGGTGAGGCACCACCAGCATCGGGTGGTGTTGGACTTCTCTGACAGGGGCGCTCACAGAACCCCTGCCAGATGCAACTTGAGATGTGCCTAGACTATAGATTTTGGTAAATGTAAGCTATGAAGTAGGCTATTAAATACAAAATACTTCATTAAGTATAAAACATTGCTTTTGTGTATTTCTAATATATGTTTCATTATCACACCAACTTTTTATTCCGTCCATGAACTGCCCTTATTTTAATAAACTGAGCCTTGAAATTTGCCCAGGTAGCTATACAGCTGATTAATGACACCTGTACAAGTGGTGGCATCTAGGATCTTAATGACGTCTGGAAAATTATTACCTTGCTAATTCAAAGGTGAAGAAATAGTTAAATAGGACTTCTATTTGGAACATTTCCATGCATTAAGATGACTTTAATGCTATGGCCAGGCCCAGCCTTTGTAGTCACCAGTTACACTTGTTTATTGTGTCTGGATAAATTTGACACAAGAGTGCTCTCAGGCACTGCCATAAGGTTTATGTATGCTTGGATGGTACAATCTGCATTTCTATATTTTGAAATATTTAGGTTCATCAATAAAGCTAAAAGGCAGTGAATTAAAAATCAATACAAAGGCAGACTTCTTAAGGCAACACAGAGGGAGTTCATGGAATACAAAATTGCTAGAATTTGTTAAAGACAGGTGCAGGGAATGAATTTTAAGAAGGACCCACTGCTATCATTATGTAACTTCACATAAAACGGGTAGTAAAAAAAAAAAAAATCACACTTTGGAGTATGAACTGACAGATACAAAGGTCATGAAGTAACTCCTTTGCCTTTTCAACCTTAAGTAAATTACTGCACAGTTGATTAGATAAATTACTGAGAGGAGCTGAGGGTCACCTTGATCCAGCTCCATCACTGTTGCAGGCGGTGTGCTAATATGCCACAGGAGGCAATGAGCTAATTCAATACGGCAAAGGCTGCATTAACAGATTATTGTTTCTTATTATTATCCTAACATAAGGAAGCTTGCAAAGCATCCCTCATCCTTTTCAAAACACAGACAGTAGGTTTTTGTTTGTCTTGTGAGAGCAGTGGCCTTGGACAATCTTCAGAAAAAGTCACCACGTACAAGTACGAGCATATCTGCGACATAGTGGTGATGGAAAGAAATTCCTCAGACTTATGCTTTTAAAAGTCAGAAAAAATTGAATGAGAAGGAAATCCCCTGCCAACACAGGCACTGACAACCACATTTCATTTCAACTTAAAGCCCTCTTCAATCTCATCTGAAAACTGGTGTCAGCACAACACTCAAAGACAACTTGAAACAAGGAATACTGTACTGCAGCTAGTTAAGGGAAAGCTCATCCCAATTACTTATGGCACTCTGAAAAGCTGTTAGGATTATTTTATCCACCATCCCCTGTGTCTCTTGGCCAATGCCTTGTTTAAAGAGAACTCACAGGCAAAACAAAAGAAAAAAAAAGTACAAAGACAAGAAGTGAAAAATTAAAGACATCCCCAAATGCTTCTCATTATACATTCACTGGATTGACTACAATAATACCTAAGATAAGCTGCTTAACAAGGCTAATATGAACTAGATAATACCAGATACCTAATCAGATGGCAGCTGTTTTCTCCACACTTCTCCCTAACAAATCTCATGGGTGCTCACTACTTTAAAACCTTGACCAGTGCAGGTCAGCACTACCCTCACTATCCCTGCACCCTGTTCAGCAGGTATTTTACATTTCTTTTTCCTTAGTTTGACCATTGTAAACCAAACCATTACTGAATCTTAGTGACCTGTACATCTTGGAAATCAATGGCAAACTGACAGCACTTACAGAATCTCTAGGGCAAAATTTCATAGTGTCTGACTGGTGTATTTGTATAGTCATCAGCTGAGGGAAGACCTCTGGGTTTATTCATTCGGTCAGTGAGCAAAACTTCTAGAAATACAAATTTAAATAATACTAGAGCTTGCTAATCAAATATGCAACTTCCCAAACCCAGTATTTCCCACTGAAAACCATTAATTATTATTACTACCACCATAAAAGGAAATTTCAGATAAAATACTTCATTCAGAGTTCCTTACACCAAACGGTGTTCATAGTTTTTAGTGTGATCTAACCAAAAATGTTTCCCTGAATTTGCATTAAGAAATTACTGAACTGCATTTCCTATCAGCATGTTGATTTTTGTGAATTGAGGTACAGGCCCACATTTTCTAACATGAACTGAATGGCTCAGAAGATTACATTTCCCCTAATGCAATGCAGATCTTCCTCTGAGGGATCTGCATGATATATTATAGAAACTGCATAATTTTGAATAATCCCTGGAGATGCAGTCCAGAAAAGCAGGCCAACCCAAAAGGGAAAATGGAAAAGACATCATGTGTCTTAACTACAATCCTCATCCTGTATGTAGCTGAAATACTAAACAGGCTCAAAATGAAGTACTGCAGAACCAAACAATAATAGAAATTAAGCATTTTCAACCTGAAAAGTGTTAAAGTATTTAATTTTAATTAAAGAAAAATCAAATGGAGTGTTTTGGAATTCCAACTATGTTAAAATGCCCTATTTCATGTTCTAGTACCAACCTGGAACAAACTCAAATATTGAAATGCAGGCATTCCCACCGTGATGGAAACTTCAAATTTTGCCTAGCTATAATCACAGCTAATTCCCTCCTCTAATTTCAAAGGCAAAACTAAGTGGTGTGTAAGGAGAATAATTTTCCCTTCTCCTATGTTTTTTTTTTCTTTATAAAAGTCTCAATTTTCTGAAACGTGAGTGCTTCCAGTGAAGCTTGGACAGCTACTATTTAGATGCTCATCTAACTTTCAGTTTCACAGTGTTTAGTCCCACATTCTATAAAGCCTTTGATCCTCATGAAGTCATGCCTCACCTTGAAATTGCTATCCTGGGTGGCTTTGGAAGTGATGTGGCATTTTAATCTCCCCTTGGTAGGTACAGAAAAGGCAAGTGAAAAGGAGCAAAGACAACTGATGGCCTCATAGTCCCTTCCACAAATACCATCACAGGGCCACTCCAGGCCCTTTCAGTTCCATGTGGATATGCTACCTGTATAACATATAGGCAAACTTTGCAATTTGAACAGATTTTGCCATTGTTTTGTGTATTTGGCAGAACACAAGGCAAGCTCAGGCTAATGAATCAGGCCTTGAATCTGCTACTCATCGCTCTTTCCAAGAATTCGCTTGCTAACATCTCTAATAACTGCCAGAGCAAAAAGCCAACACAATCACCCCATCATGATGACCACGACCACTAACCCAGCTTTCTTCCCCCATCTATTAGGTGTATGAGCTTCAGTCATCCTTATTCCTGCATCCCTATCCCACCCACACTGGTGTCAGCGTGCTGAGTCAGCCACTGTTGCACTCTTTTACGTCAAACAGCGCTTTGTAATACTGACCTGTGTGAGAAAGCTCAGCTTGATCCCAGCTGTTAAGCAGATTATGCCCTGAAGTATTTATTGTGCTGCGGTCTGCACTTTTGTACACGTTTATACCATCGGGTGACAGTGCCATTAGCAATCTCTGACACACTCAGCAGGTTAGGGAGGAGTTTCCTTCTGACTGAAGAAGTTTCCCCTTTGGGATTTTAATGGCTGTGTGCCAGGTTCCTCACTGCATGTTTCTGCTGAGAGGCATGCTCATGAAGCACCTCAAGAAATAGTACTGCTCCTCTATCTCCATTTCCTCGTGTATCCCAACCTAGCTGTGTCACACTGACCAATGTTCCTTTTGAGAGAAAACACGTAACACAAAATGGTATCGCATGGGCCATGAGAGGATTGGAGAACCAACAAACAGAAACTGGAGGTGGTCAATTAGCAAGAGCCCATAGTGGCTCTTACTCTCCCCTACCTTTTTGAAAAGCCTGGGAAAAAGGCATGAAAAAAGCTGATAAACACAGGAGCCACTCACCTGCAGTTACTAGTTCAAAGTAAATCCTGAGTCTAAAGGAGCAGCAAGTCTCTGCTATCCCCTGAAGGTTATTTGGTAGTTTTTAAGTAACATGCTGTGTAAATAAGTCATACTGTATGGAGCATTTACTTAGTGCCACATAAATGCCTATCCAAAAGCAGCACTAATGCAAGGATAAAGCACATGGGGACCATCATATCATCATGGTCCAACTCTACCAAAGCCATCCCACCAGCAGAACAAGGGAAAAAACAACCTCCTTCTGAAAGAGGCAGCATTACTGTAGGTAACTTCGAGGGCTGCTAAAATTGCCTTTTTTTCCTTTTTACAAGTCAGACTTACAGCACCTCCTGTTTGACTACTTTCTCACAGAAAGACTTCTATTTTACAACACCCTTTCTCCTGCATAGCTTTATTCTGATGTATTTGTAGCCTCCACTCCTCCCCAGCACATGGTCTTTTCTGACAAACACTTGGAAAAATGCATCTCCTGAAAACATCTGTGCTGTTGTTGTGTAGCAGGCAATAGAGGTAAACAACATGACAGCCACAAAGGGAGGCTTTCAGCAATGAGCACTTTTGATGCTGCAACAGTGACACTGATTGCTGACAGGTACCTGAGGCAACACCTGAACACAACAGCTATCTCCCATACCTGGAGATCACTGAGAGGTCACAGCTTCAGGGATACACATATACATATGCACCCACAGACAGGAACTCCTGCCAAGCTTCATTCTCACCTGTTTCTCGAGCATGACATTTATTGAGCACAGCATAGGTGGTTTGCAGTGCTCCCACTGCAGCAGGAGGCTGGGCAGGGCCATCAGGGCCTCCTGGTGCCCCATGCCCACCAAAATGCCTTGTGTGCAGGTAGAGCAGCTTTGTTCTGGAAGGTATATATGGCATGTGACAGGGAGTTATTTTAAAAGCTTCCCTCCACGTTTTGCACACACATTGAGAGTGGCCTGTTTAGAGCAGGCAAGAAGTGCAGCAGCAGGACCAGAATTGAAATTATTGGATTAGAGGCTCACTAATTCTCCTTACTGCCTTCAGCCAGATCTGAACAGACTTGTCTGCTTCTCTGAAAATTGTATGACATTTGCAGGGCACCTGGCCTCAGCCAGCGCCTGCTGTGGCAGCTCTCAAGGAGCCCACACTGTGCCTCAGGCTCCCTCCAGGGCTCTGCCATTCTCCACTGGGCACCTCTGAAGAACAATATCATTTTTACCTTGCCACCATTTGAGGCAGACCCATTTCAAACATCATTTTCTCCCCCTTACTTACTTAATAAGAAGCCTGTAATAATGAATTGCTGGTGATGTAGATTTTTTTGCATTCATACTTCTAATCAGGTTTCTAAACAGTGTTAAACCCCTGCTGGCAACAGCACGCCCCCTCAAAACCCTTTCGCAGCCTTCCCTTTCTAACCTTTCCTCCCCTTTCGAACCATCAGGATTACACACAATATTTATGACCATAATTACCCCGTCTCTTAAGAGAGTAGCCGTCTGTGAAAACCACAGTACACCGACTGATTCTATATTTCACATTAATAAGTCTCATAAATAAACGTGACTTAATTTACAATAGCTGCTTTCTCAGAAATACAAAACTTGCATTCCAGTTTATGATTCCTTGCTGGCTGTTTTAAACATTGGCATGTTTTTTCATACTAGTGCACATATTTTATAGCTACTGCTGCTTTATAATGTAAAAAGAAAAAAAGGTAGAGAACAGGCTTGATCTCTCCCAATTCAGTAGTAATAAGAGTTGAAAGAAAAGTAAAGTAACAGCAGTGAATATACAATTTCTTGGAAAATTACTCTTGCTCCCATTATGCTTTGAAAGACATTAAAAAAAGTCTTGGAGGCTTCACTATTACTCATGCTATAATGTGCTACACAAGAGTAATTTCTAATATTGTCTATCTTGTAAAAAAACTAGCTGTGGTGACATTAATAATATTTTGTGGTTAAAAAGAACTGGCCTGGGGACTCAGAAAATTAAAACTCGGGCTCAATATTTGATTGTTATGTATTTCCTGTGCTTTGCTGGATATAGAATTTCACCCATCACTCTAATTATTTATCTTCTACCTAATTCCTCTTTCATCCTTACTGAGCAGCCATATAGCTGCATACATATGAATGCCAACCAAGCTCGCTCTTCACCCACCTTCACCAAAGACCTCACCTACAAAATGAAAATGCAGGGAAAGGTGTTCACATCTCTGCCAACTGCATGCTCCCAGCACTGGAGTACTCAGGTCAAAATGCACAGGCACAACCTCTTGGCCTTCCTGAGACCACACGTGGGACACAGCCACTATCTGGCAACCTGCTTGGCACAACAGTGTTTCCACAGCAGCTCACAGATCAACACTGCTTTCATAAAGGGGCTGGGATAAATGTTCAGTAATTTGGATCATTTCAAAAAGCAAGGATTTTCCAACATTAGCTACAATCGAGGAGACACTGGTAAAAGCCAGCTTACAGTATGTCTGCATGTTGAGCTGTATGTCGGGTGTGACTTCAGTATGTATTTGTGTGCAGACCTTGTGGCTTCCCACTGAAATGGGACTTTGCAGAAGAAGAGCAATGGGTACGTAGTGCAGAATCACCATGTGTGATCCAAACAGTAAATCTGTTCTACACCAACACAATAATCTATTGATTACTATTAAAACCAGATTTATTTGATTCTATTCAGTGTGTTACCCGCCAAAAATCTCTAAGAGAGAACATTCTGGAGATGTATTACTATATTTCAGTATTTCCTATTTCCTCCTATTTAAAATAACTCTGCAGTGCAGCATTTTATCTCATTTAAACTAGTCAGCTTATGCCTGTGAGATTTTTTTAATTTATTTTTTTTTCAGAACATTTAAATAGCTGTCTGCTATTCAGTCACAGCTCTGGGGCACTACATGCAAATCTTTCTTACTCTAATTGCACCTAAACTTGGAAAGGCAGGGGTCTGCATGATGTTTTATTCACATTCCCATTGTGTTACTGCATGCAAACAACAATAATTTCAAGTAAGTCTAAAAATACAGATTCAGGTTCTCTCTTAGGTACAGATGACATGGCTAGCAGAAAACAATGTAACAGCAACAGAGCCATATGTAATAAAGTCACTCCAGTGAAAAGAAATCCCCAGATGATGTAGGGCTGGCATAGCACTATCTGTGTAAAACTACAAATTCCACTGTTTCTAATAATTTATAAGACTTGTAGCTTATCAGCATTATTAACTGCAGTGAGGTTATCAAAAATTCAGACTATTATCTGTGATCTGCTTAGTGTTTCCCTTACAGTTCTAGCTCCTGGAACTGTGGATAACAGCAGTCTCTGCTAACAATAAAAATTATTCACAGTTGATGGTTTCAAAGAACAACTAAAAAAGACTTTAGACCTAACAAAATGAGAACAAAAGCATTCAGATCTCTGTTTAAAGTCTCATTGTTTTCTAGCTAGAGACTGGAATGTTTGACTCCCCAAATAAGTTGAGCCTTTGCTCATCACCCTAAGTTAAAGAAACTGCAACATAAGCTTGTGACCAGCCTTGGCGAAATGTAAATTCCATCAAGCTGAGAAGTATAGAAGGACTTGAAGTTCCACTTAACTGGATCTTTGTGTCTCAACATGCATTGTAGGTTTTGAGCTGCAGATGGGAACTCAAGAGAAATGTTATTAAAGCTCATATGACTAAAAGCATTACTTTTTTTCCTCCAGATGAGAATAGATTTTTTTTCAAAATACAGTCTATTTCCAGAGCTCTAAATAAATTGCACTGTGCTGATGTAGTGAGTCACAAAAATCATAACTGACCCATTAGGTTTTATTATCTTAGACTAAGAGAAGTGCAGAAAGCAAAGCACCAATTTTTTTTTGTAGTTTTTTCCAACAATATCTTAATGACTGCTAGTAATGCAGTCATTCCAAAACCGAGTTTAAACAGAATAACTAATAAAAAGGGTTTAATATAAGAACTTCCATTTAAACCACTGAAAAATTTAAAGAAACAAAGATGAGAGCATGGAGATGTGCAACTCTTAGCTTTCTCACTTGCTTCCTTCCCTTCAGATCATCTGCACTTTGTACAGAGACGCTGAAGTAGCAACTGGAACAGTTAGGAACATAATTATGTGCTTTGCCAGAGGCAGTAAACACTGGAATATCATTAGAAGACATTAAATTATCTGGAAGACGCAAAAATCAGGCACTGAATATAGTCCTGTTCTGTAAAGACAATACCATATTTAAAAACATCTCTGCATGTTAAATTTGATGAACAGTCCCACTGACTTCACTGGTAGTTCTCAAAGGTGAACTTCACTGCCAGGGCTTTGCTAAATGAAAGACTGAGCTCAAATGTAGGCCCTGTACCCCAAGACCTGATTCTGGTCTCACATCAAGTTTGTAACACAAGCCATCTCTCTGAAGTTGGTGGGTACAAATCTCTTAATTAGTTAATTAAGCAGTAATACGCCCACTCAGTCTAGACAGATCAAATGCCACTCAACCAACATTTTGAAAAGTAAAGGAGAACAGAAGCAGACTTGAAAAATACAAGCTGTTGGTGAAAACTGGAAATAAGTTTTGAGGTTTCTCCCTAATTTCTCAAAGCAAAAGTATGACAGATAAATCAGTCATGACTATAAGGTAAAAACTAAAAGAGAAAGGTTAGCCCACCCTTAAAATGATTTAGTATTTACTTCTGGTAAGTTGGAAGCTAAGCATTTCTGAATAAATTACCCTTTTAAGTCTTGATTCATGCTTCAGTGCTTTTTTTTTTGAACACGTACTTAAGTTCTGTTGATAGGAAAACTTATTTGTTCACCTGCTAAAGTACTTTTCTAAATTGAGACCGAAATCAGCATCTATAAAAGCTTCATTCAAATCAATGGGAATCTTTTTATAGACCTTACTAAGAGCTCTGTCAGCCACTAAGTCAAAGGAGACCAAACCAAGAAGTGGAAAAATCCAGGATGCTTCCCCCTGGAAGAATAAGCTCCAAAATCTCTGTACTTAGTAATAACTGTCTTTCATCCTCTAATATTAAATGACAGCACTAATAATATGCAATATCAAGTTATTAAGCATCTAGTCCCGAGCCATCCAATTAGTCTGCTGCGATGTAATTAAAACAAAACCAACATTAACTCAAAAGTGAAATTCACTTCAGTTGAGATGAGCACAGCAAAGAATAGAAGTTCATTAGAACTAGATGAAATTCATATCCAGATTGGTGTAAACTCTGGGTAATTAGCTTGAAACAGCTTAGCATTATCCAAGGAGGATATGGATAATTGGGTTCAACATCCCTGAAGATCTGCTATGTTTCTTGAGACAATAAACCATTTGTGCTTTGAAGCTGCTTCCCGTTTTCTCCATCAGCCTCGTCTGACAAGGGCTATTGATCTGATAATTTACTTGTCAAAACTTGTTAGTCAAGGCAGGACAAAAGCAACAAGGCATGCAAGTAATCCAAGAGATGAATTTGTCCTAATAACTTTCAGGGATCCCAGCCACTGTAGTGGGGATCAAACAAATCTGTGAAACAGTTGAGTCTAAGCCAGGGATCACATAGTAGAAGAAAATAAGCAAGCCAAGAATCATTATATTATTTTATGCAAGGTGGCTACAGAAAGGTAAAACCAGTGTATATAAACACACAGCAAAGCATCTGGTCACTTCACTTCAGACCCAGGTCCTCTGCTTAAAATATTTGTTCGTGTTGAAGTTCTGTGTCAACTGAGGCCTTCCTTGAATTTATTGTCCCCTGATGAACAACCATTACCCTTCCTGGAGCAAGTTACAGCTGAAGATGGAACTGATCATGGTGATTTCTTATCCTGCTACTGCATCAAGAAATACGATGTCGCAAAACTGACACAACATTACCCCCACTTGTCTCAACTTTTCTTAATTGACAGAACAGCTGGTAATTGATTCTAGAAGCTTGGACGTTTTCTCCTGGAAGAACATACAGCACCTTCCAATCATCCTTCACATTATCACTCATGTAGCTGACCCAAAGTGATAACAAGACAGCCCTGACAACTTCCCATTATACCTAAAATGATCTTTGGGCAACCTCACCACCTCCCACAGTCTCTTCTGATTTATAGTTGATTATAAATGAACTTTGGTTGAGTCAGCTCACTAAATTTCTAGTCTGCTGTAGATACAAAAGGAATAAAATCCAGCTCAATTAAATACTTTTTATCTTATACACAGAGAAATCAGGAATCAAACTCCTAAAACTGAGTGAGGCTGGATTAAAATTCAGGATGTATTTCTTTTGTTGAATGTTGGCAGTCTGAATACTGCAGAACTTTTGAGAGACTCTAGAAAGTATGACATTTGAGTGACACCTTTTCCTCAGGAAAACAAGGTTTAAAATGTGCTCACAGAAAAAAAAAAAAAACTAATATTCTGAAATATTAACATGGTTGTAAAAGCTGGGATTTTATTAAAAATAGCAAATACTGCAAGTACTACAAGAAAATTCCATGAGGACAACACTGTCATTTTGCTACATTAGTCTTCTAAGATGGAAAAGAAAAGAATGTTTCTTTGTATTCAGCACCTCAAATTCTGATGCCACAAGCAACACAGTCCAAGAAGTACCTTTTACACAGCTATATTCCAAACTAGACCAGAAATACAATTTCAAAACCCTCTATAAGCTGGAGAACACATTTGGTTTTATCGGCTATGCCATCTCCTCCACTGCTACTCTTGGCAGTACAGAAGGGAAGAGACTCCAGCACTGGAAATGACCTGGAGTGATTTTTTCCAGGGTTGCAGGACAGTCAGTTTTTAGCACGCAGAATTCAATCCTAATTCACGTCACAATTCCCTCAAGCAGACCCTCTTCTACCAGCTCACTCTGGCAGCTGAAAATCTGACATTCACAGAGAAGAGGTAGCAGGGGAAAGAAAAAATAGCAAACCAAATATGAAAGGCCTTTCACATCCTACTGATGAGCAGATTATCACCAGCTATAGCAATAAAAATGTTTTCTTTCCTGCATGCACATGGGAGAAGGAAGGAAAATTTAATTCTAAATGCAAATCTCAGGAAAAAAAGAAATCTTGCAGAAGAGTAAGGGCAGTAGGGAAATCCTAGAAACAAAATAAAGAGAAAGCATATATAGAGATCAGAGATAACAGCTCAATGATTTTTGCTTGTTTTCATTACTTGGCTTTAATTAAAGATTCTTCATGTTTTCTACTCACATGGTTCATTTTCCCTTCCCATCAGCCAGCAAGAAACCTGGCCCCTAAGCACTGTTTTTCAGTATTGATAAGGTTCATCCTCAGTTTTTCCATCTCTCAGTTCTGGCTGTGAGTTTCAAGACTCCATCTTACCAGGAACATTTTATGCTGTACAGGATCACACATAAAATCAACACTGGATCCTTCTCCATAATAATGCAGGCTTAACACAGTTCAGACAAAATGGTGAATGCTAATGAAGTCATGTACATGAGACCAAAAGCCCAGTAATTCCACAAGCTAAAGATACTGTTAATCAGGCTTAACAAGAAATACAGCTGCAAGCTTTTAAGTTGTGTGAAAAGAAAGGTCATTTAATGTAAAGTGGAGATGTAAGGAAAAGCCAGAGAGTTCAGGATTTGCCCAAAAGTCTGCAAAGGAAGGAGAAAGCAAGTTGCTGAAATGGCTGAACAAGAACAATAAAAAATGTGAGTGACTAAGAACATGAGATCAGGCACCCCTGTTTCATGGCCCACTGAGGAACTGCAAAAGCAAGACACCTGGAAGGCCTTCCACCATGTTGCCTAAGGCACTGCACAGCTAATGTACAGAACCATGAGCTTTTTGGTGAAATTCTTCAAGATGGGATATACAGGAGATCAGATCAGATGCTCCACTGTTTATTTTTAATATCAGTAGATATAAAGACACCAACAACTACTTCAACAAACTCCAAGCAGTGTGACATCCACGAAAAGGCCAAGACATCAAATTCAAGTGATTTGCCCATAATCATAGGGAAGGTTCTCATAGTGTGGAGAATACTTTGCCTTTGCTGATTCTGTCTCAACAGGTGTAAGCTGCAAGAGCTTTCTCCCCCTCTCTTAACCACTATGTGATTCTTTACAATGGATGGGAAAAGAATATATTCACTGGAAAAATCATCCAAGACCTTTTCTCAACTCTTTCATCCAGATGAATGGTGATGGAACAAAAAGACCGTTTTGCAGCATTAGTGAAGATATTGTGAATATTGTGGTATTTCCCACTGCCTCATAGCTAGCTTGTTACTACTGGTTTATAGCAGGGAATGATAAGAGCAAGAAAGTCATTCTGTTTTCATTAGACTTCCACATGCCTCATACCAAGCTTTTCCTCTGCACCATTCTTTTTGCTGTCATGTATTTACAGAATAAAGAGAAATTAATTTGTTGGAGAGCGGTCAACCACAGGAAAAGGTTCACAGAGAGACTGAGCTCCAACTTTGAAGATACATGGACAAGGATAGGAACAACCTCATCTAGTAAGACCTGCTTTCAGCTCACCTATGTAATCACCAGAGATCTTTCTGAATCCAGTTGCAGTTCTGTAATTGATTATCTTACACTGCTCTTCTGCAGTCCAAGGCAGCTGAGAGCAATTCTTCCTCAAGCAATCAGCTCCAGAGTGCCAATGCAACTATTTCTGCAGGGGAATGTCATTTGTGCTGATGGAGGCCCTGAGGTTGCTTCCATTCTTTAAGTTGGATTCTGCTGGAGTCAGTCAGTGCCTCACACAGAATTCAGTAGGACATAGATCTGGCTCCCTGAATAGGAAAGACTATGAAATGTGCTGAAATGAAAATGACAAAAGCTGAATGAAATGACAAAACAATTTTTGAAAAGTTGGGTGGACAAATAAAAAATAGTAATACAAAAATCTGACAGGCATAAGGCAGAATGAAGTCCAACATGTGGAATGAAATCATTTATATATAGTGCCTAAATTATGACTCTAAACTTCAGGCTTCTTACATATACTTTTTGTCTGACAGAGCAAAAAACTGTCGTATTCTGAACCTTCTGTATGTGCAAACAACTTAATGGTTAGTATTATAAACTGAAAGATTAAAAGCAGAAACCATGAAGAATAGGTGGTTAATTCTCTTAGCCCCTTTCACACTCACTCTGAACCACACTACATAAAGAATGTAGAGGAAGAGTTTATGTGAAGCAAAGCTGTAACACATCATCTGGCTTCAGTAGAAAATATTTATACTTTTAGTAGACTGACACCTCCTAGACATTTTTCAGTGCATGAAAATTCATGAGAACTCAGGATAAATGCCAAGTGCTAACGTGATGTTTTTAATGCAGCAGCAAGTACCTCTTTGGAGTTTGTGGAGACCAAGAAGTGTTCTCAGTCTGGGAAAGCACTAAATTGCACGTAATGAGCTGGGAGTTATTTTAAGTTACCAAATCTATAGAAGGTAGGTCACAGTGTTCCAGACTGGAAAATGATCTGCAATTATTTTTGCCTCTTCATGGAAAGGCAAGACCCAGTGCCCTCAAGTCAAAAGTCAGAAACAAAGACTCAGTTTGGAACTAATTCTTATGTGTAGATGGCAAGGTACACGTCTTACATTTGTTTACTCTTCTCTGAGGCTTAACTACTGCCTTCGTTTTGAACTCTGCTGTTGAACTCACTTTGCATGAACTATTTAATTCACCCTAAGTGACTTCCCAGACACTGCAGAATTGTTAAATACACTTTACCTCCCAGTCATCCAGCTTCATTTTACCATGATGGCACCATCAAGACTTTTGCAGATGAAAGGGAAATTTTTTTCCCCAGTAACTCATCCTTTCTAAAACTCATTCATTTATGCCTGAAGAATTCCTTTCCCTCCTCTCTAATTTTACCTTTCATGTTACCACACTTGTTTTCCTCCACCATATTCTACCAGATTCTTAAACCATGCTGCCCACAACTACTGCAATGCTTTTTCTTACCCTCCAATTCCTCTCCCATAATTTCACATGCAGTATATGAAACCTGAGTGGTATCAGAGGGTTCAGCGCCAGATTTGATTGATTTTACTTGAAAGGCAGGTAAAGGAGAAGTTTTCACTGTTTATTATGGGACACAATTTATTCAACAAAACCTGCCTGCACTCCTGCTTGTGCTTTCCACTGCCATACCATGCTAGTGTACTTTCCACTGCCATACCATGTAGACCATCTGATTTGTCCTGTTTACCACTTCTGAAACTACTCATTTCCTTCAAACATCAGTGCAAATTATTTTATCAGACATATTCACTTGGATAATGCCATGATTAATGTCATTCTCATTCCTACTCGTATTCACCCTTCCAAGTTTCTTTAAAATATTTCTTTATCTTCCATACTATTCAATGGACCTCACAGCTTCTGTCTTCCTAATCACTTCTTCCAAATACTTAATGGAACTGACAAATAATACTCAAATAATACTCATTATTTATTAAGAAAATAGAAAAACAAAGGAAAACAACAGACCTAAGTCATACCAAGCTTCTGCTTATTAGCATTTACCTGCATTTCTCTCAACAATTTTTAATCCAACTAATAACAATGCAGCAAATTGTTCTGCCTGACAGACTCTACCAAATGTTCCACAATAATAAAGATAAATATCTGTTCCCCACCATGCCATCCAACACGCAACACAGAGCTAAAAGACCCAAAAGGAAGATATGATTTGTACCATCAGGACCTTGCTGAAATCAACCACGCTGTGGCAGTTTAACCAAGCAGAGAATAAGGTCCTATTTATTTTTGTTAAAGATACACTTTATCTTACAGTACATTAGTACTCTAACCAACTGAGAACTAGTCAGGCTAACTAGAAAAACCAATTTTTGCTGCAGCTGAAATTGCTGGTCATAAGCACCATTAAATACTTGAGCATGGCCACACTAAAGCCAGGCAAGATGTTCTGTAAACTACATCACTGAATTATACAGTCTCTTGGAAATTTCAAGAAGCACTGAAGTCCAGAAAACTTCAGAAATTGAATAACAAACCGCAGTTTATCATAGCCAGTGGAAAATGCTGTGTATCAGGTAATAACTTGGTGCTTTTAAAAGCCCAGAAGAAACTCAGCCCTCTGGTACAGATCTGAAATCCTTGAATCCTTGGGGAGTGCAGGAGAGAGGGGTGGGCAGGGGAGAGAAAAAGTATTTAAAATTATAAAACCCAAATTAAATTAAAAGCAAAAAGACAGCTGATGGCAAGAAGTGGAAGCAGGGCACGCTCTCAGATGAATCAAGGAACTCTGGTTCAGTATAGTGTATTTTTTGCAGAGTGGTTTTAATGAAGCCTCATCCAGAGGCAGAAACAAGCATGGCTCGTGTCAAATAAACAGGGGAAATACCAAGAGAGAAACACAAACCTTCACCCTTTTACCAACCCAATCACTGACCCACCCTGAGCAGTTCAGTGCTCTGGGACCAACATGAGCACGACTCATGACTCTTTCTTCAGTACCCTTCTTTTTTTAAGAGAGATCCAAAACGAGATGCAGCATGCCAGGCAAAGCCTCACCAGTCTCAGGTGGAGAGGGATATTTTTCCTTGAATCTGCTAGCCACAGTCCAAATGCAGCCCAGCATTTAGTTCATCCTAATCACATTTAGAGTGCAGTGCTGGTCAGCATTCAGCTTGACATCCCTCATAGCTTGCAAGGCCCTCACAGCAGGATTGCTACTAAGCCAGTTGGTTCCCAACCTGTACCAGGGTTAGTCTCCCAAGAAAGCAGAATTTTGCACTTCTTGTTAAGGGCTCTCCCTTGGACTATCTTCTGGTTTCTCAAGATGCCTCTGGGATGAAGCTCTTCCCTCTGGCATACCATCAGACACAAGCACACACTTTTGATCTCTCAGGCATTGCAACTAGAAGTGGTCACAGCTACAGTTTCTCCTTTTCTTTTAAAAAAATAATTCCACACTCCAAAGAAAATAACAGAGTATTATAAATGCCACTCCCAAATATGAGGCAGGTGTTAAGTGCCTCAAATATCCTTCTTAGGAGCAAATGTTTGAAGCAAAAGTTATCTTCCCATGGGAAAGCAACACTGCTGCCATATAAAAGGTAGAAAAATGTCTCCATAAATCTAGCCAAAGATCCAGCATCCAATTCAAATGACAGGTGATATAAAGCAGGAAAAGCCAAATACAGCAGGTAGTATCTGATATGTGGTTTGGGATGCCTCTGAAGCATTAAAGAACCTCTCCCCGTGGTATTTCTGTTGAGAAACTTAGTTTTCCTTTCAAAAAAACAGACCTGCCTGTTAGATTCTGTACCACTGCAGCTCTCCACAAGGACAGGGCATCTTGCACTTGGCAAAAGCGAGTAGCACCTCCTCCTGAAACCACTCAGACCATGTTCTGTGCAAATAATTTTAACATTACCTCCTGTTTTAGAAACTGAAAGAACACCACTGTATAACCTTTTGCATCTTAGGATACCCAGTCCTATCTGAGGTAATCAACAAAACGAAAACCTGCTGATTCTACTTTGGTTCACAGAGACAGACTTATTTTACCCATGATGGTCTGAGCTTGCCTGGCAAACTGAACTGGGCAATTTAAGCCCAACAGGCATGCACAAGTTAACCATTTAAAAGCACTGACTGATGATAAAAACACTGGACCACAGTAGGATTATTCAGTTAAACCAGCATGATTTCAAGACCCTGAAGGAATAGGGATGGTGAAACTACAGTTCTTATTCAACATCATTCCTCTTTAACAGATGTTTTTATTTTAAACTGTAGCTATGGATGGAGAAGGTTTTTTAGCTCTTTATTCCCAATGAATAGGTAAATTAGACTTGGAATAGAGATTCTTATGACTAATGCAACCTGACCTGTGACTGTACCTGTAACATGACTACACTGCCAAACATTATTCGTCATCAGGTTAGAGCTAGCACAAGGTAGACTTCATTGCACACTTACTTTAACACAATGAACATCTGTAAAACACCAGAAAACATCTTTCAGATCCACCCATGGATCCTTCCCAGGCTTCTTCTCCATCTCTGCAGTAGATATCAGGAGGTATTCAAGTTTGGGATCCTCCCATCTCGAATTCTTGGCAGATGGAGGCTTACTTTCTGTTTTCAGCTTCTGGCACTGGGCTCAGACAGCTCACACAGCAACTGCTGTGCAGTGCTTATTGTGTGAATGAACTCTTGGTTCAGGTCACATTTCTAACTGACAAGTCTCTACTTTCAAAACAACAAAATAAAGGTGATTTTCCTTGCTAACCCTGAGGATGGATCCAGCAAAGGCACTGAAGAGCAGATGCTCACAGGCAACGGGCTGTCACTTTCCCCTCAACTCCTCTATTTGCTCTCTGCGCCTTGACTCACACGCAAAAAAATGCTGAAGACAAATGAGATTTGTTGAGGACCCCTGAGAGAGTCATGTTTTCAAAATGAAGAGTACTGAATGTAGTCCAGCCATGGGGTTGTAGGTAGCACAGACAAAAGGAAATTGCAGCTGTCTCTTTCAAGGTTATCTGACTGTAGTTTGCTTCCCTTCACCAGAGGCTTGTAAAACCTGTGCAAACAGCTCCCAAGCAATGCACAACAAAATGCAAGTCAGCACTTCCCTCTTGAAGAAGGCCACGATGTCTCTGTGCTACAGAAACATTGTGGTATGGCCCCCGCCTTCTCATGCCCTGGCAAAATTCTTTTAAAAATTCTGCAAAAGCAGTTACTCTCTGAAATCAAGAAATTAATAGCTGGTTTTTCTCTGCCACAGACCGCTTCTCTGGACTGCATGTTTTCTCTTTCTTAAGAGACTGAACAGGAAGAGGATATTGAATTGTTCTTAAAAAAAAAAAAAAAGAGTAAAGCTAAAGCCATCAGCCTTCAGAGCCAGCCAGAATAGTCAACACCTAGAGCAGCATGAAGCTACCAGGGATCCCCAATGAGGCAGCACACACACACACTTCCATTCAGCCTACCAACTTCCCCTGCAGCAAAGCACAGAGATGCTGCTTCAGCTGCTAGATAAATATTCCTACATTTGAAGGAAGAATGAATGGAAACAGAGGAACAACTTCAACTGCTGCTGCAGCAGCACATGAAGGAACTTTAAAGCCACACTCAAACCCCAACCTGCTGAAAAAGAGTTCTGTCAGTCATAGCGTCCCAGCTGTGGCAAGAGAAGAGACTGGAAGGTGGTCTGTTGTTGGGAGGTTTGTTTTGCATGAAAGGAGCAGCGGCTCCACTCACACAAATTTCTGGTTGACAATGTGAGGTCCATCTCAGACAGCAGAGCTCTTCCAACACCCTGACGTGGCCAGCCCACAGTCCATGTAGGGGAATGATGCCCTCCTCAGTTTGAGATTAGCATTTGCCTCTCACCTGCACAACAGTAGCATTTGTACCAACTGCAAAAGCCCCACAATTTGCTTTGAATCTTTCCTCTTCCTGACAGTGAAGCACGCAAAGTGTGAAATTGAGCTATTCCAACACAAAGTGCTGCAATGGAAGTTTAAGGCCAAGGTCTGAGTCACCCTGACTCCTCTAGGGCCTCCAAGGGGCTCAGCCCTGAGCCTCCAGTCACTGCATCAGTGGCTGTAGAGATGTGCCTGTGTCCAGCTCCAGCCCTGTTTGTGCCAGGCAATGCACCTTGTCGATCTGGACCCTGCTCTGCATCCCATGTTCCTGACTTGACCTCAGCCCTGCTTCACTCACCGCTACAGACCTGCCCGGTATCACTGGATGTGGTCCTGACCCTGACTTCTGTTCTCAGCTTGACTTTGCATAAATCTCATCACCACAGATGTGTCCAATGATCTGGACTCCCAGCTGACCCTGATGACCATCCCCAACCTGGCCCTGCTTGCCTTGCTGGGATAAAGTGGAGCTGCACCCTGTCCAGCCCGCTGTGTGACGGCGCTCAGGTGCCTTCACCGCACCCCAACACTCATGTCAGAGGTGACATATCCTGAATTCATCTATTACATAAACAAAACAAGCCCAAGCTGTGTGCTAAAAAAGAACTGCATAAAATAGACGTTCGCATGGCAGAAAGTGAGAAAGAAAACCTCTAGTATGCTTCAGATGTGATTTCTGCAGCAGCAGGAAATTCTGAAATGATTCTGCCATGTGAAGTTTGTGTGCTGCGTCTCTCACGTAGCTCTGGCTTGCAGGGAGCTGGTAGGCAGGCAGGCAGGTACCTGAAGCCAAGACACAGTCTGCTGCCAGAGAAAAGAAGATTACTCCTGCCTTGGAGACAATGGAGCTTCCTTAGAGAACTCCTGTTCTATCTATAACTTTGCTGACCTTCAGAAAATGTTCCTTTTTGTGAAGAGCAGTAGCTTAGCAGCTGGCAGAGGCTCCAACTGTGGAGATCTCTGATATAATAACTGAATGAGCTGAGACTTACCAGCTAGGTGTACAAAAATACAACCAAAAATAGAGAGGCTAACGGCTTTCCCTCTCTCTAAAAAAAAAAAAAAATGCTGTTCCAGCACACAACCAAAACTGGCACAGTTTGCATACCCATAGAGACTAGGAAGACACTAAACCAATGCAGGTCAATCTTACTTCAAAGGAACTAAGGTCAACTTAAAACCTGAATGCAGACAATTGAGATTTCAGGGGTCAGGCTTTGTTGGGTCCACAGCAGAGCATACAGACATAAGGACATTCATCCCAGGGCCATACATACTGAAAGGAGTACCACTATACTTTTATTTTCTTCCTAAAAACATGCCCTCTTAGTTTGTTACTACCATGTACTTCATACTCCCTGGAGAAAACAATGCCAGATTTTCAACTTGTCAGCCCTGGGAGAACCTGCTCTGATTATTCAAGTAGTCAAATGGGGGCTTTCCAAGTTGTGGCTGATTGACACATTTAACATGCTTCCCTCAACAAGAGACTACTACCTGATTTCATAAACTGCAGAGCCATCTGTCCTCCTGTCTGTGGAGTAAAGAGCATGTTTTGATTGCAGTCGCTCACATGCCTGGCCTCATTTACTGGACAGGCTTCCCTTCTTGGACCTGCTGCCTTCCTAGCAGAACACCACTCTGGCAGATCACACCACCAAATGCGACTGTGAAAGGAGGGCTGCATCCAGAGTAGGCAGCATTCATCTCTGCATCACTCTAGGTATTTCACTCGTCTCCCAGTAGTAACAGGTTCTTCATATGTTCACTAACACTGACTTGTAAATAAGCAAAATATGCAAAGACTGAAACATAAGCCTCAAAAGAATGTATGAAATCATACGGTGAAATGCCTTCTACACGCTGAGAGCACCCATGGTTCTAGATACAGCTTCCATCAAACCAGGTATCTGGCAGCCCAGGGAAACACGCTCACCTAGTGAAGTTACCACACCAAAAAGCAGGAAGGGGCTTTGAAAATATACTCCTGCACACAGAGAGAACAGCAGGAAAGAATCAATTACTTTCAAGCAGAAAATAAGAAATTCACCACCCATCAGTTTCTTACTTGTCTGTAATTACTGAGCATTACAATAACCTCATTGCATTGCTTATTATGCTAATCTTAATTAGCTTGCTGTTTCTTTGCACACTCTCCCATCTGTCATTTTTGTTGGTTTTCTCTCCTCTGACACTTTTACTGCAAACTCTTTTGAGTTAAGGACTGATTTTCTGTTAAAGGTATAGAAAGCCTGGTCTGAGGAGGTCTTGGTCTCTGACTGGGATGTTCAGCAAAACTAATTAGCTGGCATCAAATGTATCTGAGATTATTTTTGTTTTGCTGTTAAATTAACTCTCACCTTGAAACAAGTGGTACTAAACTGAAAAGGACTCTCTATAATTATCAGGAAAAATATACCAGCAAATAGCAGTGGCAGAATCAAAACTGTAACATAATTTCCCTTTCCTTTAACTCTTCCTCTGTCTTCTGTTTGATTTCTCTGAAAATCCAACAGTTCCTAAAGAACCAGTGAGCAGCAGATATATAGATTGTTATGATCATGGTAAAATAAAAACCCCAAATCAGAGGCTCCTTTAGAAAAACAGTGGCTTCTGTTTTGGTCTTTCTACTTTCATAAGTTTACTCCCTGAATTCACCTTAAATGAGTAAGGCAATTTCCCTGAAGTACCACTAATTACTACAGGGGACCAAGTGTCATCCGAGTGCTGACACCTGGAAGCCTCCTCCCAGAAAAAGATTTCCAAATCCCTGCATCGGGACAGTCAGAATCCCTAAATACCCATTAAATAATAAGCACACATCTCAGCTTGATGGACCTTCTGTTTCTGTAATGGTCTGAAGTGGATTAATGTTCACAACCACATAGATGCAAGAGTACCAGGGCAGTAGTGTCTATCTACTAGAGGAACGTGGCAAAATTATATAGGAGATTTCATTACTGGTTTGTATCTGAATACAGCAAAGCACGAAGCCACCATTACAAAAGGAAGCTTTTAGATCTAGTTTAACAAAAAAACGTTTGCCCACACCTTTTCCAAAAGAAAATCCTAGGACAGAAAATGTAAATGAAAATTCATTTGACCTATATTGAGGCTGTATGTGAGAACAAAAACCCATTCCTGACAAGCTGTAGGAAACGCTGCTTAAGGAGTTTGGATGGTGCAAGAGGCATGGTTCCTCTCTCTGTTATGCCCAAATGTTGATGAACAAGCTGCCAACCAGCTTCTGAGTTCAGAGTCTAGGGGCAACACAGAAGGTAAAATTAAAGCAAACAGTTCCTCTCCACATCTACACTTCACAGCATTTTGCCCTGGTTTGCACTATCAGCTACAGTGTTGAGTTGGCTCAATCCACACCAGAATTCACAGCCCTGCCTTTCCCCCAGCTCCTGCAAAATTTTCAGAAACAACTTGCTAAATCAGTAAAGAAAAAAAAACCCCAAACTTCTGTTACCAGACACATGTTAATTATAATTTCAGGAAGTTTTGGATTCAGGTTTGCTGCCAACAAGACACAAGTGCCTCTCTACTCACAGAGAGGCAAAAGGGTCACGCTAAGACTCAGACTCAGAAGCCCCTTGGACATTACAGCAGTGTTGCACTTGTGCTAGGATCTCAAACAAAACCCTTCATATCAAAGCAGTCTCAAGTTCACAGGGCTTGAAATCCAGGCTGAAATTGAGATTTGATATTTCAGCTCCATCTCAATCAGCAGCGCAGCAGCTAAGCCTCAGCATGCCGAAGCAGTATGTGGTAGGAGCAAAAAAAAGCACAGCACAGAGCCTCCTGCTCTGCGGTCAGTAGGAGCCCACCACCAGAGCAGTCACTTTGGAGAGAAGTGACAGCAGAGAGCCTGCACTCATTCTGTTATTGCTCAGTTTACAACTCAGTGATGGGCTCTTTCTCCCCTGCAGTTCAGAAATATCATTCTGAGACTGGAAAAATCATGCTACATTTCTCCTGTCTCTAACAGCAGCACAGGTAATAAAGACTCTGAATTGCATATTCAGGACTGTGCCTAGGAGTTAAAGTATCAGATGCTTTACGCAGAAAAGACTGCAGGCCACTCTTTCATAGTTTTATAAGGTCTGCAGGGAGAAGCAGCATAAAGATTTCTATTTGTCAAAATAATCAAGTGTCTTGAAAATACACTAGGGAACCATTCTGAAATCAGAATGGATTATTTTTACTTAGTCACTTCCCCGATCAAAACCACACTTTAAAATATATATTCTCTGGCTCTAAAAATCTTTGAAATATAGCAAGTAACTCATCAGAGATAGCAGCACTGAAGGGAGTCTGTACCAGTATCTAAATATCTGGACAGAAAGTCAGTAAATACAAATATTAACACAACCCTGCAATAACAGGAAGCAGTGGCAGGTGGGAAAACTGGCTAGAGCCAGTCTCGACACAGCATGTACACCTCTGAGGCTGCTTTTTCAACCAGGCTGCCCAGGCAGCAGATTGCTGTCACTGTCACCCACAGTGCAGCCCCGTGCCTCAGAATCCACTCTGATCCAGGTTGGAGATAAAGAGATTGCCTCTGCCAGCATCACAGCAAAGCTAAATTGTTATTACTAACGACCCCTATTGACTTGTTTTATGGATAAGTAGATACTTTTTCTTTTTTCTGATTTGTGTATTTTTCCCCACAGGAATGAATTTAATTTCTCTGCAAACTCTGAGACCGAAGACAGGGTCCGTACCTAGGAAGAACATGGAGAGGTGCTTATGCAGGTCTGTAAATAGAACCCTGTTGACAACACTCTGTGCAAATTCACAACTCTTCCTACCACTTCAGGTTCTTTGGAGCAGAGGCTGTGACTCAGATAAACCTGTCAAATGACCAAAGAAAAGTGCAGAAAAATGATGCAAGGAGAGGTGCCAGGCCAAGCACTCCTTAGAGCCTTTGGGATCACTGTCAGTACTTAGATCTCCAATGTCAGCAGCTCTGCTGTGATGAGGTTACTTTGCCTATACCCAACAGCAAACATGAAACAAGCACTTGCCTTTTCATCGTGCTCAAATCCTGTATGAAAGCTGTCTCTGGAACATGTTCCCTGCTGGATACTTAGGCACGTTATTTAACTTCGCAGGGCTGGGTGAGAACCAGAATCCTTGAGCAAGACATCAGGCCAAGGGTTCACCTCCTGAGCAGGCACTGCTGGCAGACTGACCCTCCTAAGCATGTGGGCTGCTGGATGCTGTGCAGGGAAAACTCTGTTAGCCTGAGGGCAAACCAGGGTGAACAGAACTAGGAATTCCCCCAAGAACTGCTAAAGTAACCCTCTGTCTCTGCTTCCCACCCCCTCCTTTTCATGTTTGCCTAAAGGTGTTGTATTGAGTTTGTGTAGCAAGGTTTTGGTAGCCAGGGGGCTACAGGGGTGACTTTTGTGAGAAGCTGCTGGAAGCTTGCTCCATGTCCCACGGAGGCAATGCAAGCCAGTTCCAAGATGGACCCGCCAATGGACAAGGTCGAGCCCATCAGCATTGATGGTAGTGCCTTTGGGATAACAGATTTAAGAAGAGGGGAAGAAACCCTGTGCAATGGGAGCCAAAGGGAAAATATATGAGAGGAACAGCCCTGCAGACACCCAGGTCAGTGAAGATGGAGGGGAGGAGGTACTCCAGANGGTCCCGAGGAGAGAGGAGCCCACACTGGAATAGGTTTGCTGACAGGACTTGTGACCCCATGTGGGGAACCCACACTAGAGCAGGGGAAGAGTATGAAGAGTCCTCCCCATGAGCAGGAAGGAGTAGCAGAGACAACATGTGATAAACTGACCACAGCTTCCACTGCCCATCCCCCTGTGCCACTGGAGGGAGGAAAGAGAGAAAATTGTGAATAAAATTAAGCTCATGAAGAAGGGAAGCGGGGAGAAGGGGTTTTAAAGATTTGGGTTTATTCCTCATTATTCTACTCTGATTTGGTTAGCAGTATATTTCCCCAAGTTGAGCCTGTTTTGTCTATGACTGCAGCTGGTGAGTGATCTCTCCCTGTCCTTATCTTGATCCACCAGCCTTTCATTATATTTTCTCTCTCCTGTCCAGCTATGGAGGGGAGTAACAGAGCAGCTTGGTGGGCACTTGGCATCCAGCCAAGGTCAATCCACCACAGGGGTGAAAAATACATCTGTGCCTTGTGCATTTTAAAGGAATTGCTTCCCTATTTAAAAAGATATTCCTGTCATGAGAGAGCACATACATATCACAGCTGGCAATAGCTCCTTCGCGTAAGTCTTCAATCATGCAGTATAAATATGTATACTGCAGAGCAGAAAACACTCTGACAGGTACATAGGAAGCCTGACAGAATAACCACCCCTCTGCCTACATGTACTAAGCCGTTGGGTAAATAACTCTCCAAGCTGGTGAGCTTTTTTCTTTCTAAATACATTCTATTTACTTGATTGTCTGTAATGACTCCTCTCTGAAATCGTTAAGATCCATCCCAGAGAACCATATTTAGATGGGATTACACTTACACTCATAACAAGAAATAAGATGGCATCACTCACCTAACACTGTCACTTGGCATGAAGTGTTCTCTTTTGCGCAAATAATGGCTAAATTTCAATCCTTCTTCCTGCAGCAAATAATACCTTAATCTACAAGCTATGCCATATTCCTGGGGTCAGGCACAGAGCAAGGTGATGTTCTTTACATTCTTTACAATTAATGTTCTGAAAACTGGCATTTTAGTGATGCCTTTTCCTGGTCTTAAAATCAAGAGTCAAACACGGTTAGAAGGGAAAAAGGGATTTTACCTTGGTATTTATTTTAAGGATCCTTAGGTGCACTCCATCCAGGTCTAATGCACCTTAATACACCGCAATTCTCCCCCAAAAGATCTGGTATATCATTATAGGTTTTACTAATTAGCATATCTATCAAAGATTCCCCAATGAGAGGCTCGAGTGAGCCCCCCTCCCCAAGGAACCTTCCCCTGGATGGTTCTATCTTAGTTTACAAAATGTGTTCTGGAGAGGACCTTGGGGCCTGGGGCCTGTTGATCCCTAACTACGAAACCTCTAAAATGTTTAGTCTCCTAGCTCAACAAACAAGTCCAAGAATGTAGGCAAAAGCACTAAGAATACAGAAGTGGTAAAAAGGTATAAAAGGGGTTTAAAAGAAAAGGCAAAAAATCATCATGGCATCATTAGGTCCTGCAGTACAGAGAAGGATTTGAAACCATCAATTTTTTTGTGCCTAAATGGCGATGTTTTTACACAGCCTTTTTCTCAAGAGCTGAGAGGCCGATATTTTACTCAGAAAGGGCTGCAAGTCAGAACAAACTTCTATCAAGAACAACAGTGACTCTCTAACCACATCCTACACCACAGGAAAGAGAAGAGGCAAGGACAGAGGCAACACACAGGTACACTTCCCCAGAGCCCTGCCTCACATTCCAGCTCTTGGGCATGTCCTGATTCCAAGTGTCTTCTTATTTCATTGACTTTAATAGGTTTTAGTCCTGATTTTCTCATTTTTGAGCTCGTGCTGCCCTCAGTATGTTCTGTGACAACATCCACAAGCTTAGCCATATATGTTCTTCAAGAAACCATTCCTTAGTCACCCTTTTCCATCAACCCCTAATGTTATGCCTACAGAATCTGTCAAGTCCATCCTCAAGGCATCTGTTCCTAGACCGAAGAGATCTCGTCTACTTAACTACCCTGCATCTGGAACTCATTCCCTGTCTCTGATCCTCTTGTATCCCTTCTCTGCACGTTTTACAGTTGCGTGAGGGTTTTTTGAGATCAGAGGCACCAGAACTTTACGCAACATTCAAGATGCAAGTGTCTTATTTTTGAGATATCAATGCCCATCAAAGGTGGCTCATGGGTTAAGCACAACAGAAAAGGAGCATCCAACAATTATCTGTGTTTTCAAAAGTCTTGGCCTTTAATTCAAGTGTATTTACAGAAACACTTTTCTTTCACTGCTAGCTTCACTATCTTTTTAAAAATAGAAACTTCAAATTAGACTAGTAATTCACCTATTCTTATCTCTGACAGGGTCAAACACTTTAGAGAAGGCAAAGTTGTAGGGCACATAGTGATATAATAGAATTCAGAAAACCTCTTCCAAAACCCATAAGTGTTTTAATTCTTAACACATTAATATGACTTTTATATTGTGCAGGAATTGAAGAAGACTCAAGAAACCCAACTCCCCTCAATGCCAAAGCCTTTGGAAAAAAAGAGGAACACAAGATCCTGAATTTCACATCTACAAATTGTATTTCTATCTTCATTAAGGTAACAAGCACAAGTAGGTTAATTTCCAAGTATTTTCCTCTGTCACTGAAAAAATCATCTTCCACATTTCCTGGACATCATCTGTTCTTACTTTATGAGAAATGGAAAACATGAGCATGTGATATTGCATTCATCATTCTGCCCTACATTTACCACACCCTCTTTGATTAAACTGTGTTAAACTCTTCACATGCCAAAATGTCTTTTGATCTCACTAATCTTCATAATTCATCAATAATGCTCTCTTTGAGCATTTGAGCTGAACACGACCAGTGATTCAACCCCATCCTCCTTATGGCCAAGTGGCCAGAGACAGCTTTCAAGGAAGACAAATTTCTGGCTTGCTCTCATCACTATTCTCAGCAGCTCAATTACAAATGATGCTAGTAGACATGAAATTCTAAGTGCCTTTCAGGAATTTCAGCAAGTTCAATGTAGTAATCAATTTCAGAAACTATTTTGCCCCTAAAGTAGATTTCTGACTTTGACCACATTTTTTCTGACCTTTCATTGCCTAGGAACATCCTTTGTTCTTATGTCTTGGTAGCTGGTGAGAGAGCTGCATCTAATGACTACATCTTTATTGGGAGGACTGAAGATATGTGAATGCAAACATTATGCAAAATTCACAAGAACATAAATACAGCAACAAAAATAAGAGTTACTTAAAATTGATAATAAGGAGAAGGACATATTGGGAGACTTGCAATTTAAAAAGCAATAGCTTGTTAAGCTGGCTTTAATACCAGCTTAGTTCATTACTCATTACAGAGTGACAGGGAAAATAAAGCTGGAGGAATTGCTAATGATGCCAGAAGTCTGTAATATGCATTCTGTAGTTCCTAATCTCTTAAAACTAAATACAAAAAAAAATTAAAAAAATAAAAGGCTAATCATCTGTTCCTAGTCCCCTGATTTCATATCAAATTGCCAGCAAACAAATCCACTTGTGGGGAATTTTTTTGTTCCTTCTCTGCAGTACTTTAATTCGATTCCACCAGTAAGTCTCTAAAAGGAACATCATTTATTTTCTCTAAGCAGTTAGATGAGGCTTGCTCTCTTCATGTGACAACAGTCTTGGCCATCCGACCTCTTTCTGAAGTACTGAACAGTGCTCTACACTGCCCCGCTACAACTTTTATCTTGGTCAGTGCCTTCCAGGGTTGGGTATCAACATCACTTCCTACAAATCAATGCTGTTGAACCTGCTATTCCAAAAACTTAAAAGGTTTTTTTTCCCCATTTCTGTTAGGGATGCTCTTTCGGCAGACACTAAGGTGAAGCAGGTATGTTGGGTGATCTAACAGATCAATTTCTAGAGAGTTCTGTTTTCATTCAGCACTGTCCTGGTTTTGGCTGGGATAGTTACTTTTATTCATAGTAGCCGGTACAGTGCTGTGTTTTGGATTTGGGATGAGAAAAATATTGATAAGAAACCAGTATTTTAGTTGTTGCTAAGTACTGCTCACTCTAATTCAAGGACTTTTCAGTTTCCTGTGCTCTAGGATCCAGTCAGTGACAACAATTCAAACACACAGTGACTGCATGAACATCCACTACAAGGCCAGAACATGAAATACTGGAAGTATGTCTTTCCTCTGATAAAGACAAAATATTGACGAGAAGAGTCAATTTGCTATCAGCAATTGAAACTTCCCAGTCTCTGGTTTTGTGTGGAAAATGTTCACTCAGAGCTCTGTTTATCCGCTCTCATATCTATAAAGATACACAGCACACTTTTGGAGGATCAAAAAATCTGCTTTACACTGTCAGGTAATTTATTGCATGAGCCTTATTGAAAGTAGCAGGACTTAACTCTCAACAAGCAATTCCACATGCTTGCTCCATGCACGTCTCTGAAGCATCTCTGCCTACTTCATGGATTCAAACAAGTCTTCATTCATTACATGCATTAATGCACAGCTAAATATAGTGCTCTCAGAGCAATTGGATCTTCTTTCTGCCTTACAAATTTCTGACAACTCCTTAGCTGAATTTTGACGACAAAGACATTAGGAATACAATTTTGTAAGCAAAACTGTCACAGCAGGCAAAAATGTTATCCCACTGGAATCATCAAAACGTGTACCTCCATGAAATGAGCCTACTCCTGTAATAATCCTACTCAAGTAAATGCCTGGTATTAAAATGTAATCTGCCTCATTTGAAATGAGATCATAAGGTCTTAAAGAGTTGGTAAAGAACCCCAAATGCCCATTCATGCCCTTTTTTGCTATTTAGGAGGAGACTGTACTGTCAAAATGGGAGGCACTAAAAGGTGTGATTTCCAAAGTGCAGGAAAATGGAATCTAAAGGTGATGCATAATGGTGCATCCAGTGAAGCATTTGAATAAAAATCCTTTAAATCAGTGGTGCAACAACTAGGCCCCAAAATAAATTCCTTGAGACTCCAGTGCAACAAACAGAATCCTTCCTTCCTGCACACAGAGGAGATGCTCTCTCACCAGCCCTGACACTTCTGGATTCTACAGAAGCATGCACGCACACAACCAGTTTAACTGACTTGCAGCATCAAAACCTTAATGTACTTCTTCCAGAAGTTCTAGAATATATGAAAAAATCAATGAAATGAAGTAAAACAGTTGTCTTTCAATTATTCACTGTGCACTTTGGAAGGGCCATGTAAAGGAAGGAGAACATACTGGTTTACATTATCTTTACTTGCAGAGTTTCAGTAGGAGGGAAAAGCAGAATCCCTCCTGCAAGTCTGTGTGTGGTTTGTAAATCTTACTGAAAGGAAGTGGCAATGACAAAACACACAGTTGGGACAGGTAGGCACTTGCAAATGGTTGGCCAGAACAAAAAATAAGAGATAAAAGAACAGAATTACCTCTAAGTGCTATTCCCTACCACTTCTTATTTAGTGGATAGGCAGTCTTGGAGAAGGGTCTGCTGTATATCCAATTAAGTCAGATTCCTTCCAATTGTTTTAACTGGCTTTTGATAAGGCTTAGCTTTTAGATCTTACTATTCCTAATTACCCGGGTCATTACAGTGTTCCTTGAGGACCCACCAAGAATAAAACCCCATTGCTTTAAACGTGATGCAAACAAAGACAAAAACAAAACCCAAAGACATTCTTGACAAATCTTTGCATATAATCAAAAAAGAAAGAAGATGGGAAGATAATCTACAATGACCTGTACCATTATCTGCTGTTTTGGCACCTGAAAGCCAGGCATGGCCAATGGAAGAGGAAACATATTTCTGCTCCAGCTGCCTTAAGCTATTGGAGAGCTGCTCAGAGAAGCTCTGCAATGAATGATGCAGGGAATTAAGTAAAACACAGTCATTGTGATCTTCCCCATGCCCTGTCTGCACAGCCAGGTAAAGGATAAGATCCTGTGCATTCAAACTATTCAGCACAGTCTTTGAAGAGCCTGTGCAACCTGGCAGGGCAGTCCCGACTGCTTCCAGTTACTGCAAGGTAACACAAAGTACATTCTTTGGTAATACCACAGAGGAAAAGTGCTTTCAAGGGATGTGCAATCATTTACATGCTAATCTCTCTAACCAACAAGAAATCTAAGATAAAGTTGATGACATTCTAGTGAATTCCTGATATGTCATGAGACCTAGTGTTGGTTAAAATATGCATTAATATGCATTAAAGAAGCTCTGGGGCATTCTTATTTCCAGCTGAATTATTGGCTCACAGCATGGCAGCCACTTGTAAAGACCTCACAGAAAATTATTCTGTATTTCAGGAAGGGAATAAAATAAAAAACAACAGAATATGAAACTACAGTGTGTCACTGTAGAACAATGCCCCAGTCAGATCTAATCAAAGAACTGAAGAAAAACTGAACAGAGTACAAGAAAAGGTAGAGATTAGATTGATCCCCAAGTCAAGGAAAAAATCTGGGAGACAAAAACAAAATCAATCCATACTGCACAGAACAAACAAATAGTTTGCTAGAGTCCACAAGAAAGTGCACAGGATCTTATCTGTAGTGGATAATATACACTCACACTAGTATTTATTTTTGTACAATAGAACAGGTTAGAAGGTGAAGGAAGAACGGAAAGTTGGAACCAAACCAGAAAAACCCCACCCAACCCAAACCACCAAACAGAATACAATTGATTTTTATATAACATGCTCATTGTGAAGTCTTGTAAATCACCTTGCTGCAAGACAGTCAATCTCAACCTAAGGGAACAATAAAGTTTTACAGCAGGGTAAGTAGAGAGGAAACAGCTTAGAGAGGAGGAGAGAGAAAATGTATTGGGAATGTATTGGGCAAAGAAAATCCAAGCAGATCAAACATGACAGGATCAGTCTGGAGGGATAAGGGAATTAGCGTATGAGCTAAAAAAGCAGCAGTGTTAAACACATCTTTGTGTGAAGATCGAAAGATTTTTTTCCTCCACAACAAGTATTCAATCAGATGAAAATAATCCAATGGCATCAAAGTATCAATAAAAGCTATTCTATCAGAGAGGAACACTGCTTTCTAGCTCCCCTTCCTCATACAGTAGCTGACCAGTATCATAAACAGTTATTTCAGTGAGCATGCAGAAATTTATTTTTAAAGGTCATAATGGATCATTACAGCCACCTGGAACCTGAATTCGTATGAAGGCCAGGAACATGCAGTATTGTACTCTCCAAAGTTCACATCCACAGACACCACGTCAGCTGTGCCAAGTAAACAACTCTTGAATTCATCTCAGTGCTTGTCCCAGAATCCTTATCCAAACTCACACCCTCACATACTTAGATCCTAGAAAACTGATTCCAACTCCTCTGTAACAATTTCCTAAACAGAACATCGAGCCTCACATGTTAGGTGGTTACACATTCGTATCTACACTGCCTCATTTGTTCAGCCCTTTTACCCACTGGCACTCAGATGCACAGCCCCATCTTTTCACCCCAAAGAGCACCCTTTCCTAAGTGCTTTCTTCTCTAGCCACATGAATATAGCCTGCAAATCCCTTTCACAGCGAGGACTTGCTCTCCTCATCTGTATTCGCCGCTGCGGTCACCTGGGGAGGCTGCAGGGGCCGCGCGTCAGCCATCGAGCGCCGCAGGCAGTTCCTGTCACCAGCACTAAGTGGTCGCTTATTAGACAGGCAGGGGAAACTCGGGCCTGTGAGCAGCGTTATTCATCACAGAAACCAAGAGCTTTGCAATGAGAGGGGAGGAGGACGAGGAGAAGAAATTCTGCCAGGGTTGAAGGATGCCCTTGCGCAGGCAAAGCCCGTGATTCTGGAAGGGCAGGTGAAATCGATTATTTACAATGGCTGGATTTCTAAAGAAATTATCTTTTAACTCAGTCTTTAACCTGAGAGTGAACGTGGCCTCCATGATTAGTGGGGAGCAACAAAGATAAGAATTGTTGGATTAAGCACCCTTAGTCTTACCCTTTTGGGATTAGGTCTGCAGTACTGTGGACTGCACTACAGTAGCTCAGAAAATGGTTCTTGCAGAGGCAACAGAGCCGTATTGATTCCCTGGCATTCCCACAGACACTTAAGGTCTGTAATAAAGTTTAATGAATGTAATGAAGCAGAGACCAGTGCCTTTCCTCTAGAGAGCTGAGCAGCCCCGCACCTTCCAGGTACATTCAAAACTGCAGTACAAGCGCTTTTCTTTCTCTCATCCCTGAATAGTTTCCAACTGGCAGGAAATACCAGGGTGTCAACAGTTGTACACTGGTTAATTATGTACTTGGAAGGCATGATGCATCCTACATCCTAAACACCTTCAAGAGTCATTTGAGAGCTTGTCACCTTTACAGAAGATTTTCTGTCCTGGAAGTTAGATCAACTTCCCAAAACTGCAGTCTGTACAGAATGGTGTCACAGAAAACTTAGGAGCTACGGTACAGTCGGAATCACACTCCTGTAGCCTACAATACTTTTGATCCTAACAGGGTCCAGATCAGCAGCAGTATTTAGCAGCATGGCTTTAATGAAATGAAGTGAAGGAAGAGCAATGGAAACACCACCAAAAATAAACACCACCAGGTAAATAAATTACATTAAGGGATATCGGGGGAAACACCCTTAGTAAGATGCTTCACATTCCCCGAGGCTCTATCTCCTCCTCTTTTTCATACACTGCCTTATCAAGGAGAATAAATTGGTTCAGATTACTTGCTAAAAATAGAACACATCAATAAAACCCACTTCCAACCTCTTTAACCAGTTTGTATTGCAGAAAATGTGCTGTTAGAGGAGAAGGTTCCAACATGCAAGTCCATTTCCATCCCTTAGTCATGTGCACTCTCACATACAAACACTGAAAACACAAGTGGTGCGCCCCTACATGAAACCATTTTAAATAGTATCGTTTCCCCAAATGTGAGGGAACAACTAATTTGGAACAGAGCATCACTGCTTTCAAGACCACTACAGCTGTGCATATTGCTAAGGATTCAGCTCCTCACACCCTGTGTCCAGATCTGAGGATTTTTGCCTACTTCTTCAATAACACGGATTTCTTTATTGCTGATTCCTCATCATAAAAAAGGAACAGAAGTCTTTGAAGTCAAAGATATTACTTAATCCTGTAATCACTACAGGATAATAAGCATCTTTCAAGAGTGAAAAAGGATTGGTAATTTGAAAAAAATTATGCACCTTAAGATACACATAGACATGAAGACACCTACTTTGTATTTGGATTCCTCAACAACTTTGAAAACCTGACTTTCTCTCCTGTAGGCATCCAGCAGAAAACTACCCTTAATCTTTTCTTTCTCCTTCCTTTTTTTTTTTTTTTTTTAATCTCTTTTACAGAGCAATCTGACATCCTGGTGCCCAGCAGTGATATTAATCATTGAAACACTCCTGTTTCCCCAATTTCTCTTAGCATCTGAGAATCTGTTATGTAAAAAGAGCAGTTGGCAAAGCACAATTCTTACAGCTGCTCGAATGCCAGACTGAGATGCTGCTACAACCTCTTCTTTTTGCTGCCCACTCCAGCCCACCAAGGAAAAAAGATAAGGAGCTCAAGGCAGCTGGGAAAAAGTGTATTTGCCTGGCAGTAGCAGTGCAATTCATGACCACAATCACACAAGGGTGACACTTTTACTGAAGTGCTGTATGGGATGGAATCACGGAGCACCAACTTCCCAAGCCATGCCTGCTTACTGTTACAAGTTCCTTGAGGTTTTCTGTCCAAGGCTAAGGGTGTTCAGAGGTAGATTTTTCACTAACAGTGTGTATTAAGTCAGTGGCTTAGGACTGTAAGGTAGCAAGACCAGGCAGTTTGAGCAAGGAGTCTGGAAGAACTGTGATCTTAAACATAGCAAATAGCCAGTTTTCAGAGGAAAGTGGCATCAGTCTTGAACTCGAGGAGGCACTGGAAGAAGAAGGGAGGCCTCTACTGCTGCTTTCTGTTTGTCAGACCAGGTTCTGATGCCTTTTCACACAGACTAGTAAATCACACTAGAAACAAAATCGCAAAAATCAACAGCAACCAACTGAAAACAGCATTATTCCATGCTGATAAGAAACGTGGTATCTAGCCACAGAAATCTTGCTGCTGAAAGCCTGACCTGCTCAATTCCAAACACACAACCTAGTACCTTTGAACCAAGACCTCAATCCACAATTAAATGACCTTGGTTTCAATGGTTACTACTTGCCAATTCATCTGCTGTGATACTGCCTTTGTGCTTTCAGTGAGAGTAACCTCAAGAAATATTAATTCTTCAGTATGAGTGAAGCCTAGCAGGGTTACCTCAAATTGTCCTAGTTTGGGCCAGGACCTTAGAGCTATTTGATACCACCTTATGTCATTGCCAGGGCAGAGCAAGGGTCTCTCTGGCTTTAGTATCTTTGTACTGTTCTAAGTGCATCTTGTATTTTTGCCAAAGCCTTCAGTTCTGATGATGTGTTTGTCTCCCAGCTGCCCAAGTGGATGCTTCATAGTGTCTGTCTCAGAAGGATGCCTCTGCTCATGGTATTTGATGCTTCCTGACGTTCCCCCCAGCTACTCTAAAGTGAATTAAGTTCACTGGCCTAAGCAGCAGCAGACATGGTGCTGCTATTAAGTGAGATTTGGTAAATGTTTCTGTTAACTCTGTTTTCACATAAAGCTCTGGGAGCAAGGTCAGGAAAAGTGAGAGAATGCAACTTTTCTCTGAATTCCAGTTAGGCATCAGGCACCGGGGGTTATTCAATACACTTCACTTTAAACCAAGGGTTTGCCATCTGTTCTGCACTCTAATTACAAAATATAAACCAAATATAACTCACTATTGAATCACAGAAAATAAGCTGTAGGAGATTTAAATTCATAGGGAAAGCTCTTTATTTAATGCAGAAAGCATCTGCAGAGTTTTTCTTATGTTATCTTTTAGGCAGTATAATCTAGAGAAAATGAGATTGCTTATCCAGGACCCTGACAAACACATTCCTGGAAAACTGGATGAGTCCCTGGGGTGAGATGTTCAGTTTAGGAAAAATATGTTGCAGAGCAACTTCTGCATCAATTTATCTATCTATCCAGAAGTAGAGGTATAACTATAATACAAAGGTTAATACAGTCATGATAATACAAGGAGGCAACTGGGGCAAGAATGTAAGAAAAAAATTGCCTTTATTAGAGTGATTGATAAAGTTTGCTATAAAAGTAAAAAATAAAAAAACCCCGAAACTCCTCATGGACTAGTTTTTGGCTATGCAATTTATCGTTCATTTTTTTCTCCAACTACATCCAATTATAAAACTACTGTATTTTAGTCTGTTGAGTGACAGAGTCTCACTGTAATGGAAACACAGATAAAAGGAACAGCTGAAAACAACACCTGTGTTTCTTACAAGCTGGTATCACTTGTGTAAAAGAGCAGCAAGAAAGGAGGAGTCTGGGGCTTCTCTTTGATCCAGCCTGTTGTGGCTACAGGCAGCTCTGCCACCTGGGGTTGTACATCCTGCAGAATTCTGGAGAACCTTTAACACTCCAGTGCACTCTGACATGCAGTTTCATTATAGACTGAAATATAATGAGGACTGGCAGCTGCCAAAGGAAAGCAGCCCTTACATCCTCCCCCACGACCAGGCAGCAAACAGCACTATGGAAGCATCCTGACAAAATGGGCTGCTTCTGCCAGCCTGGCAGTCCCTGCACGACCTGGAATTTCACAGATTTGCAGCATTTTGCTTAATCAGGAGCTCGCTGCCTTACCAGATGAATGTGCCTAATTGCTATTTACTGAAGAGACACCCATCAGTGATACACTTAATAAAAGCAGAGATGGGAAAAAGGAAGAGGGAAGCGTAAGGAACTGTCTTTGGATTCTGCACATTCAAACACAACCATTGCTTAAACACATCTTAATACCCAGCATATTTCTCCATAACTGAGCACATTTAGTGAAACCATATCAGATGATAGCAGGGAAAGTCTGACAATAAAAGCCTGCACGGACAGATGCCGGCATGGACTTGCTCTCTTACACGTAAGGAACTACAATATATTGATCACAATCCCTGCGATAAAACCAGGACTGCTGATCAAGCTAAAAAGCATGTGCTAATCAGATCCACTGTGGACAGTCCTCCCCAGGCCACCTCTCATGTGCATTCTGGACTTAGGTTCCAGACACATGGGCTTTATGTCAAATGAGGTCTGCTTAGTTTAAAGCTAAGGAATGTAGCAACTGATGAAAACAACTGAAGGATGCTTCTGTCAGATAACTCACTCTCTAGTTCCTGTGTAAACCAGGAAAACAGGCTCTCCTAAGGGGTTCATAAAACTCCCCTTAGCACAGGCCCTCCCTCTTCTAAGGGTTGAGTTGGGAAGATGTTTGAATGAGTAGAGCACCCTTTGCCGAAACATTCCCTACCGTGCAAAGTTAAAGAAAAGACAATTTCTAGAATTCTAAGCCAATAATCAAGAGATAACTGAAGACAAGGACAGAATATCCACAACTGAACTACACGAAAAACAGGCCAAAACAGAAGAGGTACATCTTGGATACTTTCAGGGTATGAGAGATTTTGAATTTAAAAATATTAAGGGGAAAAAAAGGGGGAAGAGGTAGGGGCTAAAAAGTTCACAAGCCCAAAACCAGAAGCAATAAGGGCCTGTTCATCAATATGAGAAGCTCCAGTGCTAAAACAGATTAGTCAGAACAACTGCCAATACTGGAGGGCTTTGACAAGAGTCACTTCCTGAGTGTGGCAGAGTGACAAAAATCAATGGGATGCTATTAGGGAAGGACAGATAAGGGCAGAGCCACTGGGGAGGTTATTTTACTGAAAGATCCCTGTAACCTACAAAAGTAATACTGAGTGATCAGAGGAAACCGTATCTTCAAAACTACAGCTGTAGGAATACACGTCTTGCAGAAAAATTACTATCTTAACCTTCAGAGTAGGCAGAAAATGCCAGTGAAACCCAGATCTTACTGGAAACTGTGGAATTTCTCACAGTGGTTTCAAGAGAATTGAAACACCATTCTGGGCTTTATATACATGTTCTTAACATCCCCAGATAAGACAACCATCAACGATCTGGAATAATTTCCCATTTGAGGTTTACTGCACCTTCTCCCAAGGTGTCTGGCACAGGGTTCAGATAAGACAATGCTTGTCCAACCAAATGCAGTAATGCTTGTGTGATGAAAATTGAATGCCACAAAAAAAAAAAAAGGGAAAAAGTTGAGGATATAGCTGATGTGGATCCAGAACACTCATAATAACAATACTAGCAATCAGTTGCAATAAAACCATCCAAAGGAAATGTTTAGATTTTGATTTAGATTTAGACTCCTACAGAAATAGAAGGGAGACATTCAGATGAGTGACCCCTTTTGGAAAGACAGATTCAGTAGCAAACCTTCTTTAGGGTCTTTTCCCTAAAGATGACGAGAAGCTGAAGTCAAAAGTCAACAGAGAAAATGCTGGGTAAAAGTCACAGAGTCAAGGCAGTTCAGAGCAGTAAGCAGATTGCAACAGTGGCACTGGTCCTCCTCAGTGATGTGCTGAGGAGGAAATCACAGTGCAGGCAAGAACTATGCTAAGTACTGGTGATTACAGGTTTGGAAGCGATAAATAAGAAGGGTGCTTTGGAAGACACACAAATCGAAGTTACACTTTTAAAGTGTGAATGATACATGCAAATTCTAAATCAGGTCCTCAGCACTCCTTCCTCACTTCCTCAACACCTAAGCCTGGACATGCATGAGATCTTCTTGCTTCTCACAAGTTTCTTCAGACAATGAGTGATGGCAGAAGGATCTGGCTCCAACACCCCTGGCTGGTGACATAATTTCTCAATAATCAAAGCTGCATCATATGTGCAAACAAAGGAGCATGGTTTGGTATCACAGTCCACAGCACCTCCATCTGATATGACACCACTAAAGAAGTGGGAAGAATGCTCTACAGGAACTGGCATGTTTAACCCTTTGAAGACAAATGACTTTCCCAACCAAGTGACCCATAGCTTCCAAAATTATATAAATCCCATAGGAGGTGGGATGGAAGCTGCCCCGGGCACACCACCAGACACTTTGACTTGCAGAAAAATAAAAAGCACCTTCAAGTCTGTTTATACCAAATGTTGCCAAAAGATGAAAACTAAGAATTTGTTAGAGACTCACTCCAAATACAACAGTGCTGCTGTCTCTGTCCCTCTGACTTTGCTATGCTCTTTAACAGGTATGTGCTCCCCTAAAACACTATTTGAAGCAGGGGCAGCAAGTGCAGAGGTTTCCAAACTCATACTACATTTTACATTGTTTCTGTAAAGCTGCTTTCACATTTTATGAACCTGGTCAACTAACTCACGAGTAAACATTTTTGACAGCTTATTCAGCTCTGCGTGACAGCAGAATTAAACTCTCCTAGTTGCATGATCCTTCTGTCAGGCTTACAGGTAGTAGATTAGAAGGAACAGTTAAGAACTCAGGATCAAAAGTAATTAAAAAAGACTGCCATATATAAACAATATCTAGATCACTGCACAAACCCTCTGGAGTGTCAAGGGCAACTACAAAGTTCAAGCCAATAATAGAACTTCCCACTCAATTAATAACATTTTCAAAAGAAGCAGACAGCAAGTTTCACCTTCCCAGAAGAGAGCACCTAACAATTAGGGACAAACAACCAGGGCAGAGCAAAAAACTTAAAGAGACAGCTCATTAACAATATTTCCTCGGTGATAAAATCTTAGGGATACACAGGTCCTCCAGTTCAGTGGTCCTGGGTGCTTCTTCTCAAAACTCAGGAAAGTACAGTCTATATGAATGAAGTAAGAAAAAATAAAACCAGAAAATCCCTGTCAACACTGTCTACACAACAATATTCATGCAATATTCATCTAAAGAACAAACCCACCAGTGTCTGCCTGCAGAGGCAGAGTAAATTGCCAACAGAGGCAAAAGAGCAAAACCTGAGGTCAGAAAGGGGAAGTTCCAAAGCAGAGACTTGTGGAGGGGTAAGAGGATGCCTGCCAGCCCAGCAGCGCCCACAGAAGCAGGGCAGCAGTGGTATTTCTCCCCTGTAGGTAATTTATAAGATTGCAGATATATTCTTCTCAGATTACAAAAGTTAGTAAAATTATTTGAAACACAAGAAGTCCAAACCCTCTGCAGCTGTCTTTTAAGCAGAGCCAATTTTGTAGTTTTCATAAAAACAAACCCAATATGAGGTGCAGAGGTAGGAGGTGAAAATTAAATGCAATCTGACAAAAGGTTATCTCAGTGTTACAAGAAAATTCAGTCTTGCTGTGCCATTCTCAGGACTTTTCTCACTTGAAAAAAAAGATTTAAGCAGACAATTACAAGCAGAGCATCCAAGACTAAAGAAACTACTTCAGCCTTTCACATAAACCTTGGATTATATGATACCACACACAGCATGGTTAAGGCTTCTGCTCAGACTTGACATTTGCTAAGAGAATCACATGAGTCTGAAATGGGAGAGGTGAGGACCCACTTTGCCTTGTTCAAGGGCAAAGCTCCTCCTGTCTTCTGCAGGCAGAGGAGAGAGACTTGAAATAAAAATTCAAAGGACTCTAACCATGTTCAGCTGTAACGGAGATTCAACAGGACACGGATATTTAAGTCATATTAGTCCTTTTAAACACGCCAGGCTCAAAACCATCACTATCATAAAATCTCCCCAGGGTGGATGACTCGGTCATCCCCAATCATAGAAATTATATAGTAATTAATGACCAAAAAGTGGCAACAGCTTGAAGAAGTTAAAGAAACACACAGGCTCTTCAGAAGTTAAGAAACACACAGGCCCTTCAAACATCATCTTTTTTTCTTCCTCCTACCATGTGTATACAGCTGTACACTCTAAATGACACAGACCCAAAGCATGAGTCTTTTGGAGTGCCTTCACTTCAAGCTTTAACATCTGACAATTTTTTTTCTCTTCTGGCACAGCCATTAACCACCTAACAGCCTGGAATGGTGGCTGTTAGATAATAGCTTTTGTAAGGAGATATCGTGTTCCAAAAGCCTAAAACTCCTGCTCTCCTGAATTTTTTCCCATTTTATATATAAGAATTTTTTTTTTTTAAATAATGTGTTTAATTTTAAGCAGGAAAGTAAATTAAGAAAACCCTGCAAACAAAGCCAGTCTAAAACATTACTGGTTTTTATCTAATCTCCTTCAAATTTTAATAGCAATGTCTGTATTAGACAAGAGAATTGTAGTCTCACAGCTAATGACCTGCAGTTGAGCTGTCTGACACGAGCAAAATGAGTCTCCAGCGAGGGAGATGAGCGCTGGGTCCTGCAGCACAAACATGGCAGTGGTGGCTGTGCAGGGGCCTAGACTGAGCTCACTGTATTGATCTTAGAGCAACTATATAGAAACAAGGATTTTCTTTGATGATATTGCTCAAGTGGTTTTCTGAGAACAGAAGTACTTACTTTCATGCCTCAGGTATTGTTTTTTATTTGGATAGAAAGGGAAATTGTTTGTTTTAAATCTTTTGAAACTTCCCCGGTGATGTCAGTGATAATCTTCTATTTTATCAAAAAGAGTTTCAAAGAAGCAACAGTAAGTAAATAGCCTGGTTTGTGAATTCCTTCCCTAATATGTAACCTGCCAAAAAAGTCTACTGAGACTTCCTATTCCATGATCTACAGATCTTGGTAATTACTTTGTATTATACCCCTCTTAGATATACACAGTGCCTCTCATCTCTTAACGTGTATTATTTATTTCATGAAAATTTATATGATTTTCTCTTAATATCCCTAAATATTCATATAACTTAATGTGTATTTTCCCCCCTAGAACAAAATACACCTGTCCAATACATACACCTACTGTTTCGGTGTAATCATTTTAACTTCCAAACCTGAAAGATCTGTAAGTTCCACTGCTGTCACTTGTTATTCCAAATTCTAAGTGAAACAGGATCTTGTTAGCCAAAACTGAACACCCACTTACAGAAACTCAGTTATCTTACTCTCTCATACACATGCACACACACATGCATGCAGTGATGAAATGGTTCAGATAAAACAAATTCACACAAATTCTACATTTCACACAAAACAAGAGTATGTCTGAGGTGAATATCTAGCTGTTGCTTTCTGGGTTTCTTTTAAGCATCTGCTTGTCCAGGTCAGGACAAAATCAGCAGCAGCACTGAATTGTCACAACAAAGTCTCTTCAAACCTTTTGGAAGGCTTTGGAGATCTCAGAACAGGTGTCCAGGACTTTGATAAACTTGTAAAATCTTCCTACTGTTCCTTTTTTAAAGCTAAGCTTTTCCTTACGAAACCTACCTCTTCACAGAGTGGAAAACAGCCTCATTCCACGATACTGGCATATACCAGTACACACCTCCACATTCCCACCAAACCCTCACAGTGCAAATGCCATCAGTAACAACAGTGCCAGGATGAGCAAGGCTGTGCTTGACCCTCTAACTGCAACACCACAGAGAGGCTCTGTTCTCTCTCCTTCCCACCATTCCCTGTGCAGAGGTACAGGTACAAGTACTGACTGGCACAAGGACGTGTCCCCAGCCTGAAAGTCACAACACTGAATCCCCTCCCTTAAGCAGTGCTGGCATTGGCATCCCTGCTGCCCCATCACAGCTCCTGCAGGGGGAACTGCACGGCACCTGCGCCTGGGCTTCAGGAGGTCCAGGCTGGACAGCCCAGTGCAGCACGGAGATGGCTTCTGAGCACCATCTGAGCCCTCTGGCACTGTCTGCCCTGTCTTCGGCAGCAGAAGCCACATAAACTTTGCAGTAGAGTCCATGGGTAGCTGAGGCTTAAAGGTTTGGAGCTAATTAACACAGCATAGCTGTACGGAAACCAGCTGTGCCCCTGCAGCTCCCCCACTCTACCCATACTGTTTAGAAAGAAAAGACAAAGCATTTGGCAATAGGGGCAAGAATTCAGGAATGTAACAGAGCAGGTGAAGCTGCAGAGACAAAATCAAAAACCAAACTAAAACTACTGTGTGCAGCACTGGATCTGTGAGCAACCTGACACATAGTCAGAATACGGGTTGAACTGGACTGGTATTTGGGGAAAATGGACCTGTTTGGTAAACCAGCGGAAGATCTGACACCTCTGTTGAGCAACTGAGACAGTCCATAACAGCTAATGACGTCTGTGATGAGAAAAAGATGGCTGTTTTACTGAGCATACTGGGAACTTCAGCTTGTAACTTGCTGTGCAACCTAACAGCTCCTGTTACACCAGCAGACAGCAAAGCATGTGCCAAGGCTATGTGAATTCTAGAGTTCCCAGCCCACTGACACTGTGCGGCCACAGAGCCTTTCCACTTTTACAGACATAATAAAAGAGGAGAAAAGATCCCCAAAGCTCAACACGTGGCTGAAATAAAAAAATTAACAAAGCATTGCCAGTTACGACAAAACGAGATGAATGCACAAAGAGGATTAACTCACAAGCAATAAGCAAAGGGAAGCAATGCAAAATCAGGTACTGATGGCATCAAATGTGACTGAAGCATCAAGGTCTGGCTCAGATCTCACCAGCAATATGGAGCATTTGTGCAGCTGCTCAGCCACGTGATGAGGACAAGTGCACATGCTGCACCAAATGGTGTACAGTATGATATCCCTTATTGCTTTCAACCTGCATTTTCTTTCTTATGCTTAGTAACTTTTCATGCTATGTCTATGCCAGGGAGATGCAATACCATCACTTGAATGTTTCCTGAACAAAAGCATGCCATGAACAGAAGAACAATGTCAGGATGTGCTTGCAGTGTCACAAACAATTTCATAATGCAAATGAATCTTGGGTCAAAGGTAAACCCTGTAGGAAATGTAAAAAATGGCAATGTATACAGAAGCTGGAAAAATCTCATGGAATTAAGATAATATTCTTTCAAAAAGATACAGAGTGACATAAGAAAGCACAAACAGCTGAAGAAGAATGTGCCAGAGAACTTTGTACTTCTTAGTTGGGCAGTTACATTTGGAGCCCACGGAAAACAGGGTACAAGCGCCAAGCCCAGGGGACAACAAAGTACTTCATACAGACAGACATATATACTCCTCCAGCTAGTAGGGGTGAGATATAAAATGAAGGGCCTTCTGCTGTTTTCATAATTTCACATCAGAATTATGGAGTTACTAAAATGGATTTGGTTGCAGAGGGAGCACTCCCAACACACGCACAGGGAAATCCACACTGCTATCGCAGCGAAGCCGACATGTAACTGTCAGCAGCTCGTGCTAAAAATACTAAGCTGGGAACTGAATGGGTTGGATATTACTCTGGAGACAGAAATTTCAACTGCAGTGACAAAGCATGAAGTATTTCCAAGCTCCAGCCTCAAAATAATAACTTCTGGGTAGAGCAAGTGGAACTTAAAGGAAGGTACCAGTAGCTAAGAAATCAAAAGAAAACAAAACCTATGTTTGATGAAAGACCAGTGCCTTAATCTTGAAATCCTACTGTGTATTTGCTGAGAAATAAAGGCAGAAAGAAATTCAGTACTTAGAAAATGCAATAATTTCATCTAAGGCTTTACTGGAGTATTGAAACATCCCTTTAGTGTGAGCAGTGGGGAAAAAAAAAAAAAAGGGACTGTCCAGTCTGTGTTTTTTCAGGATTACAGTTTAACCAATACCATAAGTGGAGACACATGCTCTCCTTAGGTTCAGGACATTTTTCTCAGTGACTCTTAGTCGATTTTTCTCCAAGAATTATCTACATAAAACCTATTTACAAAGGGAAATTGGAGAGAGAGAAGGGATAAGTGTTGTAAGTAACACACAAGAGCATATTCAAGAAGACAGACTGGTGAGAGTAGGGTAAAAATGTTTCAGGTCCTGCGAATTCACCCAAATAATAAAAATTGAAGTTGTCATAAATTACACACAGGATTTCAGTGACGCTTATTCAAATAAATAGATCCTAACTTACTACACTGTTTCTTTGCCTCTGAGTCGAATCTGAGACCTCTCTGTGGCACTGGAGCAGTAATTCTATCTGCTCTCTGATCCCCCTGAAACACGTATTGTTTTGCTGCTACATTATTAGGCCTTTTCAGAATGCAATAATGCTGATACGGAAAAGGGATGAAAGAGTTTAGCCTGGAATGTTACAGACACTCCCCAGTTTGGCTACCAAAACCACTGTGATCGTGTTTACCTCCAGGTTCAGCTTTCCCAGTAAGGAGCACCAAGAAAAGCCTGACTGAAGAGAAGCAGTGCAGCTGTGTGCTCCAGCTGTGACAGCGAGCTCTAACACACCACCCAAGAGGCACGTGGGGATCCCTCACCACACCTGCCAGGGAGAGGAGGGCAGGGGCACCAAAGCAGCACAAGACACAACGAACACGTTCTCTCTCCATGGTACAAACTAAATCCCACCACTGACACAGGACAGGGAACCACAAAAACTTGAAAACGAGCTCTTACTGGTTATAATATGTATGGCTGTGAGGAATGGACTCATGCACACTCAAATTTTTCCTGGTTTTCTTTGCACTGAAAGAGCAGCCATAAGGCCCTCAAGGTCTCTCCTTTTTTGCACCAGACTTATTCTACTATACACCCTGGGGCTTGCAAACACCAGAAAAGTACTAGTTCCCTGCAAAAGTGAAAAAGTCTTGTGATTGGAGGTCCTGAAATGATCCATGAATAAACAACAAAATAATGTCTGCTTTTTCATGTCTAAAGATGTCTCAGCGTATTCTTTGGTAGTGGCAGCATATGTATATAGGACATATTTGACCACTCCTGTGTTCTTTATTTCAGTTTACAAAGTCATTCCAAAACTACCAAGTATTCTGCATTAATATAATAAGTACAAAGCAGATGGCAGACGTGTTAAAACTCTGGCCTTCAAGGATTGGAACTTGTAACAGATTGCAAGTGGCAGTGGAACTCCATTCATGTCCAGAGTTCCAGTTATTTTGTTCAAGAAAATGGTATTAAATATGTCACCCTCAGCTCCTTTCCAGGCTGCTACAGATGAATTAGTGAAAAGATTTATTGAGACATAAATAACCAATTTGTCCTACAACCTTGGATGACTGTCACTTACAAAACAAACAAGAGTACAAATGTTCAACTGGCCAATATGAAGGCAGTCTGTTTACAAACATTTACAAACTTGTCAGGAGCAATGTGGTGGATAGCATACAACTGAAGGTTAATTTGTTGGGGGACTTCAGGACAAAAGTAATGTAATAAAATGGCCACGAATAACCACATCTAAAGTTCTAGTTCCTACCAGGGGAAAGGAGGATATTAAAAAATTGTTACTGAAAGAAAACCAAAAAATTATTTGAATGATTCAGCAATTCACAACAAACTGGAGCTCTGGTTTATGTTTTATAGAAGACCCCTAAGTCCATCTCCCCTAGTATATACCTTCAAACCAGCCAGTGGTGAATACTGAGGGAGTAAAGAATGTCAGCAATGTCACAGAAATGCTCTATAGCAAGATGACCCAGAGAAAAATCCAAATGTTTTCAACAAAACGAAACATACTCATGTATGGTGCTTGCCAAGGAGACTTCAGCCTTGCCACTACTACAAGTGGCTTCCAGCTTGTCCTAGGAACTGTGACAAGACCGGAAATTGCAAGTACCACTAATGGGAGAGCACGGCATGGGAGGGGGAAAAACCCTCAGAACTTCTGAAGCCCAGGACTGCCTCCTATGGGAGGAAGCCATTGAGCCTTTCCAAGCACAGCAGCACCAAGAGGAACTTGGTCGTGGTGCTCGTAGAGTAGTGAATGAGTGCATTTATTGAGAATATAACATTTCTCTGTGCTCTCCCTTCTAAATAGTGTGTAAGACAGCAAGGACAAAACAACTGGCAATTGAAGAAGGAAGGAGAAAGTGTAGAACCAGTTGGAGCCACCATCTTATTCTGCCCCAGCAGCTGCTGGCTGCTATCTGGTGTGTAACAGTGTGTGACTCACTCAGCACCACACAGCTCAGGGAGACTCCAACATTAAGATGAGACAGACCAATACCCACTGAAGCTGCGCTCTATTTAAAGTGCCTGAGAACAAATAAAGTTGTTATGGCCAAGGGAAGAGTAAAAAGGGCTCTGTGAGGAATCTGGAAAAGCAAGCAGACACACAACCAACCAACCAAAAATCCAACAAAACAAACACCCAAAAGTTTTGAAGGTCTGTGTATAAAAACTTAAAAGACTGAGTCATTCTGGTCCTTTGTCATTGTATATCAAACCCTGTGCCTCATTCAAACCACTATTTCAAGTGCATGGCATCTTTAGAACAAGCCTCAGCTGAAATTCATGTTGTAAGGCTCCGCATGCATTCACACTTAACACAGGCGGGGAGGGTTTTTTGGAGGGTGTTGGTTTTTTATACTGAAGACAGACTTAAGACGTGTTTCAGTATGACAGTCTAATTACAGGCTGCAATTTCAATTTCATTCACTTCTGTTGCATCTCATGCTGGCTTAACATTTCCCAGAGAAACAATTACAGGACAGTACTAAGAATACAATTTACTGTCTCCAGTCTTCATGAATATGCAGAATTCATTCCACCCAACACCACATTTCATTTCTGACCCCGCAGTGTTTACTTTACACTACAAATATCAGAGAGAAGTGTCTTTATACAATTTATGGAGATACTGTATATTATTCAAACTTGTACAGATTTGCAACCTTAGCCAAAAGTTCGGTTCTAAATAAATAAATCACACTGTAATAATAACAGCTATCATGATTTAAACAACAGCGTCTGGAGACAAACTGAGACTGGGATTTTATCCTTCTATATACTCTGTGGATACAGAGTTGCAAACAATCCCCTAGCCAAAAGGTCAGGGGATTTTTCTGCTTCTAAAATAAAGACCCAAAGAGGGTGAAAAGGATGTAACACATGGGCAGAATAAACTATGAGGTGACAGCATATGTTGTAGCAGTTATAGTTATTCCAGTTTTGATCTTGGCCCCAGTGATGAGAAATCCTGTGTAAAAAAGAAGCACTGGCTAGCCTTCAAAAGTCTTCAAGCCAAGAAGGAAGAGTAATAATGATGAAAATTATCTCACCAGCCTTTTTCTTCCTCTGTGTAGGTCAAAGTATTGGCTGCAATAGATTTAGTATTTGTCACTGTCCAGAAAAGCGAATTATGTTTGCAGCCTTTTGACTCACTGCTTTAAAAAGGCCAGTTTGTCCACGCCTGCAACGTGGCCATATCCTGTGGGTCTACTCACTGCTTATCAATATGATAGCAAACATACCTAATTGCTATGAAACTGCTCTTGTCATGAGCAACAGAAGCAGAAACTGGCCCACAGTAAGCAATTTGAAAATGGTACCTATTATATGGTCAACTTTAAGGTAATTTTTTTGCTCTATTGACAGCCTTCTGAACCTGGTTTCCTAAGGAAAAAAGAAGATTATGAAAAAGAATTGTGTTGGCTGAGTATCCCATGAATAACTTGTGAACTCATTTCCCACTGTTAGCCTGATCTGACAGATATGCATTCTTCTAAAGTCATTAACTTCCTACAAGTTTTCAGGAGGTATGCATTTAGATAGCAATTGTAGCCCTTAGCAGTGCCTTCACCAGGAGATATGACTCCAGCATGATCCTCAGTCCCTATTAGACATCAGGATCCACACAGCAAAGGGACTGTATGAATGGTGCCACTATGGAAAAACCTCTAATTGGTGCCCACACAAACCAGACATCAGGTAATACAATCATCTCTTTCTCACACTTGAGATGAGCCCTCAGTAGCTCTGCTTCTTACAGAAATGCCATTTTTTTGAAGTCTGTAATTCCCACATCAAATGACTCTCCTTTCTTTAAAGGCAATGCTCCTCAAAAACGCATCCTCAGAGAACCCTCAGAAAGATAAGATGTCAATCACACTGAGCAGTTTCTGGAAGGGGCAAGTAACAAAGGAGAATCAGAAGCTCAGAGGCAGCTACAGAAAACAACATTCTGGGGTAAACTTCCCACATTTTAATTACACAGAAGCGAATTCTGCTTTGCTGATTAATCAAGCTTTTGTTTGTCACTATCCACCTCTTACACATTTGAAAACACACAGCCTGTCTTACTTCTAATCAAACTTTCTTCTCAGAGCAGCACCCAGCTAGTGGGGATGTGACTGAGGTGTGCAGAAGGGCACCCAGCAGCCGCAACTGGTAAGCTCAGCTCCATGGGATGAGCTGCAGCCCTGGCCCATCAGAGGAGAACATGTGCACACAATGATGATGAAATGGGGGCCCTGCTTTTAAAATGGCTTACTGCTCTATTGGTAATTTTTTTTCTACTAACTTAAGACTGAAGCCAAGTGTAACCACAAAACGATTGCTGCCCTCAGCCACTAACAATCTGTAGAGCTTCTGGCTGTTTTAACCATCAATCTCATTCAGCTGACTGATGGAGGATGCAGATGAAGGACAAGGAATCCACTTCAACAAAATCAGCTACTTCTCTTACAAAATTCTCCACCTTCCAGCTAACAGCTCTTCTCAAGCTAATAACGTCAGATGGTCGCCCAACAAGGTACAGTGAAATGAAGAGACACCTCTCTGCCTCCTACCCAAATTTGGCCAGGATCAGTCAAACACAATCCAGTGTCCCATGGTGCATTTTCAGATCAAGCTGTTCCTTTCTCCAGCTGTCCTGCGCAGTCAGTCTTCCACATATTATAAACATTTGCATAGCTCTTACAAGACAACCTGTGCTGCTGAAGTGCAAGGAAGTAAAATTATGCCAGTAATGAGGGATTTCTCGTTTTCATTACTTCCTCTCCTTCTAATTAAATGTGAGTAATGTAGGCAGTATCACCAGTGCACCAGGCCAGCAGTACTCATTAGTGCAGAGCTTCCCAAACTGTGGTCCACAAACCACCAGCAGCAACAAAGACACAGGAAGAGACACAGAGCCGGACCCTAGAATCAGATTAAACAGGTTCTAGTGTTTTTTCCCACACAGATCCTGGTGCATTCACTAGTGCTACCTGCCACTTCCTCGGCTCTGTGTTTCCATACATTTCAGATCTGCACTTAGTGTCTCACAAGCCAAGATAAAGCTTTTCCGGGGCTGTATGAGTTGGGAATTTAATACGGACCAAATGGCAAAAGAGAGCCAAGTGTCTTGCCTCATCTCTTCATTCAGGAAGGTGAAAAGCAGAGCTCCAGCTGCTCATTTCTGCTCCATAGTGTGTCCAGCAGATGGCAACTCCCGAGTTTTCAAGAGAGCAGAGACTATTTCCCTGGGTCTTTGGGAGTCTACCCAAGGAAATTAGAGCTCTCACAAAACTTTTTGAGGGCTTTGACTGCTTTGTAGTGCATACAAATGTAGTATGTTTTAACAACAGAAAGGAGACATGCATAGAAATAGCTAATGGTAAGTCTGATAAATAATAAACTTCTTTGCCTCCTTTCTTTTTGCTGCCATCTCCTCTTTATAACTAGATTTCTAACAACAGCATTTTGCTGTTGAATTTCTCCATCGGTTAAAGCTTTACCTGAAGAGTCAGCTACAGCTATTCAGTTAATTGAAGGGCAAATTGCTAACTCTCTAGGTAGTTTTCCCTAGCACAGGATCTAAGGAAAGCACAAGCCACTGGCAACACAAGTACAGTTAGAGCATTTTCTTTTTTGAGTCTTAAAGGTTTGGGAGCTAAAGTTGCAGCAAGTGGGGATGCTGCATAAGTCAAGGGGATTAAGGGAATGACATTTTGCTTTCTAGAGCACTCTCTCAGCCTTCAGGATATATCCCACCCTTTTTAACAAGAAAAAAGAAAAAAAAAAGAGAAGGCACCAGAGACTCAGATTAAAAGCACAGAAAGAAAAAAGTTCATTTTACTGAATGTAAAGAAACCCTGGATGTCTGGAGGACAGAATGTGGAAAACAAATGTTCTTTCCTGGGTATGTCACAGAGAAATACAAATATTTCATTATGAAATAAAAATATTCTGCTCTGCGATCATCTGAGGTGCTCTTCAGTCTCGAGGGTTCAGCAACTCAACAAATGAAAATCGAAGTCCATAAAAATGAATGAAGCCAGGCAAGTATTCTGTATCAGGTGACAAAAGTTATTTTGGGAGCTCACAAACCGGTGAGTGCAGTGATACAATGATGGCTCCTCTGCATCTGGCACTGTTCCAGGAAATGGCCTCTGAATGGCAATTCCCATCAGAGAAGCAGTGCTGCTCTCTAAGATTGTTTTGCCCATGTTTCAGGACCTTAATACCCCAGAGTAGCTGCAAATGCACCAAGAGCAATTTGCGCAGGACTCCTCATGGAGAAATGAGCTATTCTAGGAGTATCCAGTTCTTTTCTGTACATTAATAGCTGCTAGTCTGCTGTACCAATGGACTGATTCAGCATCAACACTGACAAGGCACTTCAGCCTCTGACACTTGTGAAGGAGCTTTGTGTTCCCTTTAACCATTGGAAAGGGGAGGAGAAATTTGCTGTTTTCACAGTTATATGACAGCTTTTAAACATTTCACAGCATGAGCACAGCTCCTAATCCAACAAAGCTTGCCAGAAACATTTAAAATCAAGGTCTCAGAGAATTTGCTTCCTATAAATTCACCAATATTATAAGAAAAGGATCTTTTCCTCATAAATGCAGCACCAATCCCACTGGAGTTGCATAGGGCTGAGGACTGTTTTCTGCCACACTATGGGAAAGACAGCTGAAAGTACTGGGCTGTAGGGATGCACAAAATGTACTGGAGTTAATGAATAGGAACAGGAAGAAGACGATGCAAATATGATTTCTGATGGAAATCAAAGCATTTTCTCAAAACAGAACCAAAAGCAGGAACAAGCTATAATAGGCATTTAATTAATTTAATGCAATGACTGCTCTCAATACATGAAAACAAAAATCCTCTTCCTACTTAAAATATCATCTGTTACTAATCAACTATCTAGAGAAAGGTGGAGAGGAAAGGTGGAATCAGCAAAAATTCTGTGAGCATGTATGCAAAGAGAAATCCTATCTTCTTGCAGAGATGCTTTTCCTTTAATTTCACAAAGTAAAACATGACAGATAACTGAAAACAAGATAAAAAACAAAACAACAGCATCATCAACCTGTAATCGGTCTAAGATTCCTCATCACTAGAAATGGAAATTTGTTTCTGTTTGTACTAAGGAGAGGCTACCCAGTACCTTTAAAAATAATCTCTTTTTAGTTACTTTCTTCACTGTGAGAAGGTGAAGAGCTGCATCTGTTATAACTACATGCTGTGCAAACCTCATTTGGACATGATCATCATCCATCACTCCTGCTGTGCAGGTAGCATGTGAAAGGGAAACAAAACAGAGATCGTGCTGCAGTATTTGACACCACCCACTCCCCTGCTTCAGTTCACCAAGAGCCCAGTTGCCACACGGGTATTTTCATTTTGGGACCCCCATCTTTTCTCTCCCTCCAAGCATAGCTTGGAGCAGCTCTGATGGTTTCAGGGAGGAAACAGAAACCTTTCTTTCTCTCCCAAAGCATTAAGGCTTTCCTACTGAAAAGCACGCCAAAGATATATTATTATGTGCAACCGTGCCTCTGTAAATAAACACACCTTGCCTTTGTAAATACATAGACACTACTTGCAGCAGTACCTCTTCTTATCACATGGATATGTTTCAGTGGAAGATGAATATTGCAAGAATCATCAGACTGCCTGTATCCTTTGAGGCAGTGCTGTGCACAGTCCCGAAAAGAGCTATTAATGCCAGCATCCTACTGCTTTTCTCTAGCATACACTTCAACTAACTGTCAGTGCTATCTATAATCTCGACCAGGGACAGTCAGGAGAGGCACAAGACTTAACAAAGCAAGAAAGATAGTGTTTGTCTTTTTCAGAAAGGTCTGGAGTAAGCTGCAATAAATATTAGATGATTTTTAGGGGAGCAGCAGCAACCACAGTTAGCCTTGAAAGACAGAATGCAGCCTTAACAACACTTTCTACCAGCTTTACCCTAGGATGCAAAGAGAGCACCCTCCTTGTGTTTCACAGCTCTGATTAGTGCTGTGCCAGTTCAGGGGAGTTGCACTAGTTTATCACATCCTGACTCTTGGCATGACTCGGGTCAGCAGAAGTTGCCTGCACTTTGCGTTTTGTGATGCACTGCAGCATGCCTGGCTTTGAACAGCTGTACAGCAGCGCACACTAGAGAACAGCTCTTTCCATCTCACTCACAGCCCTCCGAGCACCTCCAACATTGCTCACGAGAGCACAGACCATCAGTAACACGGACACGGTAAGGGTGTCACTCCATAATACACCTTATTTCCCTCAGCATGTTAATAAGCCACTTGGGAAGAACAAGCCATTCAAAGGCATCTCCTGAGGATCTTGCAACAGACCTTCCCACGCAGGATTCTGGACAAGAAACACTTGAACTAGAAAGCCCGTCCTGCCCTAGTAAACATGCTGCTCCCTTTCTTACAGGACAAACAGCATTTGTGACCTGGATCCCCCCCACTGCACTTCTTCAGTCTCCAGCTACAGCCTACACTCCATCACACGGGAGTGAAGTGCCCAGCCACCCTTGTTGTTGACAGCCACCTCATTTATTAAAAGGATGATGACACACGCATGCCTCGTAGTGATTTGACAAGCTCCTGCCACAGAGTAGCAGCCCCAGAAGCAGAGAGGAGCGCTCTGCTCTCTCTCCACCCACGTCTTCAACAGGGAATGGCAATGCCAGGACCCACCACTGACTGTAACAGAGAATAACTACCTAGACATTCCCGATACAGGCTTTAATGTTGTGATGTACCAAGTGTGCCATCTGCAATGGAGCAATGGATGTAAGCACGTGCTCAACCTTACAAGCGTGAATGGCCCCAGTGATTTCTCTAGGACTATGCATAACTTTTGAGGCAAACACACATAAGAATAAAAGATCGGGGCATGAAAAAGAGTGTACAGCTCCCACTGGAACAAAGTGATGAAGGCATTCATGCAACTGACCTCTATAAACACACCCTTTTGTCCTGTACCAGTTTTGAAACACAGCTGAAGGCCAGGAAATGAGAAGATGAAGAAAACCCTCAGCAGGTTATCTACACAAATTAATGAGGCCACAGAAACAGCAGCCTAGGCACCACTTTGTTCAACTGCTAAGTTTAAAAGCAGCAACAAGTTCACCTTCCATCTTAGGAAACAGACACAAACGCAACCGTCTCGCTGTTCCAAACATGTACTCACCCAGAAGAGAAGGTTGAAAACAAACATTAGGTACTTGATACACTGCAGGCAGTTGTGAGCCATGCTGCACCTCTTCAGTTCTAGGAGAAAAATAAATGAGAGATCCAGGTAAAAGACAACGTACTTGTTTCCCTTGGGGGTCGTGTACTTAGCCTTGGTGGCCTTCGGGCCTGGGTTGGTATGAAATCCAAAAAAAGAGTTGCTGGCAGCCCCAAACTGGCCACCATACATGCTGCTGTAGCGACGGAAGGCGCCATTTGGGAAACTGTAATCCTTGCTGTCCAGGGAAGGGCTCCTGTGATAGGTCGACTCATCGGTGCTGGACCTGCGCATGGTGGCTTCGGCTGTCCCGTTCCTGCTGCTCTGACAGCCGTCGGGCGAAAGGCTGGCGATCCTCCTTCCTCCTCCTCGCTAGGAATCCCCTATTGCTTTGCACCAGCTGTTCTTTTGTCTGCCATCCTGCCAAGGAGTTACGCGTGCTGTGCGGCAGCAAAGTTGGTGAAGTCTGCTTAGCCAGGAGTTAGGGAGCAGCGTGCTTCCACATGAGAAAGACTTCTGCACAAGTAAACATTCCCGTCACTGTCACGATCGTCCCGCCCGGCCCACCCCGCTAGCAGGGAAGGAAAAATCAGAGACAGATATGCTGTACTCACAGCAAAGAATTTTAAAAAAAGGAACCGTGACCTCGCTCGGCTGGTAAATGCCATATAAAACCCCGGCTCCCCATGCCACACACGGACAAGAGAGTGCCGCTGCCCGAGACCCGCGGCAGGGGGCAGGAATTATCCGAAAGGCGAGCAGCTGCCGTGGCCCTTTCCTCCCGGCCACATCGCTGTGCCCCGAGCCGGCGGGCTCACTNCGGCCCGCGCCCTCACAGCCCCGCCCGGGGCCGCGGCTTCCTCCCCGCCCCGAAACCGCGCGGAGCCCGAACCTGGGTGCAGGTGGGTTTTGAGGGGCTGCCCGGATACACAGGCGGCGCTGCCGAAAGGAACGGGAATAAGTAAGTGCTGTGAAGGTTTCGTACGCAAAAGCGCTGGGGATGCTCCGCGGGGAGCGGGGTCAGGACAGGCCGTGCTCCCCTTGCCGGAAGGCTCGTTTGTTCCGCTGCAGATCCATCACCGGGATGTTCCTAATTCGCTCAGTCCCACGGAATCATCACTCAGCACAACGTGTGGCCAGCTCATCTGTCCCCCTGTCAGAAGGCACTGATCGGCATCAAGCTCCGTACGCTGGGGAGCACTTCCCTAAAATCTGACAGCTCCCACAGGCAGTAAAGAGTTGAAAATGTGCCACACACAACTTTTTCGGGAAGGAATAATCTTACTGAAACTGCGGTAATTACAGTATTAACACTCAGGAAAGCAAGACTCATTTACTTTCTTTGCCCCAAATTCCCTGTGCAAGTAACTCACTTGTCTCCGTATGTGCCACCTCCTCTCTGCCTTCCTCCTCTGTCTGCCCTTTGATTTTGACAGTAACCTACTGAAGCCAAGTCAAAAGATGGCTGGATAACATTTTTTTTAAAGGCCTGCCCAGCAGAGAATTAATCAAGATGAAAACAGGTTTCCTTCATGAAGCATCTTGCCAGTCTCAGCATAAATCAAGAGACACGGGCACCAATTAATTAAAGAACAAATTAGTAAAAGTAAAATGAGCTGGTTTTGCACATAGCCTGAGCAGTTTGCACCCTCTAATTCTGTTAATTTATGAACTGCAAACCTAGAGTCTAATTATTTTTCTTCATTTTCTCCACAAACTAGAAATACACTGACTGTACCTGTGCAAGCTTTAGAGAGAAAGAACCTGAGCACAAGACACATGGGTAATAACTCCTGCACCATGCGTTTCAGTAACTTTGATGACTTACAACTTTTCCACTTTTTGATTTCCCTACCGCTAAAATTAGAGATACTTCATAGCCATGATGGAGGGCAGTTTTCTGCTCTTCTTCCCTCCCTTTACTGCACAATATGAACTCCGTCCCCTTAAAGGAGTCTTCCTTCCCTTGCACATAAAAGATGGTCCTGTGGGAGCAGATCTGTTCTTGGTCTGAGTTTCCAATATAGTATTAATTTTTCCTGTGATGCCAAACAGTTCTGCCCCCAACCTTTCTCCATACCTGTATTACAACTAGACCAGTTTGGCAATAGAAACCCAAAGATGATACAAATATTTTCTACATCCTCTGTCAGTATACAAAAATGCCTCCGCACTGAGCTTCACATTAAATGGTGAAAGAAAAACTGGGTATAGCTCAGCACACAAATTATGCTGAAACAGTGACAAGTCAGATAACTGTTATTTAACAAGGGTGCCCATGGTACTGCATTTGACAGAGGAGAATTTGGCATATTTACCGTAAACTAGGCAACTAAAGCCCCAAAGGCAGCTCATTGCTATCTGGATAAGAAAAGGGTTAGAAATCACTTGCTTTCACCTATCCTGAAGGCAAGAAATCATCAATTCTTAAGAGAATTAAGTCCTTAATATGGGTGGAATAATTTATAAAGCCAAGATCTGAAGTAGAAGGGAGAGTTTCTAAATGTTTCTTCTAAATAAAAAGTAATAAACATCAACACATGGTGGATATATTTCAGACAGATGCAGAAAATGCTTGGGGAGGGCTGAGGTCCTGCATAACCCTTACAATAAAGGGTACTTTTTCTCCAGCTTCTTTTCACCATTATCCCGTAGCACACCTCATGGAAATGACAACTTTTTAAAGACACTTTAGTGTAAAATGTAGTTCTTAAGTTGTTACTGTTCTTTCTCATGACAATACCAACAGCTAATTAGAAACAGAGTCATTTGGGATACAGACATTACAATCACTCTTTTATTAAACCTTCCACACTAGGAAACCCCATCAGAATCACTAACCTAAATGGGAAATCCTTGAGACAGTGATGTTTCACCAACAGGCTAGCTGCAGCTTGGATGACATGCTTACATGCTGGAGAGATGTCCTGCATGGGAATTGGGGGAAAGCAACAAAAAGAGAAAGGCTGGTGTACTCTACTCTTGCCCACCCCTGGTACAAAGAGGGTGGAAGGGGCATGCTGAGGCCGGTATTGACATTTAAGCTGTTTAACAATAAAGTAATACGTGAACCAAGGAGAATAAAGCTTGGAAGCATTGCATCACTGGGCCATTGTGTCTAAAGGGTGATTCAAAGGGCAGGTGAATTAGAGCTTTCACAAAACTTTCTGTTAATCACTGAGCCTAAAATCACAGCCTGGACCTAGTGACCTCTGTTCACCTCTGCTTAACATCTATTTTTTCTCTCCCCAGCTCTATCTCTATATTCCCATCCTGTGGCCAATTCATATTGATTCCTCTCCACAAGAAAGCAGGCACTGTGCAGTCTCGCCAGCACAGGTTCAATTTGTATTGATTCTGGTGGCACGCCGCCATTTAGGTTGTAACAACTCTGTCCCTGCCACTTTGAGTGGAGGGCTGGTAACCCTTCAATGTCTCCAGCCAAAACCCTGGCCCTGAAAGAGAACAGGCAGCAGTCTCACTCTAATGACATCAGGTGAGCTCCAGGCAATAAACGGTAAAAGGTTTGGGCATCAGGGGCAGATCTAACTGTGTTATTCCTCCACCCTTTCTCTGAGCAGCCAAGGCTGCAGCTTTCATCTGAAGACACACAGCTTGTTCAGCACACACTTCCCACCTCACCCTGAGCTGCAGCCACCACAGACCCCACACCACGCTCCCACCTCCCTTAGCTGACTTCACTCTCGGTTTCCCCAGTTGTTCTTGCTGCTGCTGCCGCTGCCAGCCCCTGCTGCATCACCTCCACTGGTCACAGCAACACTCCTGTTTAAAGGGATCATGGGTACCTAGGCCAGTCAGGATGGGGTATGTGCAATACACCTACAACAGATACACGTGAGAGCACAAGCAGCAGTCCTGAGTCCCAGCCTGGGCTGCAGCTGGGGAGTGCTGCTGGACACTGACCCCCAGGGCAGGGACGTTGCTGCTGCTGAGGCTGGAGTGGGCTTTGTGTGTGCTCTGAGCTCAAGTGATGGTTAATACATCAAAACTTTCTGCTAGGGATCCCAAGAGAACCTGCCTGTCCCCATGGTTTTGGTGAGAGCTGCTTTCTGGCCCTCTTCGGCCTCCTACTTGCCTTTGGCTCCTCTTTTGGTGCACCGTGTTTTTCTAGACCCAGCTACTTCTTTGCCTGTTCCATGTTCAGGCCTTCCCCTCCTCATGCCTGACTGTGTGTGATGCCTCTGGACCCAAAGGACCCATCAACTGAAGCCAACAGTATTTCAATGTCATGTTGGATCAGGCCTTACTTTTCTTTTGAATTATTTTGTATAGTGCTTTCTCTTCCTCCTCCATGATTTAACACTCACAACCACAAGACACTGGCCCCTTCAGCTCACACAAAATGCAGCCACTAATTCACCTCCTCATTAATTTAGTCTTGTAAGTCTTTTAGTGGTCACGCTGGTTTTCCCCCCATTTATGCCTCTTGTCATTGTCTTCAAAATTCTGCATACCTGCTCCATCCTCCTAATGAAACAACCCACTCTGCATTAAGAAGTGATCCATGAAATAGAAGAAATTTTAAAGAATCCTGCTAGAAGCTATTACTGAAATATATTATATAAAACAGGGTATGTATGTGACAACTGCTCCTGCTCTGCAGCAGAGGGGTGTGCAAAGGCATGCACGTGACAGGTGACAGCCATTCCCAGTAGTTTCAGTGAACAAAATGACTAAGATCAAACATTACTACAAGAGCGGGATCTTTGTGAGTTACTAGCTTTGCTTCACACCACAGCACTGCAATCAGCTAAGGGCGATCAATTGATGAATACATTCCAAATGCTCAACTTTTTAATTTCATGTACATACAGAGATCACCACATAAAAGCGTTAATCAAACCAGTTTGGCCCTGCCTGTCCTTTTCTTCAGCAACGTGCCTGGAGAGGAATCTCTTGTTTCCTCACCAAGTGCACTCTTTGCAGCTACTGTTTGGTTATGTTTGATTCAGTGATGCAGGTTTTGTAAAATTGTACCTCTTCCAGAAGAGTAAGAGAAACATTATCTCTTCTGACTGGAGGGTGAACCAAAGTTCAGGGCCAGGCTGGCTGTTTCAGCTAGGAGGGGGAAAAGCCTTGTGATGGAGTCTTTGATTTGTTTGCTTTCATATATTCATTTTGCATGAATATAAATGACTAAAAGAGCAAAGCAAAGAGAGTGAGAATATGATTTTTAACCTGACAGCCTCACGCTGCCACAGGTTTTCAGTCTCTGCTCAGCCCTGGCCAGGACTGTTTAGTGTCTTCATCACTAACATACACAGACAGTGGGATCCAGCACACCCTCACCAAATTTGCAGAAATCACCAGGCTGAGTGGTGCAGTTAACACACCTGAGGGATGGGATGCCATCCATAGGGATCTGGACAAGCTCTGAAAGTGGGCCCATGGAAACCTCATGAGATTCAAGGCCAAGTGCAAGGTGCTGCACCTGATCTGGGGCAACCTCCAGTATCAGGCTGGGGAATGGAGAGATTGAGAGCAGCCCTGCCCAGAAGGACTTGGGGGTACTGGCCAGCATGGCCAGCAGGTAGAGGGGGGTGATTCTGCCCCTCTGCTCTGATGAGAGCCCATGTGCAATAGTACATCCAGCTCTGGAGTCCTCAGTTCAAGGAAGACATGGACCTGTTGGGAGTGGGTCAGGCGGAGGGCCCTAAAAGAATCAGTGGGCTGGAACACCTTACCTAATGGGAAGGGCTAAAAGAGCTCAGGTTGTTCAGCCTGGAGGAGAAAAGACTCCAGTGAGACCTCATTGCAGTGTTTCAGTACCTAAATGGGGCTTAAAGAAAGATGGGGACTGACTTTTTAATAGGACCTGTAGCAATAGGATAAGGGGTAATGTCTTTAAATTAAAAGAGGGTAGATTCAGACTACCTATAAGGAAGAAATTTTTTACAATGAGGAGATGAAATACTGGAGGAAGTTGCCCAAAGAGATGTACATGCCCCATCCCTGGAAACATTCAGGGTTAATTCAAGCAGCAATCAACAGGTTTCCTCCCTAAATCCTGCTCTCTATTAAAAATTCACATGGTGCAATGAGTCTGCACATGTTGCCAAAGACTTTAAGAGAGGCACAAATGGCTCAGGAGGGGAGCAATAAAGTCAGTTCCTGAACCAAACACCAGACACGTTAAAGCAGCCCCCTAAGAAACAGGTAAATCAAGCAATATCAGTTCTACTCTGGGCTGCAGGTCCTCCAGCTCAGAGAGTATCACCATGGGGCTGTAAGCTGAGGATATCTCTGGAATCTTTTGTTTTAGAAAGAAATAGGAATGTTTTTTAATAAGTGAAGCAGAAGATAGTATGCTTCACTGCAACCTCAAACTTATCATATACCTAAGATCCCAGACCTTCCCTTTTATTTCCAGGGTCCTTGCTCATCCATTAGCAATTTCAGTATCTGTAAAAGGTTATAGTTGCTGGAAAGAGGTTGAGCCCTGGATTGCATGGGCAGAAGACAGTCAGACATTCTAGAGATTTCCTCAGCTAATACAAAAATCTGTTGATATTCACAGTTGTACCTACAACTACTTGAAATATTTACTGATGCCTCCAACAAAACTTTGGAAACGCATTCCAGTCACAAGCAATTTCACTTATATAGCAGACTTCAGGGTTGGTTGGTTTGTTGTTTGTTTGGTTTTTTTCATTTTCTTTCTTTTCCTTTATAAATAAGGATATTTGCATTTTTAAAAAAAATCTTCAATACTTAATAGCTCATCTCCTTCTGCTCACATGTCACCTGAAGTCATGATCTTTGGTTTATGGCACAATTAGTTGCTATGGAAATAACATAATCATAGACACAGAGAAAATATTCTAGGTATGATATGCAATGCTCTTTATTTAAGCCTGTGCACAAGTAACTTTGCAGAAACCTCATTCCTTTTTACGTGCTCTCATCTGCATAACTGCTGCCATCACCTCTGCCTGTGCATTCAGACTCGCTGCTATTCCTGCATGCATGACTCACACTAAGGGCATTTCCTTCACCCACACCGGAGCCTCTGTGTGTTCAAACAGTGCTGAGAGTGTACACACACGCAGAATAGCTGGTGCTACGTCAGACTAAACAAATAAAATCTCTTCAAAAATTACCTGCTATTGGCCCCCAAAACCCTGTGCACCACAGAGCTCCCTCGCCATTTGTGCCTTCTGGGCTTTTGTCATCCTGTTCTTTGGTAATGATTTCTTTTGTCCACTAGTAAAAATTTCAGAGTAAGGAGATTCCTTGTTTCCCCAGCAAATTCTGCATATTTGAGCCCTGCACAGAGAGGATTATTGCTGCAGATTAAAGACAAGCAGTGCCAGTCTGTGAACTCTTGAAGAAGCAGAAGCCCCATTTCCCTCTTAATGTCTTCAGTAATAAAGAATGAAAGAGCAGAAATAAAGAACCCATCTGACACCCTGTACAAGAAGAGTTGTAGCCCAAATAAAACTTTTGTCAAGACCTATCTTTGCGGTGTCAGCAGGTCTTAGCAGCACAGATGCAATTTATGTGCTAGTTTTCTTAAAATCAGGTTACTTTCTCTAACCTGAGAGATCAGCTGACGTTCAAAGAAATACCACTTCAAACACTCATGTGGTACTCAGGATTTTTCTGTCAAGTATAAAGTAATCAGACATGAAAATCTTTAAACTGCACAGTTCCAATGAAAGGAGAAAGTTATTGTGAAAGCAGAGGCAGACAAAACAAAACAATGACTTAAACAAATTCAAGGATTCAATAATGTTCACTAACTACTGCCTGCCTTTTAACATCTTTATGGATTTTTTCCTTGGAGATTCAAAATGGATTCTCTACTTGTCTTGCATCCTTAAAACCAGGACTAAGGTTCTGCACGCATATGAGCATGAAGCAAAGTTCACATAACCATATTTCAGCTCCATTTCCAAAGCAATGAAGGCCCAGAAGCGCTCACTGACCTCACAGGCACCCGAGCGAGCGCTCAGCACATTTGAGAATCAGGTCACAGAGAGCCCATTGCAACTGAGTACTCAACCACAGTTTTCACTGCTTTGAGATATTCATGTTCTAAAATAGTAAGCGCACATTTAAATACTTTCATGAGTTGGATTGTACATAAGCAGGAGAAATGCAGTGTTTCAAAGGCTTCAGATCAAGCTGGACTCTGCACATGCTGCTGCAGTGGATGGAATTCCTCCCTGAGCACACACCTTTGAGGCTGCTGATGCGCTGATCTGCTGGCTGGGAGGTGCCTTCAGCCAAAGGAACAGGGTTTGAAATGGTGTGAGGAGCTCTCCTAGCAACAGCTCAGTCAGTAGAGGTGATCTAGCATGCCAAGACCCCAGGGCCGGACAGAGAAGTGATCTCTGCTGCTGCACTGCTGGGCCTGCATCCTTCTCCTCAGAGCCAAAAGTCCTCAATTTGCTCACAGCTCCCTTAGGCTCCCCCCTCTTCCAAAATCCTAGCTTAAACATAAATGTACTTTAAAAAAAAAGGGACTGAAAATAGCCTCTGTAAGGGAGCAATAGATGTACTTCTTTTCATCTTGAAAGATAACTTCTTGGAGTAAGCAAAATTTTTTATGATATGGAAGTTATGTCACACCAGCTCAATGTATTTCTTGCAATGCAAGGTGTGTTGGAGAGAGCCTAAAATTAAAACTGGAATACAAAAGAGCCTCCAACAAATTAAAAGAGTTTTTGAAAGGGAATAATAAACAAAACCACTATGTGATAATTAAATATCTATATGAAAATGCAATGAAGTTGTACAAAATAAATGCAAGTGGCTATATATCTTCTTATATATTAAATTATCAGCTATTGTTTCTTTTCTTAATATTGTATGGAATCATGGGAGTTGTATCATCCCACATAGTAAAAGTAAAGAGCAGTGGATCTCTTATCCTTGACATCTCTATAACCATTCAAGCAAAAATAAAGGAGCTTCTGCTATTAAAAAATAAAAAAATTAAATAATTCTGGGCAGGACCACAAGCTTTGGCTTTCTGATTTGCTCTTCTGAGCATATTAACAGTGAACAGTCAAAACTTAAGGACTGCTAGCAGCAGACACACATTTAAATACATATTTGAACAGATAACACAGGTAAACAATTTAAAACAATAGCCTAGGATTTACACTCCTAATAGACATATTAGTGAGTACATTAGTGATAATGCTTGAAATTAAAATGTTCTTTTGGAATAAAAAGTATCACCTGCACTTTAAACCATAAATTTGTGTTTACTTGTTCACATCACCACAATCCAGCTCTTTTTATATGTCGCTGTCAAAATCTTTAAGTCAACTCATGTTCCTAAGGGTACATCTACACACAAAGAAGAGGCACCTGTATTTTAAGGTGTGATACCCTTTCTGCAAAACATACCTAAATTCAGTTACCAAAACATAATACAGAAGCTCTAGTTCAGCAGACTCAAGATGACTTAAAAAAATGAGAAACTCATCTTTATTTATTAAGGTGCTTAATGCTATTTAACTTTAATCATGGAGACTTTGTTTGGACAGAAATAAGCATATAACTTCGAGCTTTAATGATAAAGAATGAAAGATAATCAGTGCCTGAATTAAGATGCTCATTGCAACGGTACTGCCAAAGTATCTGTTTAGTCTTTAAAGTCATCGCCTGTTTTGCACACTGGCTAAGATTCTGAATTTAATCAACACCAAATTTGTGCCTAAATTGCACCTGAGCATTTGTGCTCAGTGTTTCCTATTAGTCTGTAGTAGGCTTTCAGACATTCCCACTCTGTAAGAGACACTTGTCACAGGACCTTTGCAAAATTTAATCCTGCTAAAGCTAAGCTCTAACATACACTGAACTGCTAAAAATGCAAGGTCAACCTCTTCTGCAGTCTGACCTCCAAGCAGTTTGTTTGCTGTGTTACATTTATGAGGATGCTTATGAAGGCAGATTTATACACTAAAAAATTATTCTGCATCAAATCACCAAGAAGCCATCTGAAAAGGAGCTTTTCCACACAAAAAAGATAACTGTTCCATGATGGTTTTCAGAAATGACAGGGAGTGCACAAAACAAAACCAGGCCTCCTGATTTCTCTATTCTGTATTTCTGCCTTTAAACAGGATTTCTTATTTTATGGGGAAAGAAGACCTCTTTAGAAATATATTTATTTTACACGTATTTTCAGATCTCTAAAGACCATACTAAGCTTCTGCATAGCTCTGGTATTGCTAATGATATTTATCTCAAATAACACATGATTATGAGCTTATAAAACTTGAATTAAGATGCTTTATAGCCTTTTATAAGTGTCACCCAAACCTATGCTGTAGGGTAAACTGTACTTTTAATTTCTATTTGTGATATTTACACTGTGCAAAGAGATTCATTACAGTAAACGCTAGTTATTATTTCTTAGAAAGCTACACAAATTGCGTGGTCAAAGTCCATCTGGATAAAGCAAACAAGTAATTTTTGTTTGCTTCCATTTTGCTTGGAATTCCTATGCAGTCAATCACTAAAAAAAAAAAATTAATTTCTGTAGGGGTCAACCACTATGAAGCTAGCACCATACTTCTGAATCAAGCCAAGCAAGAAGATGTTTAGTGTATTTGCAGGAGCAAAACCTGAAAACATCCAAAAGAGAACTCAAACAGCACATAGTGTTTGGGGCCTGATCCAAAACACACTGAAATCATCACAAGGTGTTCTTCCAATCTCAACACCTCAAAAGTCTGACTGCTTTAGCCCAGACAAATCTTGGAGGAAGCTTCTGCCCCACTGATGCCTGGATATTGTGGTGACCAGGACTGCTATGAATGGTCATATGCAGAGGAGGTGGCATTCAATTTTTTATGCAAGACAGAGGCAGGAGAATTGAGTCCAGGACTCCCTTTACCACTGTGGAATGGGATTTCTTTGTTGATCTATGACAGGATAGGTGTGACAAGTGTGACAGGACAGATGTGACAGGGCATTAAAGCTCCAAAAACTGGGAGGAAAGAAGGACTGACATCCCTACCAAAGCCTGTGAGGGCTCCCTGCTGGCATGCCAGCTCTGTGGGGCAGACAAGCAGTCCCAAAGGCATTCTGGACACCTCTTCCTTCAGACAGGACTTAGACCCTGTCCTACAGTGAAATGTGTAGCACCTTTCTTGCCTAACAAAACAACCACGGGAAGAATTTCAACAGAAACATACCCCTTACAGACAAAGTTTTAAAAATGCAACCCAAAAAAGAAACCAAATCAGCTCCTCAATAAGCAATTGAAACTAGAAAAACATCCCTTTGAAATAAGTAGGACTCAGTGCTGCATCTGGCAGTCTGATGGCAGCTTTGGTCATGCTATGAGCCCAGCATAATCCTGGCCTGGCCTTAGCTGCTGCTCCAACAGCAAACTCTGCTAGAAAGGGAACCAAGACGAAGTTGACTTTAGCAAGACAGAGGTGCAAGTCTGATTCTCCTTCATGGAGTAAGTTACAGATCCTGCAAACTTGTGCCTCTTGCAGCTGGAAGCTGACAGCTTCAGATGAGAGGAATTCATCATTATTATTTTAGTATGAGAGCAGCTCACTGATTGCAGCTTGACAACCCAAGTTAATTAGTTGATGAAGGGTCTGATACACTCTGGCTGGCTCCACATCTGTGGACGATGACACAATCAGTAGAATGAAATCCATACTTAAAAGGTCTTTGGTCTTTTTAATCCTAAACTACAAATCACAAAATCCACATAACAAAACCTAGAGATCAGAGGAATTACACAAGAGGTTCCCCTTTCCCTGGCCCTCGGGACAGTCTGGTCTCTGCTGCTTACTGAAGCTCAAAACCAGACAGACCTGACTTCAAAAGCATCCTCTTTTCTTCCTGGACTCCCAGCAGTTCTCAATAATAAGATAACTGGTTTGAGCACAGCCTGGCAATGTTCCCTTATGGCTGCCTTCCTCAGCAGGGAAATACCAAGCTGCAGGCTTTCCTCTGCTCCTGCCAAACACCAGGTGGGATTTACCCACCCTGTCAAAGGGATTATGTCAAGATCATCTGGCCCCACCTATCAATGCACAGAGCCCACGTGCTATTCTGCATCCAAGCTTACAGTATGTTTCAGTTCTTACCAACTGACAGCTAAAATAGCATGTGAGGCCATGATGTCCCAAGTTCCTAAGAAACACCAGAGAAGCAAAAATGGCAGGGAAGTCTGGCTGGAAAGTGATCTACATGGGGCTGGAGCCAGTGAAGGCCACTAAGCAGTGAGGGCGGGGTAGAGCATTGCCAGCTGGGAACAAGAACGAGCTGTTGCTGGTAGATAGACCTGGAGCCTCGGATCAGTGGGAGCTACTGTAGAAATTCAGCCAGCCCTCTGCCAGACTCTACATGGAACTATAGAGCATAGCTGCACATCTCTCCATGGCCCCAGCTTTTTAGCAACAAGAAAAGCACATTTTTCCTCTGCCTTTCCTATCCAGATTTTGCACTTTTCAGGGCACAGCCTGCTTCCATTTCCCCTTTTTACTTATCACCTAGAAAGATGAACTGCACTTACAGGTGCTCTCTTAAAAGCAGAAGAGGCAACTCCAAGAGTCCTTGGGTATATCTGAAATGGGGTCAATCAGAGTTTGCTGGAGAGCAATCAAGAGAAAGGAGGTTGCTTTCTCCAGAGAAAGACAATGAATTTCCAAGACAAGTAGCTCTTGTTCCCAGGAATGATGAGCAGAGTATGTAACCCAGCAGTCATCTCACCTGGGCCTCCCCAGTCCTGAAAGGGGCTGCAGAGAAAGGCACACAGTTATGGGAACAGAGCCACTATTTGCTAAGTAAGAGATGTGCAAAACAAACAGAAATGGCTGGGCTGGGAACCCACTCCTGGCATGCTTTAATCTCGTTTCAATCATCCACACAAGGACTCTGTCAATGAAGCCTGTATCCCTCTAACAGGAACATTTCAATCCTGGATCCCTGCTTGTCTACATTTCTTGAAGTACCATAAAAGCAGGTGAAGATTTTTTGTGTATGGTACAGGACTGTTTCCTCCCAGTCTGACAGCAGCACAAAGGAATTAGCTTCAACAGCTTTCCATGATTTAAGTTTATTTTTTTGACCATGCTGAGTTCTGACAGAAGAGAGGTTCCAGTGAGGGCCATGCTTTATTCTACCTCCACTAGGATGCTATTGAAAATCTTAGGATGAATCAGGACAGCACAGATACGGCAATAATGTTTGAGCATTCAGGGGACCTCAAAGATTATTTTTTGTTATTACGGTCTAAACAGAAAACAGAAACACTTTTCATGTTGACATTAATTTCTATAACATGGCTTTAAAAACAAAACAACCCCAAAATTCAATAGAGTGTACCCAGGATGGCAATGCCTCAAAATTTGAAGCAGCATGTTGGCATTTTTCCCAGGAAAAAAAAAAAGTACCTGTGTATACACACACTTTTTTTTTTTTTTTTGCAAGATCAATGGAGCTCTGGGGTTTATTCCCATCTCAGTCAGCCAGAGGCAAAGACAGGCTGGTCTGTGCAGTGCATGAACACTTGAGAAGGAGTTTGATTACCTGAACTCTGTCTGTGTGCACCAGAAGTAGTGAACAGCAAGGCTCTCTCAAATCCACGATGCCGAAGCCTTATCCTTCCTACCCAACACAGAGATCTTAATTTGAGGTCTGCCTGTGCTTCCAGGACAGTTATTAGCCTATAATAAGCAGGCTCCTAACAGCAGGCTGATGAGATTAAAAGAATCCCCTTGGTCATCCCCAGCCAGCTGTGAACAGATCCCTGCACTAGCAGCAAGGCTGGCTAGGGTTTTTCTGTGGGATCAGGTTACAGAAGCTCCTAATCTTAAATCCTCCACCCAACCTACTGCAATGATGTCTGCAGCTCCGTCTGAGCCAGCCAGAAGTGTGACTCATTTTTTGTAGTAAGAGATGCAGTTTCACACATACCCTTACACACTCCTGAAGAGGCATCTGAATGCTGTCCAAAACTTAATTACATGGCATGACAAGCTCTGACAATTAGCTAAGTAGACTGCTTGATGGCTAGGATTTTAAATTAGGATCTTTCAAGGGGGAAACTCTGGAACAGGCATTGCTACTGTCATAACATTCTGAGCTGTTGTGAAACCACAGGACCAACAAGACAACCTACAGGCTTCACAACTGTGACTGTAAAGGAAAGAAAAGACCCGGGGGGAAAAGGACCTATTTAACTGCACCTGTACCTCACATCCAACATCAGGACCTCAACCCTCTCCAAGTCAGCAGGAACACGGGAGGATTTGGGTCTGCTCTGGACTCCAGGTGGCCCCCATAAAGCAGCAAGAGACCAGGACCACCACCCGCTCTCACTGGAGCTGGAAGAGGCGTTCTCTGTCAAACCACGTCAGAGGTCACAGGCAGGTCAGTCCCCGTACAGAGGTCAGCAGGCCCAGAACTTTTGACACCAGCGAGATCCAAAAATGCACTGCCTCCAAAATCCCCCATGTTTCCACTCCAAACAACCCTCAAGGTTGCTGCTCCTCCACCTCCTCACTGAAGAGTTTTGGAAAAGGGCTTTTGCTGCCACGCCCCGTTTGTGCAGATCCGTCTGGTGGCTGCTCGAGGAAATCAGTGTTCACCCACACAACTCCCACCTCTTTGGGGTAAGAAAACAACTCTCCCACTTCTCAGATTTCTCATTTTGTGTGCAAAGGAGAAGGACAGAGAGGCAAGGATTTCAGGGTAGTAAATACCCAAAGTGACTTGACAGCAAGCAAATCATCACTTTGTAGTGTTCATGGCAACAGCTTTTGGCACTGCAGGCGAAGAAACAATTCATTACACAACAAATAAACTACAATCTTGTATTTACAAGCCAGACTTTCAGTGCAGCCAGTTACTGTACATGCTGTGGTGACTGAAAGTCTAATGCTACCATTTACAGATTCTCTATGAGATGATTTGGTTTTATCAGTTTATCATTTTTATGAAAAAAATAATCAGGGAATGTATTAAATAAATAGGGAAGATGGGTTTCAGTGGAAGCTGGGTGCCTGTTTTCCTTCTATACATGTAAAAATCTGTCTCTCACAAGTCTAGCAGAAACACATTTTAGTCACAGAAAACATTGTTTCAAATATTTGCTTCACAATTTGCTGTTCTTCTATGATACATTGGTTGGCAGTTCCTTTTCCCCCACTGGATTATTCCAGGTTTCAGGTTGGTTCCGGATGTAGACGTATAATGAATATATATTAATAAGCATGTGTCAGTGTATACACTTTCACAAAAAACTAGATTCTTAAGAACTTCACTGATGCCCCTGAAAAATGGATAATTTGATGATTTTTATATTTATTTTAAAACTTCTTATTTTGGGGTTGGACTTTTGTCAGAGTTGAGTGGCAACTTGCCAGCTCATTTTCCTTCTTCAGAATCAAGGATCAAACATCTCTCTAGATAAGAGCACTGAAGCACTGTCCACTTCAACTACATCTGCTTTTAACACCATATGCTAATTAATCTTTGAATTCCGATAGGAATCCCTCAGCAGCTCAAGCTCCTCAGTCATGATTCAGATGTGTAAGCAAGATCCTCAGACACTGCAAAACAACTTAACTACAAGTAAATCAAAAGCACTGGATGCTTACACCAATTGAGAACCCAGCCAACCATCTTAGAATTGCAGAGGCTTCCACTCAGATAAGCACCACCGCTGAAGTATTTCTCCCCCATGGATTATGCTGCCTTTTTCATTCCTGTTGATGCAGTAAGAAATACCTGCAGCAGCATTTCTGAACTGTGCCCTGGGATTTGCTTAGAACTCTCTCTTTCTTTGAGGAGGGGCTCTGTTTACCCATTTCAGTTGATCTCTGCATGCCAAGGTTCGACTCACACAGTTGATATTGCTGGGGCACAGGTGAGATGCCCTTCCCCCAGGCTGTCACCACCCTCGCTGGAGAATCAGCTGCCAGCCTGGCCTCAGCATCTACGGGGGACCCTGACGTGTTACAGTGTTGGACTCCCTCTTGCTCCTCCATCTGGGAGCACAGCCATCCCCCTTCCCTCTCAAGGCAAGCAGCCAGGAAGGGCCACAAGTCACTTCACACTGTTATTTGCTACCTGCCAATCCCCATACCGGAGCCAGCTTCATCTGAGAATCTGTCTTTTAGATTTAATTTTCCTTCCAGGCAAAGGGGTAGCATGACACTGCTGCCAAGTATATGTTTTGTTATAGCCTCCCATTGCTGCTGAATGCCATAGTTTATTCTGTATCAGGCTGTTCATCACAGCTCTGTTTTATGCTTTTCAAAGTGTTTTTGGAAGACACGTGGTCTGAATGAAGACTGCCCAGGACACTGGGCAGTGCAATACTGCGTGGAAATTTCTCTAAAGCAGATAAGAGAAAAAGAGGAGGAAGAACAGCTCCTTGGGGTAAGGACCAACACAGCCATGCCAGAGAAAGCTACTGGGATTTATCAGCTCAGCTAGTGCTTATTCCAAAATTCAAATGTTCTTTCCTTCTCCCTGTGTGGGCCAACCTAGCGCACACTGAAGTCAGTGGGAGGTCTGCCTATGAGACTGAAGAGCACATAGGCAAACTTTAGAGAAACTTTTTCATTTAGAGAATAACAAAGTCATCTCCCCATAGATGTGAAAGAGCTAAATATCAGACATCTGCTGCTACCTTACTGACAGCTGCCCTTCTACACTGAGCCTCTAGTGTTCAAAAAACTTGATGTACCTCCCGATATGCTGAACGAGAGGATTAGATCTGACCTTTTGAGAAAAGAAGCAAGGGAAAGATGGGGGTCAGTCTACTTTGCACATGAAACAACACAACAGACTAAGACTTTGTCCCTAAAGATTACACAGGCTTTCAGACTGAAGCCATTTCAGCCATTCCAGTTCTTACACAATCGTCCACTGCTGGGTACAGCATTCAATCCCTGTGCTGCAGTTCTGCTCGCCAGCCCTATTTTTTTAATACTATCTCCCATCAGCTTCTTGAGGTTTCTAGGTAGCAGTGCAACACTACTACAGATGGACATGCTCTATGACATAGCAAGAACAGCATTATGATAGTGACAAGGAGGAGGTACCCAGCACACACCTGACATATGGTTATGAGCACAGGGACATGAACACAAACTCATTAACACATAATGCATGCTAAGATGCTTTTTAATGGTGTTAGCGGGTACCAAGAAAGAGCTTTTCTAACGTTACTGTTAATTACCATTATAACAACTACTAGTCTTCACTAAAGTGTTTTCTGCTTTCACTAGAACAGCAATTACATACAGTTAGTCATTCCAGTGTTACTTTGTGCTCAGTCATTATACTGTCTGGATGAAAACTCACTTTAACCAGAACAAGTATTACAACCCATGTGTTGATTTGATTCCTCTGAGACAGGTATGAAAATGGAAATGGAGGTCTCCCACATTTCTATTATCTTGGCATTGTCCTGAAGTAGTTCACTAACAGATAGCACTCAGTAGAAGTGAGAGAAAACACCACAGAAATGGGGAAACACAGTATGGACAGGTGGTGATAGTGAAAAGGAGTGAGACATGCTGTCATCACATAGGGAGTATTTTAACTTTGCTTCAAGAAAACCACATACCAAAAGGAGCTCTAGCCACACAGTCAAAGCCAAGAATTTCATTGGATTTGGGCAAAAAATACAGAACAGCTTCATATTTCCAAAACATACAGCTTTTCCAGAGTGGCAGCTACTGCTTTCCCATCATGCTGATGAAAATCCACTGGACCCACTTGTCCAAGGCCTCAGTCAATTGCTGAGAGTCCACCCCAAGCCCTGCTCTGCCTTTCCTCTCTCAACAGCCCCTGTCTCAAGATATTCAAGCATGTTTGCAAGAAGGGAACGAGTTGTTGTTCAGCCACAATGACAAGTCTCCACAAACGAAGAGTTCACTTTTTACAGCTGATAGATACGTATGTTGAAAAGGTGCAAACACCTTTGAAAGCAAGCACCCAAATGTTAATAACCAAGTTTAAGGGCTCAGCATGTTATTTCAGATGAAGTCAAAGAATTCTTTTATAATGTGTGCATGTGGAAGCACAATGCAATGCAGGTAGGTACTGCAGTACAAACTAGCATTCACTAACAAGCTAACCTTTTCCAAAGGCCAAAGGACAGCTCTGCCACAGGGATACAACAAAATACAAGGACGCGTCACGTGGATTTTGGCAGTGGATGCTATAGCAAGTAAAGTATATATGAAATATATATCAATAAATGCGCCCTCCAGCTGCTCCTTGTTTTTACTCTGTCTTTGCTACTGACACCTAGAATAGAAAACAGTATCTTTTTGGCTCACAGAAAGATCTTGTTCCATCCACTTTTTCAAGGCATGCTTCATAAATCCTATTTGCAGCATGAATCATACCTTACAACAAATTATATTTAGAGGAAATAATCTCCAAAGGTAGTTGCTTGGTATATGGAATAAAGCCATCCCTTATATTATAATTCACATCTGTAATATTTTAGCATGCATAGTAGCAAACAAAGGAACCACAAACAAGTCCACTTAATGTATCTTTACACAGCTTAAAAAATACTTTTCCCCAATTTTTATTAAATTTTTTCCAAAGAGGTAAAGCTGAAAGCCTTCATAGCCTCACAGTCCTAGAGCCTTTTATCATACTGCAAAGGTGAGAAATGCACTTCAGGTGGTTCCACCAGCACCCCCCACATAAGACTGTCTTTTTAAAAAGTCCAGTAAAAGTCTCTTCAAGAAAGATGCTGCCAGAGCCTGAATCAAAGCTGATGGATAGGAATTACTTGATCAAAGCATGAGAACAGAAAAGCATTTTTATTAAATGGTCTTATGCTTTAATGCCTTTGTACATTTACTCATTGATCTGGGCTTTAACAACAGCTCTCTCCAAATCTCTAGCTGGTGTGAGACCTTTTGTGTACTGCACCATGTCACATACCCCACCGCAAGTAACAAAAGCCCTAATCAATAGAAATGCAACTGGATTTTTGGTCATGAACACAGAGAGTCACTACTTGGTCTTTTTTCATCATGCCTGCACATGTAATTTTCTTGGTACTCAAGACAGAGTATTGGTCTGAAACAGTGGCTGCTGAGAGCCTTATGCCTGTAATACTAGGACAGAGGAGCTGTAATTACTATCTAAATGTGATAATTCATATCAAGCAATGAGGTTCCAGTTTAGATTGCTAATTTACAAATAACGAACACTGGGGAGAAAAAATAGAAAATATGCTGTTTCTTCACTTCCTTTCTCTTGGCCTTTTATCTACCTCACACCCAAATACTCCCTTGTGATGCAAGTGGGAGCTTCCTGGCTTTCTGGTTCAATACTTACTTCTAACTTGGAAGTTATTCTGAAGTACATATTTTATTGCTGGTATTCTGTATGTTAACTAAACCCAAACCAAAACAAACAGTAAACCCCGAAGTTTTGCCTTCACTGTAGGTCTGTACCAACAGAGAAGGCACCATCGGCCTCACACAGAGATTGCACAGGGGCCCTAATCTGTCGGAAGATAAATGAGGAGAAAAGCCAAGTTTCCAAATGCCCTCTGCTGGCACCTGTCAGTATTACTAACAATTCCACCCCGTCCCTAAACTACAAAGCTAATTCCGAAGGGTTATCATTTGAAGGTATCACTAACAGGCTGCAGAACCCAGCCACGCTCCTGCCACGGGATCCAGCAGCCACGTCCTCACCCCTGGAAGTGCTGGCTCACCAAACCCAGCACCGCAGTCACAGGGAGCACCACAGGCACCACCCAGCCCCTTCCCACATCCCCCCCAGCACTGGGCACAGTACAGGGCTACAGCTGTAACAGCATCAACAAAGTGACAGGTGGTTTTTAAATCATTTTGCCAATTTTTCCCCAAATTAGTGGATTTCCAAGCATGATGGAATGACCCCCTTATTTCCAATATCCCTCTTAGCCATCCACTAGGAATATGAAAAAGTTATTAGGAACTGGTAGAGACAAAAGCCGGGTTACAGTTCCTTGATATTCTGGCTGTGAATTACTATTCCTTTACTATTACCTTTAAGTGACAGATTGTCACACAGATTGTGTCTGATGATGGTTCAAAGTTATGTTTCACCTCCAGGTTAACAAAGAGGCCATCATATCAGAACATACCAACAATTAATGATACAGATTGGGAATGCATATCCTGGAGGGATCACTAATGTCCTGAAGGAGATGATTCTGCATTTCCATGGCGGAACTCACAGAAATAGCTGTTGGTGACATGGGTCTGGCAATAGAGACAGCAACAGGGTTGCCTTTTTGATTTTGCACTAGTTTAGCATCTGTATGGATGACAGATTTTAATTCTGTCATCTTTTGCCATATTTACACTTAATTGCTTTTTGGATGGGGTAGGGAAATAATCCTGTTTGATCTAGAAACCAGCAGGGTGCCTTGCTTCCAGAGGGGAAGTCAACTTGATCTTCACATTCTGGTCAAGCGGAACCCATGATCATTAGCACGATACTAGAAAGACATTTGGTTTTTGACATGAGAAATGCCAGGGTGCAAGGGGTGGTACGAGAGGAAGGGCTGTCACTTCAAATACAAACAGCAGCTTACCTTCATTTTGAGACTTACAAAATATACTCCAGGAAATACACCAGTGGTAAAGCAGAATAATAACATCCCTAAGATAGCCTGGAAAATAGCATTTTCTACTCAAAGATGCTGCATTGCCGCCTTCCTCCCAGCATGGTGATACCTGGAGCTTTCCAAGCTTTACATCTCTACAAGCAACACAGGGAGAGACTTCTAAAGCAGCTCCATGGTATTCTCTTGCTGATGCTCTTCATGGAATTTCAAATCAAACAGACTCAATTTGCTAGAAAGAATATCTTACTCCCCAAAGCCTGTAAATTTACTGTGGGAGCCCCAAAACTCCAGCTGTGTTCTTTCCTTCTCGCTAACAGATTTCAAGGGACTTGCACAGAAATAGCACATTAGAATTTAGGAAATAAACACAGAAATGAAGCACAAGTTATATCAAAATGCAGCTGACTCGTTTAGTTCCACTTTTTTCTGCAGTGAGAACAAAATGGGGGAAAAAACACTCCAATAAAACCTGACACTAAAACTCAATGCTGTGTCTTCAGGACATTTTTACATATTCTGAACAGGCCCTGCTAAGTTGTCTCACATTGGACTCCAAATATTCAGAAGCATTTGTTAGGTATGTCCTAATACTGTGCTTTGTAGAATGATTACTAGAGCCTGGAAAATAATGGCTCTAAAATAATTCATAAGAGAATAACAACTATTCTGAATATTAGAAGTATTTACTAAGCCTTGGGTTAAAAACAAAGGCGTAAAAAAAAATACTGAAAAAAAAATTACACAGAAGATTAACACTAATCCCTTGGAAACAAAGTTCAAAACCCCAAAATACAGTTAAGACAATGAATATATAATCCCATTTTATTTAATTCTGTATCATTTACCACAGTAAATTATTTTCCATGGCTTTGTGCAGAAGGACCTGGGGTTCTGGTGGCTACCACATTAAAAATACCTCAGTAGTTGCCCTCAAGAGTGCAGATCAGCTGTGTACTGGGCTGCATTAAAAGAAAGGAAGCCAGAAGATCAATGGAAGAGATTAACATGCTCCACTCAGCACTTTACAAGACTGTGCCTACAGTTTGTGGGATCATTTCAGGGCTCCTGGAGCGAGACTAACAGAGGGGCACCAGGATGATTAAGAAACTGAAGCATGAGATAAATGAAAGGCTGAGAATTTGGCTCGAGCAGTCTTAACAGAGAGTTAAGGGATGGTATTTCTGGCTTCATCTACATGAAGAGACACTCCAGAGCTGCACAGTAATGGGGAGGCAATGGCTGTAACTTCTAATAATGAAAATTCTCACTAGGTATCAGGGGGAGGGGGAAAGGAGCAATCATTGGGAGGTAGTTCAACTTTGGAACAGGGTCTCTGAGATCTGGGGAATCTCCATCTTTGGAGATGAAGACAAAATTTAAGATTAGAAAGGCTCTGAGTAGCCAACCCAGTATCACCTCAAATCTGGCCCTGCTTAGCACAAGGGATGAGACCAGATGACCTCTACACATCTTTTCCAACATGAATTTTTCTCCAATTCCATGACCTACAGGAAAGTTAGGGCTGTATAGCACAGTAACAGAACTCAAACAAGCTGCACATTAAGAGCAAGACAGGAGTTAAAGCACCACAAGAATCACAGCATTTTGGAAGAAGAGTGTGAAAAGACAACAGGCTGCCTGAGAGATGGAAGATGGGCCTACTGTGTCCCAGATTGCACTCCAAACACTAAATGAGGAATACATTTTTACTGCGAGTTAAGTCACCTGGCAGAGATCAAGGGATACTTTGGCAGACCTAAGCAGTAGAGAAAAGACATATAGAGACTTTTTACAAAAATTCCTGGAAGCGTGGTTACAAATTATAAGTGGCTTGTCACAGAAGGGACGGAGAGAGTTTAAGGCCACACAGGCACACGCTATTTACATGGTTATATTAAAAAGTTAGATATATGGTAGAAAAGCCAAACACAGAATGCAGGATGAGGGGCCAGGCCCAAAGGATATTGTTCAAATTGCAAATGGATGTACTTTAGTTGACCTGACATGTATATGAAGCACAAAACTGACAAAGTAAGAAGTATTGTGCACTGATAGCTCTGCAAAAGTAAAACTTAAAAACAGCAGAGAAGTAATACTACCATAGATCAGAGAGAGTCGTAGAGGAGAAAAACATACAAATATCACAGGATTTTTCAGTCATTTTCACTCCCAAAGCATCTGTAAAAGGCAAGACACAATGACCACAAGAAATGGAAGAAAGAGAACATTTCATCACATATTCTCCTCTTCCACCTGATGAGAATAAAGTGATTCAAAACACAAGGAATGGCCATCAGATGCGACTGACCGGGTTCCCAAAATCACAATGATAGATGCTTACAAAGCACTGAAATCTTCTGGAGGAACATCACACTAGCACAGTACAAAGTAGCATACTTTTTGACCTCAAGTCCTCGAGAAAGTGTCATGGACAGGGAAGCTCTAAAATACTTTAGAAGGCATTTAAAGTCCTTGATGCTCATCTTTCAGGTAGAAACTATGCCTTCCCTTCCCTAACTCCTGGCCTGTGGCGAGGAGAAAAAAAAAAAAGAATTGCATCCAGATCCATTGGTACAGCCCTACAACCCTTAAAACAGAGTTTATTATTGTTACTGCCATCTGACAGATAAAGGCACTGAAGCACAAATAAGGAAAGATTACTCAGCAGCATAGTGAAAAAGATATGAATGGAATGAGTCCCTGTATCCCAGCAGCATTTCTTATTCATTAGGTCAACACACGTTTTATTGTTCATATTTTTGTTATTAGTCTCGATCCACAAAGGATCCAGCCTGAAGACAGTTCAACACCAGCTTACCTTTTCAGCTTGCTGAAGTTGCATTTATATTTCATCCAATGCATACTGATATCTCCCATATGACTGGGCTCAGTCCTCTACACTGATACTGAAAAGCTCCATAGTAGATAAACAACTCCATATTTTTAGTGGGGTTTGTGTAATGCTTCCACCACAGGATGCTCAATTCACATTAATCTGTAGACAGAACTTGAATATCCCTCTTCATTTGGCTTAGACTCCCAGCAATGGAAGGAGAAGGAGGGGAATTTATACAGCTATGTTTCTTGTGACTAGCAGGAATTACTAGCAGGAAATGCTTTCCCGAGTAGAGAAAAACAGAAAAGAGCCTAAGCAAAGACTATCACTGTAACAAGCAGGAGGCATTTTAACATACTTTTAAACTTATAATTGCACTGAAAGCTGAACTTGCAGTGATTACAATAAAGATCTTCTTGTTCACAGTCTATGCATCCACTGCATCCTCACTGATTAAAGAAGGTAAATCAAGGGAAATGTATGACTTCTGGAAATAGATGCTGAGCTACATATTAGTTTACAGAGTTGCACACGATTCATGCCCAAAAAGACAAAAGGAAATGAGTATGGTGCTATTTCTGACTTCTGCCACTGAGTAAAGAAGCAGATTTGCCAGGCAAGGGTGAAATACTGTGCATGTGCTGCCTATGACAAGAGCTTTCTGGTGTTAATACTTGGTGCACAGCTACTTCCATTTAAAAAGCCAACCAGAGTCCTAGGATCTGCTCAAAAGCATGTTCCAAAGTATAATGCATCTGGCTACATGTTAGAGCCACTACTGACCTAAAAATCCATATAACATAGGCAGTGTGCTTTGCTCCAGCGCTTTCCTCACAACAGACATTTCTCTGTGTGGCCTCAAGAGATGGTTTGCAGCCATTTCCCCCAAGCCAGTGCTCCAAGGGGGAACAAATTTTACTGGGAAGGTGCTGCAGCCTGACAACGTGCTCCCATTCCTTGGCAAGGACAAATCAAGGGTTTTCAAATTCATCAGAAACAGTTTGGTTTCTCTTAGGCAACTTGCTATCTTGCTCCTCCGAGCAGCTGCTTTGAATCTAGTACTCTTGAAAGGCACTATATTGACAGCCCTGACTTTGATTTAACAATGTACTGAGGCAGTTCCCCCATCCCAGCAGTGCCAAGAGATACCAGCTAACAGGAAATTATTGATCCTGCCACCTAACTCAGCACTGCAGTGCCATTTACTCAAAGTCCTGCTATCCTCTGTGTATATAACACCTGTAAGTACAGGCAGCCACGGAAGGAAGCTCCTACTCAGTGATCTGTCTGTTAAATTGCCTACAACTTGCTTTATAAAAATCCCTGTCGGTCGAGTAAGCTACATCCAGTTTGATACAGCCACTGGCATACCTGCTAAACCTGCCACACACAAAGCCTGATTATATTGGAGCATTTCATGAGGTGAACACCTGATTCACTACAACCAGCTAGAAGCCACTAAATTCATTTCACATCCTCGAAGACACATCAAATCCAACAACTGATTTGCAGTGGCTTCAAAGCAGCTGAAGTAAAAGACTCTGTATTTCATTACAAGCTGCCTAAGCCCATGCATTTCCATCTCTAGCCACACAGCCTTTACTTTGAACTGCACAAATAGATTAAGGTCATTGTCAAAACAATTGGACAATGTCACCCTGGATGAGCTGAACAGAGACAGCAAGCAAGCAGTGGTTGAATGGGAGAGCAGACAGCAAGTTACTAAAGGAGAAAGCAAACTCTCTTTCACAAAGGTGAAAATGCCTGATTTTTCAATGCTGAGAACTCCAGTGGTCTGGGATATTTTAGGCAGACACTGACCAAACGGACAGCATTAAAACTACCTCAGTGCCTGCTGCAGTGAAACTGAACAGCACATTGCATGGGCCAGCCAGCACAGCTCTGAGCAGTCACTATTATTGTTGCATATTAAAACATGCCAAATGGACCCAGTGCCTTATAAAAGAATTCTGGCTGGTTTTACACATTTGGTTTTGTGACAAATTAGAAAATTATTTGCCAGAGCAGATTTTAACAGGAAGAATTGCTCTGTGCTTGGGTTAGTGTCTCCTACGTGACATTTTTGAGTGAAAATCTTGGCCCTTGTGCATCTGAGGATTCTTCTCCCACAGAGGCAAGGAAATCATAGCTCAGCCACAAACTGGAACAGAAAAACACAACAGCAACAAAAAATCCCCCGACTATTAGGCTGCCAAAGCATGAAGAAGCACAGAAGCAAGATCTGCTTTGACACAGATCAATCAGCAATTTCATGCCCTCTATATGCTTGGTATGTGCACATAAATAAAGCCTTCATGAACATGATGCCTTCCCAAAGTTCAGCAACAGCCAGACTTTAGAGTGCACGGAGAGATTTTCACCCAGCCCTGAGCGTCAGGAAGATGCAGCCAGCAGCTGTGGTGCTATAAACCCCTCTCCTTATTGAACCCTGCTGCTGTCCATCACACCCCATGCAGCCATCAGAACCTCTCCACATTCTTCCACATCCAGTTTTATCCCTTCATCTGCTGCTTTATACCTACAGCAGACAGCCAGAGCAGAGTGACTTCTTCATAACATCAAAACAGCTAACTCGTTTATTAAATTGAAACTGGAGAAGACTTTGGAAGCTCTCTTAAGATGGCCAATAAACGAAAGGACATGTTTCCTTCTGCTGGGGGAGCTCAGGGGGTGGGAAGGGCAGGACCAGACTGGCAGGACTATCTGAAGTGTCCAGGAAATTCAGTAAGCCACAGAGAGTGAGAGCACAAACGCGTTCTCCCAGTCTGCAGAACTGGTGATGGAAGTGCTGGGGAAAAGGGAACAAGCACGCTGCTGTTGGAGAGAGTCAAGAGGCAGCAGCTTAGTTTGCAGGTAAAGAGAATGAAGAGGGACTGTGCAAGTGGTGAACAGGCCTGTGAGGGACAGAGGGAGATTCTGACGGGAGATTTCAGTCCTCTCTGCAGAAAGACAAACACAAAAATACTTGTACCAAAGAACCACACCCACAAAGCTGATACCAAATTAGCTTAGCACATGGCTCTGTTGATTCTGCCCAAGTATTTTCTGTTTGATGACAGACTGAATTGCTGCTCACTGAACCAGGGTTATCTCCCCCATGCATTACCAGCCTGGCAATCAGAAGGGAACCTGGCAAACTTGACTGAGAACAAGGACAAAGTAATCTTCTCTCTGAGGCCTGCTGCCAAGCAACAGAGCTGCCTGCCAGCAGCAGCACTTACACCAGGGACATGCTACAGGAGCTGCTCTCTCTTCCCGGCAGGTAAGCATGTGTCACCTTGGGGCAGCCCATCTGCTACCTTCACCATTTGATGGACATGGAGCAGGATGCAGGAGGGGCACAGCAGGAGTTAAGAAAATAGCATTTTGGCTTGTCTCTGCCATCAGGTCTCAGTGATGCACTCCCAAGTGCTGGCAACTTGGAGAGACAAGGCACTGGTTGGCCTGATAACGTGCTCTCCCCACCCTGCTGCTCCAAGCATCCATCCCGTGCTGTAAATAAGGCAGCACTGAGTTCCCAAGGAAACCAGAGCTCCTTGGTACTGCTGACTGTGATCCTCCAGTTCATGCAAAGAGGGCAGACCAAGTTGGGTCAGAGTCCGTGGGAGACCTGATGAAGTACAATTACCAGGACTGATCCCAGGACTCCTCAAGAGCTGACAGCACAATGACTTGGCCATTATGCTCCAAGATCACTATTAGCCATGTCATAAGATTTCACTGATGTTCACCACCCCAAAGTGGTTTATTCAACTACTGCTGTGTGATATTCTAATGGTGTTTTCCTTTGGTGCTGCACTGAGAAAAACATCTGGAGAGAGTGCAGGAGGGTAAAAAAGCCAGACATAACAAACCGTGCGTGAAATTTCACACAAGAGCTCGTTGATACCTGCTCTGTGGGCTCTGATGGTAGAATGACACACTACAATTTGCCAGAGTCCTCACACCCATGCTTCCACAGGCTAAGGCCCAAACTGTTCTTCACCACTTAGGAAACTTGCTGCTTCCCAGACAGTTGACATTTGAGTACCAAATAAATTGCTTTCCAGATTGGGTTATATATTCAATGATATTGTGCTAAAGAGCAGAAAGTTTTCCTCTAACACTTGTAACATTTTTGGCTTCTTTCCCATTTGTTTTTCCACAGCCTTTGGCATCTTCTTCAGCTTGTGGGGAAAAGGGAAACATACTCATGTTCCCCCAAATCAGGTAGTCTAGTGCAGCACCCCAGCTCAAGTTGATATATCACTTAATATTCCTTTAATCCTGTCCATGGTAGTTGTGCTACAGAGACCTCATCAACACTGGGTTTGCATGGAAAACCAACTTGCTTTGTATATCCTCTGTTCTGGCAAACCCCACTGCCAACTTTTAAAAGGCAGTATTCTTTATACCCACCCACAGCACGCAGCTTAAGTTGAGAGTTTTTAGCTTGGAAACTATACTGAATTTTAAAATGTACTTCTAAGTGGTTGCAGAACATTTTAGCAGCTGCTTTCTGGCCCTACCCTCATTCCCCACTTCTCCCTTCCCTTTTCTGCTTGTCTCAGTCCACTGGAGTGTTTTGGACTCTTTGCTGATAGTTCAGTTGGGGGAATCAAATCAAGTTTTAATCAAGCATTCAAATCACTGCAGGTAGACCCATTCGACAGCTTCCATAACCAGGCACTCTTGTGACAAAAGCCACCGGCGCATGAAACTCACATATGCTGTGCCAAAGCCGGAGTAGTAATGCAATACAACCACCAGGGACTCTCCCCAGAAGACTGCTAACTACACAGTGCAGATAAACTTAGTATTCATAATGCCAGTTCATCACAAGAGACACTAAACTGGGGAGGAAGAGAGGGGTGGAACAGAAAATCTCCCAGAAGCCCAAGGTCGGTGCCCCTTTTCCGTACGCATCAGAGAATCACTGAGTTGTTTCCTGGAAGAACAGACTGCTCCTTGAGTTATGCGAGTAGCTCTTCTTGGCATCGCTGTCCTGAGAAGTGCCCTCCCTTCCAGCTATTCTCTGGATCCTCAGATAAGTGAGGTCACCTAAGTGGGGTTAGCCAAGGGTTACAAAACCTACAGGTGGCCAAGAGGCAGCAACCATGCACAACAATGTGGATGAATAAGCAGTTTGGTGCTGAGCCCTGACACCACAGTAACCACAAAAGCGAAGAGAAGTTCGCTTTTCTCAAGGTCCAAATCTTTCTGCTAAGCACAGAAAAAAGAAAGGTGTTCTCACATGACAAAAACCTTAAAGCAGGTCCCACATGGGAACTGTCACATAAGAACGTATTTTTAGTTTCAGGCAAAAGCCCAACTGCTTCTCTGTGCCGATGCAAGATACATTTTTAGAACTACAGCAGGTTCATAACAATAGTCTATCTAATCCAAACTTGACACTGGGGATGCCTTCCCCACTTAGAGAGAGGTGGTATTATACAACTGTATTTCTGAGGACTTTGTTTTCCAAAGTACTGAGCAGTGACACAAATTACTGTCTCTCTTTGACATCCACAAAAATTTTACTGCTAACTTCAATGCAAAAAGAGTTTGAACAACAATGGGTGCCCTTAAAAATTCCACCTTTTTTAAGGTTGTTACAGAAATACGAATACTGGCATAAATGCAGTCTGGACTGACATATGCAGGTGCAAGCACCAGAAGAAACAGAAGGACAGAGTGTTAAAAAGAGCCTGTATTGCTAATGAAGACCACACCAAGGTTGTGGCACTGGCACATCCACTGTTCCTATCTTCCTTAGCCCACGAGGAAGACAAGTAATGGGTGATAACCTGGCCTGAGATTTATGGAAGATGAAGTAAGCAAGGATCTGCAGGAAAGCACAGCTCTGCAACTGCTGCTGAATCCCAAAGGGCACAAAAGATCTGTCCAAAAACATGCTTGTTACATCAGGAAGAACCCCAGAAACTTAACATCTGGCATCCTTTGTCCTCTGCATCACATACAACTGATCCTTGCCAAATCCCCTCTCCTAGAGCTTGGGGACATGGCTACGTCTGTACAAGTATGCAGATCAACAAAATCTATAACAAAATTAGCATCAGCAGGTAAAATCAACTTACTTGAAGATTTTTTTGAAATAAACACTACTTTCCCGTTCCAGAAGACCTTCCACTGTATTTTGTTATGCTGATTTCCCTACCCACAATTTCTGTGATACTCAGCCCCTAACTGCAGCAGCAGAAAACCCACATAAGTTTTCTTCATAAATTAAAACTCATTCTGCTTGTCCATCCTGTATTTAGGGCACCTCACCATTCCCAGAGTAGCTCAGACCTCAGACTGTCTGTAGGTTATCCTAAGTGGAAAACTTCTGCATCAAAAGCTACTGTGACACTTCATGTGAATTCCTGTTCAGTCCAAGGAGGTTAACAGGATAGACTATTGTATGACAACTGACAACCTATTTATATTAACACTCATCATATTCCCAGCATGGTTAGAATGTTAATAAAAATGAGATTTTCTCCCCTTGCAAGAAAAGAGAAATGCTTCCAAAGCTAATGGTACTTTCAGGCATCTTAAAGTAAATTTAAAGTAAATTTTATAGGCAGATTCTGGTGACAACATGTCTCTCTTGTTCTTTACTTATGATAAAATAGAAATTACAGTAGGACAGTTAATGAGCCACTTATATAGGCCACACAAACGAGAGATGCTGCAGTACCAAACGTTTCAGTCTCTGAGTCTGCTGAAGAAAATAACTTTATAATTCATACACATTAAAAAAAAAAATACACTAAAAGTAAGACCAGACACTGAAATTCCTATCTGCAATAGGCTGTCTGTAAGATAAAAGGCGTCTCCCAGCCTCTGCTAACACTGAGCAAAGGAATTGTATCCAGCTTGTGTTGGAATGATACATTTCCTCCTCCCACTTTCTTTTCTTGATGAGATGAGTTTCCCTGGGATGAAGGGAAAAGAGAAGCATGTGGCAGTGATGCATACAGTCCTGGTTCTGTGATAAGCAGAGACTGCAAACCCACCACGCTGAATCCTGCCAAACATATGCTCATGTGAACTAGATTATGGGGCTTCTGTTGGTTGACTTGTTTATTTAAATCATGCCGGGGAGCTGAATTTACATCTCCTAACCCTACTTTGCTTCCTGCATTCCAAATTGTTTATGCTACATTATTTGGCCATAAGATTCCATTTAGAAGGAAAAGAAAGTTCTCCAAACTCTGTCAGTACTCACATGCAATCTAATGTAGGGGAAAAAAAATTAAACTCAGTGAGAATCTCATCAATAATTTGTGGCATATATAACACTTGAAAAGATTAACTTCTTTAAAGGTCAGATTCTACCAGTGGATGGATAAAACCTGTCCTACCTTGTGGATGAATTTACCATTAAGAATGCTGTTACTTGCCTTAATGAGACACCCCTAACATTTGATACTCGTGAAAAGATATTAAGACATTGATCCTTTTTAAGTTCAATGCAGTCATTAATAGAACTTGGAGGAGAAATGGTATATACATGCACAAACAAATGCTACTCAACACAACACCAACATTTGAAACTTTAAGCAGCCTTCATAAATAATGCTCCACTTTCAGCAAATGGTAATTTGTCACTTCTTGGTCCTTTGGGAAAAAAAAAAAAGGTTTCTCTCACTTATGTCCTTTACGTAAAACAAAATTTTGAGTTTGGACTCCTGGGGCCAAAATCCCAGCTACAGGCCATTTCAGAAAATAAAACTTACACCTGACAAAACAACAAAGACTATTAATCACCTCAATCTACTTAAAATCACAAAGAAATGAGGAAGTCAAGGTTTATTCTATAGGGGATTCTGTGCTTCAAACACAGCCAGGACTTAGCCACAAAAAGGAGAATATAACTTTTCTAAAATATTGAACAAATTAGAATTCAAATCTTTGCTTCATAAATCCAAGTTACTGTGTTGATAGCCCTTTCACTTTAGAGTATGAAAAGAAAAATCAATAAACCAAACAATTTCCATAGATATTACACACACTTCCCAATTTCAGATAGGACCAGGAAAGGTTATACAAAGGACACAGAAAAGAACATTGCACTGGCATTACCATAGAATTTAGAAAAAGTTTGGTTATGAACAGCAACTAAAATGGGTTATAGGATGTAAATCTGATGCCCTGAGACTAATTTGTTTCCTAACTCAGCTACAGCCTTGCACAGAGAGTGTGGCAGAATTGTAAGGTGATACTGCTTACATATTCTCTGTGAAGCCCAGTCTATTAATCGTGTGGTTTACTAATACCATCATACTGCAAGTCCTGGGGTCTTACTTGTGTCACTGTAAACATACCTGAGCTTTTTGTCCCATGAAATGCTTTTGAGATCTCACCATTCCATGGTCACTTTTTGTGGATGCTGAAAGCATGCAGCAGGGAGATATCTCAGCTTTCTGCCAGTGTCTGTGAGAAAGGATTGCTTTCTCATGAACTGTGGGAGAATAGCTGGGAGATTTGTAAACTATGGAATTGTTATTGATACAGAAAGAGAAAATATCTGAAGTAAGTGTTATTGGATTCAGCCAATCCCTCTGAGGGGTGGCTGGTCAGTGAACCAATGACCTTATGCCAGTCCAGCATGCTAAGGTATATAAGCAAACTTGTAAGTGAATAAAGTGTCGATTTAATATCACAATAAATCGTCCGTGTCATTCGTCCTCCGGTCCCTGCACGCGAGCGACAACTTTTGTCCTACTATTCAGTTCAAAATGTTCTCTGCTTGGCAGCCTCTGAGCTACCAAGCATTGCTATTCTGCCAACCATGTGCGTTAGTCCACACTCAGCTTCTCAGGTGTTTCACTGCTGTTGTTTTCTGTGCATAAAAGTGTGGATGTAAGGAAAAGGCACCTCAGCTGTACTTTCCACCACACAGATGCTTCTTAGGTGTGTGGCTGCATGGAGAGAGGGAAGGATACGGCCTCCCAGCTCCTGAACTTGTGTCCTCCTTAGCATTAGGATCTCTCCTGGTTTTGAGCATGGTACACTTCTGATCAAAGGGACTGACTGTGTACGTGCATGCCTCCATTCATACATGCTTGGTCATTCCTCATTTCCCTGCCTGCTGATCATATCTATTCCTAGCAATTTGTTGTCATTCATTCTATTATTGTCTGTGGTGTACCATGTTCCTTTCCTGTAGATCAGCTCTCTGCTAATGTTTCCATCCTCTTGTGTCATAGAGCATCCTTTCTTAGTCATCTGTCATTTTAGCACTAGCACATGTGCTCCTGGAGTTTGTTTACTACAGCTCCAGGCTCCCTCCTCCCAAACCTGGCTCCTTCCTACCCAGCTACACACACACAAACTCACGATTTCCATGGTCTCCAGACTAGGTTTGTCAGTGTGGGGCAAAAGTTCACACAGGCCAAATCTCAGCAAATCTTGCTGCTCACCAGTTAGCAGGCACCAGCAGCTACAGGTAGGAAAGCCAAAACCTTTGGTGGGCTGGTACAGCTGCCCAGCACAATCTGTGAAGCAGCGTGTGCTGCTTTTAAAGCTGCCTGCCAAGGGAAGGATGCAAACGTCCAGCCTCTGCTCATGGCATGACTAAGTTGGCAGCATTTCAACTGGAAAAAATCCCTATTCGCTTCTCAACCCTGTCCTTCCTAAAAGTGTATTCCATATCACCTGCCAGATGGCCCCCTTCACGCTGAACTTGTGCTCCCATCTCCTGCTGAGACAAGGTGTCCCACATTCACTCCCCATCACAAGCCACGGAGAGGACGCTCCTGTTTTCTTACACTTCGTCCTCCACAAAGTAGAGTTGAAAAGTCCACCTTTCCAGCTTGTTTGTCAGCATAGCCTCTTCTCCCTCCCACAGAAAACACAGTTCTTGACACCACCTCCCACAGCAATAAAAAAGAAAGGCTTTAGCATTTCCCAGCAATCACATTAACTTTGATGAATTGTCTGGCAGTGGCACCTGCTGCTGAGGATACAGATGTACAGGATGAACTAAAAGGCATTTCTCCAGGAAGCAAATGATATAACTGCAGATATGTCACTGTACAAATATGTATTTTTCCTCTCATCTGACCAATGATTTTAGCTTTGGCAAAGGCTTCAATGTAATAGCTTTGGGGGATAAACAACTTCAAACAAACTTTGCAGAAACCCTAGTAGTAAAACAAGAACATAAGGAAGAATTTCTTTATGTTCCACTGAGAGAAGCTGTGCTTCATTTTGAGTGGGAATTTGCTGTATTTAAAGCATCATTAAATACAGTTCCAGGAAAACAGAAAACAACCTGACATGTAGTTCATAGTAAGAACTTGAGTATCGTTACAGCTGAGTTCTGCTCTGTGGCTACCCACCTTTTCTAGCGGAAACACATACACATTCATGTTATTAGTTCAATATCAGGAAGGCAAATACTTCTACAGAGAAATTCCATTTCAGAAAATCAGATCAAAATTCAGAAGGAATTAGTGTGCACAAAGTATGAGATCCAGCAGAAAAATCTCCCATTCCACTTCAGAAATAACTACAGTAGAATAGACCCTAGAATATTCATTGTAAGGTAGATGCAACACAAAGTATATACTGCAAACCGTGAGAGCATATTGGCTACTTCCACAAGGACTTATCAAGGGACTTAAACGGGCTGCACAAAATTGCTATTTATTATTACTATTATTATTATTACTCTTAACCATCAGGGTGATTTTTTTTTTTAAGGTGGGCACATGAGAACAACATAAATGGTAAATTACTCAGTTCCTCGTCTGAGTTTTCTGGCTGTTCAGAATACACAAAACAAGTGCAAAGCTGCTATCAAAACAAATTAGTGATTTTTCATCATCTGGCATTTTCTGTTCCAGGCAGCATCATTCTGATATAGATGGCCCAAAATGGATATATATTGCTAAGGGCAGGAACAGGACAAGGAGAGCCAGGTCAGGTACAGGAGGTTGTGCTGTTCAGGTGTGTTGAGTCAATTAGTCTATGATGAGATCCATTAAGCTACTAATTCTGAAAGCATTAATTTAAATTAGTTCACAGGCTGCTCTGAGTTCTACAAAGGATAAAAATTTCTCTTCTGGCTTCATCAGTTCTGGCTCTAGTTACACTACCTGATCACATCCAAGGGCCTTCCTTTCCACGGCTTCTGCACGATGTACACTAAGACTGGACTTCTGTGTGGCTCGTAAGGACATCTGTGCTTATAATAAATAGGATTTAAAATTTATTTCTACAGTATGAAAGAAATCAACCACTAAATGAGGGGTTTCTGTACAGTATTAGCCAATGTCCAGATATGCTGGATCAATGCTTTGGCAATTTTTGTCATATCTACAAATTACTGCCCTTTTGAAAATGTTACAGCTTTTTATTTCAGAAGACTTAGAAAATTATTGGGGACCCAGCTGCAGTAAAATCTGCAGAAAAAATGTTCAAGTCTTCCTTTCTTTTTTCAATTTTAATTTGAGGAATCCTTTTCCAGGGTCTATAGATTATGGATATCTACAAGAGAAGATTGGGATGCTTTTGCTTTGTCTTTGGCATTAGCAAAGCAGAGCAGAGGATCATGACGATACCTTGGCATTGACAATGTTTTGAGGGTTTGGCAAGTATACAATTTTTCAACTTGAAGTAATGATTTCCAACCATTACTCCAGGCCAAGTACAACTGCCCTACAATGCAGCCAACCTTCCAAGGGCTCTTGCCTCCTATAGCCTTGTTCCAGACCTGTAAAGGTACGTTTAGCCTCCTAATAAAAGAGCGAGGCAGCACAACACCGTTCCAAATCTCAACACCAGTCTTTTTTGCTCACTCATGAAGGCATTGTGCTCTAGAATGAGAAGACATGTCGCCCTGAGTTTTGCAGTTCTTCGATGTTTTCATTTCTGTGATAGAAGTTCTCATGCACTTTTCTGTAAACAGCCATGTGTTTTGCTAACTGTCCTTATTGTTTTGCGTTCTTTCTCTTGGGCGGAGATGTATGATGGATTTTTGCTTTGACCAGTGTGATTGAGGGGTGGTAATTTCACCCTCCAATCCACCGTGATTATTAAGATATATAACTGACCGAATAAAGAGGCCAGGCCCCTTTCCTGGCTGCTTGTCCTGTCCTAAGTGCTTCTTTTCGCGTCCAAGTGCAACAAAGACACACTTCCATATCGATGTGTGCTTTATTGTGTACAAAATTGCTTAGATCTTGTTGGTCTAAGGACTATTTATGTGGACATTATTCTGCCTGATTTCCATTTTGTTATCACTCTGCACGCTGTCTGTCACTGCACACTCTAGCAGTGTGCTCCAGCAGGTTGACCCATCAGACCCTATTCTGTAACAAGCTGAACATGACCAGAGGGGCTTAGCCCTCATTATGGCCCTTCCTGGCCTTGCGTTCTTTTATCAGCCAGCCTCTGCCATGGTACTCAATATTCTTCAGTTGACACTTTGAATTGTTTGCCCCACAGGTAAAATTCATTGCTTACTCCTGTCAACACAATGCCTTTAGTATTGACAGAGGAAAGCTTATAGGCAGAAAAGCACCAAGAGTCTGCTGCTTGCGTGCCCCCTCCTGGCGTGTCAATCCCACAGAGCCATGTCCTCACAACACATAATCCTAAGAGAATGGTAGCACAACAGTGACAGAAATTAGGGGTCTGAAACATCTCTCTTATGAGAAGACAGTGAGGGAGCTGGGCCTGTTTAGAGAAAACGAGATTGAGAGGAGACCTCATTAGTGCATATAAATATCTCAAAGGTGGGTGCCAAAAGGATGATGCCAGACTCTTTCTGGTGGTGCCCAGCAAGAGGATGAGGATCAATGGCCATAAACTAAGGCACAAGAAGTTTCACCTCAACATGAGGCATGAGGAAGATCTTTACCCTGAGGGTAGCAGAGCACTAGAACAGGCTGGCCAGGGCGATTGTGGAGTTTCCCTCTCCGGAGATATTCAAAACCCACCTGGAAAGTTCCTGTCGGCTGCTCTGGGTGACCCTGCCTTGGCAGGGGGATTGGACTGGATGATCTTCAGAGGACCCTTCCAACCCTAATGATTCTGTGATTCTGTGAAATTATTTAAGGATCATTCATAGTATCGTCCTGCTAAAGACAGGGCAATTTTGTGAGTGAAAAAAATTGACACATAGTATTTATGTAGTTTTTATCTGAGCCTGCTCACATCTCTCATGGCTATTTGCAGTTCCTCCTGTAAGCCATGCCAAGCTTTGTACCCAGAAATGTCTCTCATGATGGGGATTCCTAAGTTATCCATACAAGCAAAGACTTGATACTGCACAGCACAGTTCTGGCTGGAAACAATCTAGGAAGCAAATGCCCTGAAATTCCCAGCAAAGACATGAGAATGCCCAGTGAGCGGGAATGAAGTTTTGCTGCCCCTTTCCATTCCATCTCAGCTGTTCCACTCTCAGACTGAAGTGGGAGTGCTGACAGAATAATTCTCAGATGGAAACAGAAGTCATCCCGGTCAGGGCTCTTCTCAGATCCTGACAGGCAAAAGGCTATTTTAAATGTGCTGATTATCAGGCATGTGGATGCCTCCACAGCCTGTGCTCTACAGACTGGAGAAAGAGAAAACCCTCCTTCAATAAATTTTAGACCCAGCTCTCCCTTCAAACTCTGACAGACACCACTTGCAAGTGCCAAGAATATAAGAACAGGGCACAAACTTAGAAATAGCCTTCATGGTATCCAGCCTCCAGCAACATGTGTCTTGGGAAATTCTCGTGCTAGAACTGGTATCTTTATGTTTAAATGCTTTTGACAGATCTGCTGGCATAGTATTGTCTAATTGCTTTTGGCACCCAACACATCCAACAGCAGTAAGTTCCTCAGGTTAACCGAACACTGTGTGAAAAAGTCCTTACCTGTTCTGCATTTACCACCTGGCAGTTGTAGAGGTTGTCCTACAGCTTTTGTACTGTGACAAACTGAGGCACCCAAACATTCCTGACTCATGTCTCCATGTTGTCTAATGATTCCAAAAGGTTACACGTCCACCCAAACCTCCCCTCTGCACAGCTACTCGTATCTAGAGCACCGGCCACAGTTGCAGGAACAGGTTCTCTGGGAGACGCTGAGCTCAGTGTCTGCTGCCGAGGATTAGGGACGTTGGTTTCCAACTCAAAGCGTATAATCGTGCAGGATTTTAGAATCATAGAACTGGGAGAGACTTGAAAAGACCACACGGGTGACGGCAGAACAAGTCATACCTACATCACCCCAGACAAATACTCCATCATTTAACAAACCTGAATCTTCTGTTCTGTGACTGGAGCCTATTACTTCTTACCCTACACCTACAAGAAGAGCTGTTCCCTTCCTCTTTCCAGCAGCCATTTACACATTTGCAAAATGTTGTTAAATATCCTTAGCCATCTCTTTTTAACCAAAGAACTCCCGTTCATGAAATCATCGCCTTAGATTTTATTTTGACCTTGATCATTCCCACTGCACTCAGATCAAATTGTCCAGCTGATCCCCATCTTTCACCTGTAATTCCCAAAATCTGAACTACACCCCAGGTGAGACTATACTTAGAGCCAATTTGTAGGCCTATTTGTAATTGTGCAGTTGATTATTTTTTCCATTTATCCATTTATTTCAGGCTGTATCTCCAGTTTGTCAACATCATTTTGGCTACGAAATGCATCTTCACTCTTTCTCGTGCCCTGAAAAAATCAGATCAGGACTGAACAGTAGCTGTAACAAAGTACATGGGGGTGAAAAAACTTTCAAATTCTAAAAGAGTATTTTTTAAATTGAGCTATGAATCAGGGTCTGAACTACCTTCAAAATAGTTCCTTCTTAATATCACAGGTGCAGCTCATCTCTAATGAGGTTTCATAGGATAATTAAACCCAGACAGCTTGGGCAAACATCCAAATCTTCAGTTATTCACCTTATCTAACAACTCTGGCAAATAGTTGGAAGTGTTGTAATTCCTAACACAAAGAGCACATAATATCTGGGACCACTGACTGAATATTTGAGATACCTCTCATTGCTTTATCCACAGTAGGCAAAAAATAGCGTTAAATAAAGTGCTGCAGTTAGAAAATACTTTCTCATGTTCTTGTTATTTTAGGCAGCTCTGCTATTGGTACAATTATACCAACAGTTTTGCCGTGTCACTTCTTTAAAATACCCATTCAACTATTTTTGTGCAGTGCTGATGTTAGCTAACCTAGGCCCTGCAACATATTTCTGACTCTTACTGAACCTCCCAAAAGGGGAGCATACAGTGAGGCCAGCACACAGAACACGGGTAGCCAGGACTAAAGCATTTGTTCTTGTCCTCAGACTTAATACAGCTCTTGCAATGTACTTTTAACCATCCACACTCCATATTCACCCTCTTCAAAAGGGCTTTATTGAGAAGTACACAAAACTCCTGCTTCCGAAGTGGAATGGGCCTCCCAAGAGTGGTGCACTGGACGTTCATTTGGGCAGCTCTGACGGGGCAAAGATGGCACTGGCATTTACATTCGTGATACATGGATTTTATTCCCATTATACCTTTGTTATAAATTCATCCTCATTATACAGACTGGGAACTGAAAAGCAAGAAGATTAGGTGACTGAATTCCATCAGCAAGTCTGCAATAGAATCTAGGTCCTGCACCCAAGCCCAGTGTTTTCCATGCTAAGACGTGTCGAGTAAAATAAAACAAGATAGATTTTTAAACTCCTTGTGTTTGCTAATCATCCTATAACTGAACCTAACACCTCACTAGCTTAGCTTACAGCATGGAGCTACTTTGACTTACTCAGTTTTGCTCCTCATCTTAGAGCAATATGCTTCTCACTTCGCAAAGTTGTTATTCCAAGTGAGATTTCCCAGATTCACTTTGGTTATGTTACAGATCAGCCTCACAACGTGGGAGTGCATGAGAGAACAGTATCCTCTACTCCGAATATCAGCAACGTTCAGGGAAATAAGCTGTGCCACCACATTAGAAAGGAAAAAAATGAGTCGCCAATAGCTTTGGCAGTCGGATTGCTAAAGCAAGACCAGCAGTCCCCAGCTCCAAGCTAACAGAAGCCCATCCAGCAGTTCATGGGCACAGCAGAGCTGCAGGTGCCTCTGTCACATGGAAAGTGCCAGCAGAGCAGAAGGCAGGTGCCTGCCACTGCCCCAAGCACGCAGGGCTAGCAAGAGCAGATACACAGAGTATCTGATACACGGACAAGTGTGTGTGGCTGCATCCCAGGGCCCAGAAAGTGAACAGATGAATGCACTTGAGCGCTGTGGCCGACTGCGAGGTTACCATGCGTGGATTTGCATCGTTTTGCCCCGGGCACTAATGGAGCGGACAATCGGCACACAGGGCTGGCATGACTGCTTCCAGCAGCACGAAATCTAGCAACTCGCTCTGGAAGGAGGATCACACGGCTATTCAACTCACAGGGCACGCCAAAATCTGCAGGAACATCTATTTCTCAAGGTCCTACTAGCAATAGCCTGGAGCAAGACGTATTTGAAATTTCTCAGGGACAAAAAAACAAAAAACAAAAAACAAAAAACAAAAAACCAACAAAACAGGGTTTTGTTTACCCCTTTCAAAGGTAAAGTTGGTCACAAAAAGTTTGGTAGCTTTAAAGTAGCACTTTCAACACAAAGTTCCAGTAAGTACGAAATCATGACATTATGCCACGTTTTAAACCACCGAAAATAATCGTTTGAATTCTGTCAAAATGCAATTTAAACCTGCACAGATCTCATGAAGCTTTAAAGAGATCTGAGTTAAGCAACCATGTTTTATGTAGAGTTTTGAAAAGCACTCTTGCAGAAGGGTTTTAAAGGACTGCTATTTATGTATCTAAATTCCCAGGAATTTCCAGGCTGAAAAATTTCTGGAAAAAAGAAAATAAAAAGCCATGCAAAAATCAAGGACAAACACTCGCACGAAACAGCGTTCAGGTGGGAATGAGCAGCACGCCCTTCCAATCACAATATATCATCCCAGGTCTCTGGAAGCTTGTATGGTGTGAAGCTGCAAGTCTCTGTGAAGCTGAACTCGCACAGAACAGGCACTTTTGAAAAGTCGCCTTTGGTTGAGTGGCGAATTTGGCACGGCTCAGTAGATTTTTAATTATTCACACTCAAGTAACTACAACTCCTACTGGAAATCAAAATATGAATGTACGATACCTTGCTGGGAGTGTACAAGCAACACAGGTCCTTCCCAGAGTATCAGCGGAGCTGGGCTCGGACTCATCTCGGCCAGCTGCTCCCCTCCTGGGTGTCTGCCCCGCTCTCGCAGTTGGTCTCGCACAGACCGAGAGCTGAGCCCTGATTCATGATTTCAGGCTCCAGCCATGGAATGCAGCCATTGAAAACCCTGAACTATTTTTACCCCTGAGCAGCCACAGCATTTCTGCCCCATAAAGCTGCTGAAGCTGATGCCTTACCCTGCACACACACCCACCCTGAACCTAACCAGCTAAGATGCATGGTTCCCTGGCATTTAGTGGGGTTTTTAACTGCGCAGTTGCTATCAACAGGACAAAGCAGCTCAGCCCCTGGCATTATTGTCAGCCCTCAGAAGTCAGACATTTGATCCCAGTTGTCAAAATTAGAAATTCCTCAGAAATGCTTTGCTCCAGGAGATAAGATTAGCTCAGAGCAGTGACTGTCTATATGGTTTGTCTTGTACTGCACCAACCCCAGCCTGCATTTAACAAATACGTGCTCACATCTTCAGCTGACAGGCCACAGACACATATAAAAATCACTACGTGTTGAACAAAATCACAATGTGCTTTAAGAAAAATCACAAGGTCAGGCAATTCCAAAAAATTCACAAAACAGACAAAAATGGCTTTTTATATAGAACATTCAGAAATACAGAATTGTTTTAAATAAATCATTAGCAATAAACCAGAGGTAGACACCTGACCTAACTTTTCAAGATTATACAGAGAATAATGACCACCTGAAACTTTACAACTCTGCTGTCTTGAGCCTACAGGATTCTACAAGTGTACTTCAGAAATAAAAAATACTGGAGCTACAAATAACAATATAAAACAACTGATTGTTTTTTAACATAATCAACTATTATCAACACATTATATAATCACTTTAGCAGAGAATAGTCCACAAGTGCATAGCTGGACATAAAAAAGAGATCCAAATACCTGAGAACCAGTAGACTCACTCATTTAACTTGCTCATATTTTGCTTTAGACAATGAAAAATAACTGTAGGCATTTCTCAGAAATATGTGGTTAAAACACAAGAGGAACAAGGCAAAACTGACAGATCTACTCACTACAGTCACTTATTAGTTATTAACCTGTGGAAACATGTGACGGGTGAGATAAGAATCAACAGTATCACGTCACAGAAAATGGTCCCTGCCATCAGGAGTTTCAAGGACAATATAAAAAATAGGCGTGCAAAGGGTGAGACTGCCAAGTTCATAGGAAGACAGGGTCACCAACAAGCAGCAAATGCCATAATTAACCAAGCTTCCCAGTGAGTTTTGGGGCAGCAACCCCTCTGCAAGGTCCCTTCAAAAGGCAGCTGCAATGGCAGCTATAGCACACATAGCACTTATACACAGAGTAACCTGAATGTTTGTGTAATTTAAAGACAAATTTCTTGACCCAATGCTGGGGCAGTTGGCATTCTGGAGATATCCCATTTAGGCAAAAGTAATGGAATAATTACAGGGTTATTTCACACCACTCACAACTGACTGCCTCTAGCATCATGCAGACTGATTCTGCAACTCTGAAGGATCTGTCCCTTTTAAGCAAGACCTTGTACTGGGAATCCACCCATTGCTGTTTCATACTCACAGAGAGACTACTGAGAAAGAGTAGGTGGAGAGTGCAAGGAAAACAGCAATGAAGGACACCACTTGGGGAACAAGAAAGCTACAATTAGAGTGTATAAAAGAACATGAAACATACCTAAAGTGGGCCAGATCTGACATCAATGACCTAAAGCTCAGAGAAGGTTAAAGGAGCAATACAAGCTTGTAACATCCAGAAGGCTGAGCCACTTTAACGCAGCACAGGGGGAAATAAAGCAGAAGAAATGCTGTTGCTGTGAATTAATGTCTCTATGAGAGATTATTCTCAGTGAACAGCCTTCTGCTATCTCTGCAATGAGCTGACTCTCCAGAAGTCCCTTTCATTTGCAGTGAGCACCAGAAACTCTATCAGGTACAAAAACCCAGGAGAGAATAAGTCTAGCTAACAAAACCCCTCTGCAAGTAACTTTACAGTTTTTATCACTTTTCACCTAAGAATTCGGAAGTACCTATTTCCTACCTGTTAAATTATTACCAGTTCAAGGACAGTGCCTCGAATTGCTGGCTCTCACAAATAAGAGAAAGTGAAAAAGACTGGTATAAAACCCATTCCTTTTCAGAAGAATATTTAAAGTTCTCCTTTCATACTACCAAATAGAATTCAAAAGGAAGGAAAAACCATACACTAATACAAACCTGAGGCTGTCTGATAGTACCTTCTGTTTTTAATACCTTATTCAGCAAACTTCAAGCTTTTTTGAAAATAGGAGGGTGAGGAGCCAAGATAACCTCCATGAATATTTAACCTGGCTGCTTTGGAGACTGCTAACACCAGACAGGAAATTATTCACCATTCTCCCAGCTGAACTCAATGGTTCATGTAGCAATGTTGAGGGATGGTCAGAGGAGTGTCTAAAACAGGGAGCAGCAACATGAGGCCATCTGTGAGGGCCTCAACATTTGCTGATTTGTTTCTAAATGAAGAGTTTAAAAGAGTTATTTAAATATTTGCCACTTTGAAAGGCAATCTTTTCCCTTCTGTACTCAATTTTATGCCTGGCTCAGAGTCAATGGTCAAATAGAAAAAGGGAAAAACCCTACGTGAAGCACACAAACAAGTTTTCAATATCAAAAAAAGAAATCACAAAGAGTAGTGTAGCAGTCTCCATGACAATTACCAGAGAGGCTTTAATATATGAGGAAGAAGGATGGAGAGGAGATACATTAAAAAAGCAGCAATTTAGGGTGTCAAATTCCAACAAGTTTTAAAGTTTTTGTTCTTCCAGAAAAATCATACTACTCATCTCACTTTTGAGGATTAGCACCATGCAAGGCATCTTTTATGACGTTTTCAGGCATCATGAAGAAATCCTAAATCACTTTTTCATAAAGATCCTATATGCTTATAGGACAAGAACTATAATGAAACTATCCATCACTGGTGTTAAACAGTCCATGCAACTGAAGACCAACAAAAAAAAGAATCTGAAACCAATTCATCAACTTTATAGTTTCAATTTTCAGGGAGAACATCAAATTATTATAAATAGCAGTTATAATACAGCAACTTAGAGGCATCTTCAGGTCTTTCTGTTCCTCTTCAAGAAGTACAGCCAGGCTGTGGATCCTGCTTAAACAGAAAGTGAGAGGAATGACCTGACAGCTGAAATAGCTGCTGCCACTTTGCAGCACCACTCTGGTGCGACTGCAGAAGAAGGAGGGGAAAGGAAGAGATTCCTAACGAGGAGGTGTATTTCTAGCTTAGATCCCAAGCTAAGTGCCTGACAAACCTTTTGCACTCGCTTGCAGACAGAAACCAAACTCAAACAGACACCCACCAACATTCATTTCTTTCCTCTTCTTCGGCAGCTTTGAGAGCTGGTAGTCCTAAATAGTTATCATCACTTCCATCCAAAATGCACGGGCATGAGAAGAACAAACACCGGTGCAGCTACCGTGAGCCAGGTTTGCGAGCACAGTGCAGGACAGTTGCTAACTTCAGGCTTAATTTGTGTTCATGTCATGGCAGCATTGTGCCTGGAACAGAAGTCTTACCCACTTCACAGGTGAGATGCTTACAGAATCAGCCCCACCTGCAAGGCAGAGGCCTAGAACTGATCCACCTGCACTGATGCAAATCCAGATAGCTCATGTGGAAAAGCTCAAAGTGTGATATTTGCACTTAATCCTGTTCCAAAGAGGAAAGCTGAAAGCAGTATCACTGAGCCTCTGCTCTGGGCTTGCACTGACGTAGTCATTTTGCTTGTTGGCTTCTAAGCAGTCAGAACACTCAATTATCCCTGTATGTCTTCTTTCTTTTACTATTTCCTAAGCATTTGCTCTGAGCTGCTGCTGAAAAAGGATGCTGTGCTGGTGTTGCTCTGACTCCCAGCTGCCTGCCTTCGTGAACTCAAGACCTTACAACACAGCTGTTTAATCTACATCTGAATGTACTGCCAAAAAGAGGTACAACTATTGAAACTGAATGTGCTTGTAATATTAAAGGCACTCATTTTGGGTACAAAACATTGTCCATCAATGAAGTTGAAGGCCTGTGGTGGTGTTGTATATGCTGTTCACGGGAAAGCTTAATTCTACTTGCAGCAGAAACACCAAATCCCCTGCAACAATCAAATGTCAAATCAACAACAGAAATTGCCAACGTTTTAAACTCAGTAGTGCATCCCACCTCCCATGTATTTACCTTTAATTTTGGCTTCTTTTTTTTTATATATGCCATTTGTCAGATAATGTGAAATGCATCCAATCAAGAGTTTCTTTCAGAAATTCTTGTAGATAGTCTCCCTAAATTCTTTCTTAGATCACAGCTTGGTTTCTTCTCCTCTTCATAATTTATTTTCTGCACCCCTCTTTTTATTTCACTTTCCCATATCAGGAGCTAAAATGTCAGCAAACTCTGTAAAAAAATATATATACAAATAAGGAATATCATAGCACCTACTGAACAATATAATAATCTCCTCTGTTACCACATTCAGGTAACTGCTCCTAGTTCCTTCGAAATTGGGAGGAAATGGAGGACCAAATATAATCATAACAAGACAGTAACATAAATGTTCAGCTTTCAAACTTTTCTAAATGGAATCACACACGCATCATTCAACAGAAAATGAATTTTAAAAATCCTCTTCTTCCTCAGGTAATTCAATTTTGAACAGTGCATGTTAAAATGTTATTTAGCTTGTGTGACTTGTAGAAGGTGCCTTCCTTACGATAAAGTCTTCTTTTATAAGAAGTAATAGCTATGCAAAAATATTTTTCAGCACTTCCAGGCTTTCCAGAGAGGAAGACTAAGAAAGCAACACATTTTTTGAATTTGTGAGTATCAGCCATTGATTCAGTGCAGCATTTCCATGCTTCAACTGTTCCCCAGGTAAATCCAGTAGAATATTTCATATTTACCCAAGGCTGCCACACTCCTGGGAGTCCTAACCATATCCAGCATGCACAGCAAGAACAGCAGCATCCAGTTAGCCCCATATTTTTCAGAGCAGGCTAGAAGACTGAAGACAGCTGTTGCTGTGTTAGCTCACAGCTGCCACTTTTTTGTGGGTTCTCGGCTATGCTGCTAAAAACCAGGACAGCTAACACCATCCACTCTGACCAAAGGGTACCTGAATGGTGCACGATGTTCTTTGCTGTGAAAGCTGAATGATTCATGTACAGTGTAGACACAGGGATCAATAACTGAAGCCCTGATCAAAGGAGACAGCCAAGCCTTGATTAATCACAGCACGTTATCTTTTATGGGGTAGACCAAATCTGGAAAGGGCATCTCTCTAAGAGGATAGGTTGGATCCTGCCAGTTTCTCAGCAGCACACAATGCAACCTTACTACTCCAGAAAGAAATCTGAGAGGCATATCCAGCATCCAGCAGACTCTGCAAAAGTCTGATCACCTGGAGGTGGGATTCAAGACAGAGTCAATGGCAGCCAGTTTAGGTGAGCAGCCAGGGAGCTGCTATCTGGTCCTTGGAAAAGAGCAGTTGGTAGGAGAGGCAGGTATTGAAAGGAATACCTGAAGGTTGTTGACACTGCCTACACCCCACACAGTTACAGGGCATGACAGCCTCACCCATATACTGTAACTGCCAGCAGAACAGCAGCTGAAATGCTCTTTATCCTAACACGTAGGTATGTTCATGCTCTTGTCTCCCAAGCGTTTGCCAACTGCACCAAAGTGTTCTTAGGAGACAATTTCTGAAAGTGCTCATATCATAATCACTCTCCACTGCTTTTTTCCCCCCCCTCAAGTTTACTGGTTCTCAGACATTCTCTGTAGGTGTATCAGCTGATTGGTAAAACATAACAGCCCTCCCTGTCAATCTTTAGACCACCAGTGCTACCAAAACACAAAGATGAGGGTGTTAGTAGCAAACACTATTACCGACACAGGGATCCCAAAGGCATTATATACCAAGCTTGCTTATAAGCTTTGGAAAAGCCACTGACTATCAGGCAATAAAATACACATCCAATTTCTTCAGCTTGTGCAGTCATACGCCTTCTTTGCAAAAAAAAAAAAAAACCCATAATTTTTACAGTAGTGCAGAGAATGCTTTATTAGGACTATTATTATTACTATTTCTTCATAAAAGTAATCTACACAGACAGCTATGGATTCAGAAAGGCACTTCAGGATATGTTTAACTAAGAAACCGAACAGCCTCATCTCATACACAACCCTGCAAAACAAGAGGTGAGAACTCAGGGAGCTCTCTTCTGCTGTCTGGTACAGCTGTGCTGCTCTCTTTTGTCAACTGAGATACCCAGAGATAAACAGCAGGGCATTCCCTGGTACACCGACCAATTGCAAATGGGAATGTTCCTCTAGACCTAGTTGGTCTCTTTAGTATGAGATAAGCAAGCTACCTCAAAGCACTCCAGTATTTCTGGGGTGTCCTCCATGCTCAGCTACATGCTCTCTACAGTTACAGAGATCGTAATGCCACACGAGGGTTTGTGCACTTCTTGGCTTCGGGAAAAATTGTTCTTTTCCCTTTACTTCAGAATACACAAAAATGAGAAGAAAGCAATATTCCTGCAGGTCAGCAGAAGAACTTCCAAACATGCATGTGTCTCCTTCCACTTAAAAAGCCCACTAGGGATCAGTGAAAAAACACTGAGGAAAGTTCAGCCTCCGTTCTGGAGAAATATGAAACAGAATTGACTATTAATGGAAGCTGGAGCCATCCAATGTTCAAGTTCCTGCTACTGAGCCAAGTCTTGCTACAAACCGAAACTGGAGCTACAGAGAGGCAAATGCACTTCCCTACTGTGTGGATCATAAATGAACAGCATTAGTCACTTTACCGCTTGGAATAAAATATTTCTGTACATTTTCTCAGCTACTATTGTTCTAGCATTATCACACAGGCTGGTATTTAAATTTTCCTTGAGTTCCTTGGCATCTACAAAGATCTGTCAAATGTAACTTCTGGCCATGCTTCACAGTTCAGCATTAACCCATGCATGCTTGATTCCCTCTAAACACCAGTTTTTCCTTAAAGTAGTAATTTACATCAATGATGCATCATTGTGCTCAGGCTTCAGGAATTGTAGATTGGCCCAGCTCCAGCCACTTCTGTGGAACACCATGGATTTACCCCTGCTGAGGAGTCAGCCTGTGCCATTTACAGGCCATGAGCATTATTAGGCTCATCTAGTGTGCATCACAAATTCAGCAACTGAATTTAGCAATCCACAGCCATCAATTGGTTCAAGTGTTTCTTGAGAAAGTTTGACATATCTAAAGACAACAACAAATGAGCACAGAAGCAATGTCAAGGTGGTGAGTAAAGAATGTGAGTGGATTCCATAAACACTGCCTACTTTTTCCTCTGGCGCTGATCAAGACTCACTGTCAAGATTTTCAAATAAGCCTTTACAACTCTAAGGTCTGAATGTGCTGGGAATAACCCAGTGGAATGCATCGGAAAATTGTTAACCCATAATCATTTTAACTATGAACATCATATTTATGACAGCCCCACCATTTTCATTACAACTCTGGCAAACATGGAACGCTTTTTACTCCCCATTTAACAGCTATTTTTGTCAAGGCCAGGACCGCTATTAATACTAAAGTATTAGAGCCTCTGGCTGAATTTTAATCAGAAGAAGTCTCTCCTTTATTTTGGGCAGAAGGAAAGTGGTGTGATGTACCACTTTGGCTGGCTGCTGCTACTATGAGTGCACAGAGGGCATCCATCTACATCCAGAAAAGCAGCCCAAGGAAAGGGCATTCTATCCCTGGCATCTAATTCCAGATTTTCTCTCAAAGCAACAGAGTATCTAACCAGGTAAATGAATCTGGGGTACAGCAATGCCTGACTAACGTGATACATTTGCTACAAAAAAAAAAGACTAGGTGTCTACCTGGAACTTGAGGTGCTGCTGAAGACCCTGTTGCTGTCTGTCTGTAATTTCCTACATGCAACTGCTCATTTGAACCACGTCTCTCAAACCAGAGATCCAGCTGACAACGAGAACACACAGTTTTAAGGTTTCCAGAGTCTGAGCTTATTAATCACAGTAGACACTTTAGTGTCAAGGTTGGCACCTCCAGCACCCCTGCTGGGGATACTGCCCCCTTAAGTGACAATATATGGCTTTAGATCTATGCAGCACACAAAAGGATTCTCCTGCATAGTAAACAAAACTCAAAATTAAATATTTTTAGCGGAAATAGGAAAGCCAGCTGGAACAGCAGTTGTTGATTTCTGCCTTGCTAGAAATTATTGATGACATTTATGGTTAAGGCATCAGATAAGTCATCTTTGTTTCAATCTGCCTCTTTTAATTACTTCATTCCCTTTCTCATGTTCTTCAGTGGCTCCTCACTGCAACCTTGTAATAGTATATACATGAGTGATGTGCATACACCCCTTCAGCCTGCCTAACACACACATAATGCAAAAATCATCGAATCATAGAATGGTTTGGGTTGGAAGAGACTTTAAAGATCCCCCAGTTCCAACCCCCGCCACGGGCAGGGACACCTTTCACTAGACCAGGTTGCTCAGAGCTCCATCCAACCTGGCCTTCAACACTGACAGGGATGGGGCACCCACAGCTTCTCTGGGCAACCTGATACAGTCTCTCACCACCCTCACTCACAGCAAAGAACTTCCTCCCATCTGATCTAAACCCACCCTCTTTTATTTAGAAGCCCTTCCCCCTTGTCCTGTCACTACATGCTCCTGTAAATAGTCCCTCTACATCTGTCCTGTGGGCTCCCTGCAGGTACTGGAAGGCCACAATTAGATCACCCCAAAGCCTTCTCTTTTCCAGGCTGAACAATCTCAATTCTCTCAGCCCTTCTTTGTATGAGAGGTGCTCCATTCCCTCCAATCATCTTGGTGGCCCCCTCTGGACTCATTCCAACAGCTCCATGTCCTTCCTGTGCCAGACCCCAGAGCGGGATGCAGCACTCCAGGAGGGCTCTCTGCAGAGAAGAGCAGAGGAGCAGAATCCCCTCCCTGGATCTGCTGGCCACACTGCTTTTGATGCAGTCCAGAACACGGTTGGCTTTCTGGGCTGCCAGTGCACATTGCTGGGTCATGTCAGCCTCCTGTCCACCAGCAATAATGCTCCAGGAGAAACCAGTGCTTCTCTAACTTCTGCTAAGCGGGTCCAGGTTCTCCAGGTTAAGCAAAATTTAGCCAAGAGATTCCCGTTCCAGCCTACTGCTACCTCACATCCACCTCCAAAAAGGGAACACAAACCTTCCCTAACTCATGGGGGTGCACCGGCTTCTTGCTCCACAAACATCACAGCAGTAGGGGCCATCCAGCAGGAACACATGAAGAATCAGTTCCCTCAGGATACAAGCTTCCCACTTCTTTATTCCCACAAACAGTAAAAATTGTTGATAAACAGAGAAAGATGGTCAAAGTTCTGCATGAAATACATCCTGGTATGTAATTAGCAAAGCAAGGGAAAGCATTCAAAACCAAATGTATTCAAATCAGCTCAGCCACCTCCAGCAATGTTCAAGAAAGAGCTACACAGAGCAAGGCCTGGCCTTATTTTCAGCCGAGATGATTCCAAGGTTTCCCATGCTTCTAGAAGTGCAAATTTCTCTTGACAGCCACAAATTCATTTGAAGAATGATGACAATTAGAGAAACGTAATCTGTCACACTGCATAGTTTTATTTTACTCAATAATGCATTGATATATATACACACAAGAATGTAAAGCATAGTTTGACATTTAAACTATCCTAGATTGCCTGTGCCACACAGCCCAAGCTGTCAGGAGAAATGTGGGAGTGCTGCAAAGTTTTGAGATAACAACAACTTCCAATTAAATGATGAAGTTGAATTTTTACCAAATTAGCATGCACAGCTTCTCTCACACAAACACAAAAATGAAAAACATTTGGCTAACACTCATTTTTCTGGCCAGTCACTTCCCCAAAGCTGCAACTTTGACTGCTGCAAGCTTTTCCTCTCCAGAACAACAGTCCTTTTTAGAGGCTAAAACACCAGTCTGAGATTCAGATGATTATGATTCAAACCCTGTCTCTGACACATTTAACTGACACTTACTCTGCTTCCAATCTAATCTGTAAAGTGAGGATAATCCTACTTCTTTTTCTTACACTTTGTGAACAGGATAGGATATCTCGGATGCCAGAAATTATCTTGGGCAGCACAGGGTTCTCTGGAGGCTGATTTCACCATCCACAAAGAGTAACTGACACTTTATGAAGGTGCCTGGGCTTTTGTGGATGTCTAGTGATGCTCACTCTCCTTACCTGCTAAGATAACCATCACAAGTGGATGGCTCTAATCTTAAGAATTATCATTATTACTAACCCTACCAAACTTAAATGAAACTTCTGTTGGAGGAAACTGAACCTTTCTTTCAAGATACATTCCCCACGGATACAAGAGGGAGGAGGAACATGGTTCTGCAATATAGATGAGAGACCATGAACTCCACCATTCCTTTAACTGACATATGTGTCTGATGACAATGTGATGTGAGGAACATTTGAAGAGCATCAAGATAATCCCATGCCTGTACAGCTGCAAGAATATAGTGGCTATGCCCCATAGAAACCATCTTCAGGACCCTGCACAGCTAAGGACCATTCCAGTCCTTGCAATGGGAAGGAGATAAATATTGCTAGTGATGCCTTTTCCTGGTCATCATCATGGCCCCACTAGTTGTGGTCACGAGTGACTATTCATGTCAGCTAACACCATCTCTGGTAGCAGCTTAGTTAATGGGAGAGGTAAAAACAATCCTTCAGGTTATTTGCTGCATATATATTTCACAGAGGCAGAGGAGACAGAAAAGTAGCTGCTCCCTCCCGTTGCTCTTTCTCTCCTTTCCTTAACTTTTTTGTATCACTTATCTTGCGAACAGCTGGCCACATGAATAAATAAGAGTGAGGTCAAACCTGGTACAAAAAAGATTGATTTGACCTAGAAATGTTTTGAGAAATACTGTGTAAACAAGATGCCTGTGGAAAGTACGAGGGAAGAACAAAGACATAAAGGCTTTTTCCCACAGGGACACCTACAAGGAAAACATTTTCTTTACCTTCCCCATTTCTCCCCTCCTTCTGAAAACCATCAGTGTGATGCACATCTTGATACTAAAAGGGTGAACAAATGGTACACTTCAGTCCCAAGAGATTGTCAGCATTCAGAATAAAGAGGAATCACAACCACACCAAATGCATGGTTTCTGGGGGATTGATTTCCCTTCATAAAGGAAAAGACACTTTCTCCAAAGCAATTCCCTCCATGAATTTATACAGACATTGCCAACTTCTACAGCTTCACCCACATAATACAGAAGTTTAGTCCCAGGGGATTCTGTGGGGTGGTTGGGGTTTTTTCAAAGATCTCATTTACTGATACTCATACCTTATAATGTTACAAAAATAGCTTGGGTTTCAAGCCACAGTACAAGAGAGGTGCAGGGATTAGGGTTTTAAATGCATCCTTCGGTATTTGTAATAGACTGACTCCTGAATTAGGTGGCTTACAAGGTTTCAAATGCTGGCAGAAACCCCCTAGAGGAATTCAATAGCACTGTAGGAAATTGATCTGTCAGTTGTTCTGCTGTGTCTAAGGGCACCCTAAGTCCCTGCTCCTTCATTAACTTCCCTGTGCGGCAATTTAGCACCTTAACTAGGCACATGTAAAGGTTTTGTGGGACCACGTGATGAACTGGGTCACTTAAAGATCAAAAGATCCCTCTCACTTTCTGCCGGGTTTCTGACTCTCCCTCATCTTGGTGTTCTGGTCTCATGGTGCAGCCCCATTTACAGTTCCATTGACACAACAGGGAGGGCAGCAAACCCCAGTGTAGGGCAGGTGAGTGCTCAGGTTGGCCTCTTTGCCCATACTGGTATTTGTCACAGCTTTTAGAATTCAAAGTCGTCTGAAGCCACCTGAATACAGTGACACTTTTGTAAATCAGAAGTCATAGTCTAATCTCCAGTGAGTGATTTCATCCTATGGAAACCACAGGGCATTTTCAGGAGGGGTGATCTGCACCTCACAAACTCTGCAGCCAGAGAAGATAAAGCTTAAAAAAGGTCTGGACAGTGATGGCAAGTGTGTCCAGAAGTCTCTCCTTGTCTCTCTTTAAGCCACCAAAAAGCAACAAAGCTCTCTTTTGTCAGCCTTGGGTTGTCTCACTGCAAATTAATGCTCATGAAGAGAAAAGCAAGACAAAATACCCATGGAGGGATGGGGTGGGTTTGTTTTTACGCTGGCCTTTGTTCCATGCAGCAATATGGAAAAGCAAGATAAGGTTTTCTGCTACCCAGAGTACACTCGAAGCACAAGTGTAAGTCCCTCTCCTGTTCACAGGTGCTGAGCAGCTCAGCAAGAGCTGAACACAGTCACTGCATTTCCAGAGGTGTTTATGGACAGGAAACAGTTGCTATCTACTTATCCTCAGGGACAGCCCATTACAGCATTCACTTGGACAAAGCAAAAAGGAACAGAAACACAGGTGCTAATTAGCTGAAACCACTCACATTATACCATCATTCAACAAGCCTCTGGCCGTGTCTGTATCAATGCAACACCTCAGTTGGCCCACCTGAACACAGCAAGCTGACTGTATTAAGAGGTGATGAAAATTTTACTTAAATCTATGAAAAACATATTTTTAAAAGGACCACAGAAGCAAAATAAGTGAACTAAGTTGTACCAATGATACTGCAGAAGGGAGTGCAAAACTGGCTGAGGAAAATCAGGGGCCTGGGTCCCCTGGGGCACAGGACAAGCATTCTCAGCTGAGGCCCAAACACATGCCTCAGATACCAGAAAAGCGTGGAATAATTCCTGGATGGTTAAGAGCTTCATGAGGCATTTGCAGCAGCTCAGTCTGTCCCATGCAATATTTGATGCATGACATCAGGAAGACACTGCTCTCACCCTGCTTTAGCCCTCAAGATTTCATGTACATGTCCATCATGCCTTCCAAATGCCAGAATAAGCAACTTTCAGATTCACCCAGAGCTTTCAGATTCACCCAGATTCACCATACATTGACTCAAACAGATCATGAGAAGTAGTCCAACTTAAAGGGCCAAATTCTTGTTAAATGTACATTGTGGACCACAGAGTTATGTGACTGGTCCAGTGTGACCATCTCATTCACAGTTCAAGTCATTAATTTTCTTGTTCAAGGGAGCATTCATTGCTGATTGCACAAAAAAAGGTCTCCTGCTGTAGCCAACTCTGTTTATGAGGGTGATCTCCTTGATCTCAGATCCCTTGCAACCAACCTTCTCTCCTTGTAGCTCTTCCCTTCATAATACAAAGAAACTTCAAATCTGCTTTGGTCTCTCCCATCTTGAAAAACCCATGCCAAAACACATCAGCCACTCTGAGATCACCACAATAATCATCTAGAATTCCTTTCAAAAAAAGCCAAGTCTATAAACATCTAGTTTATGCTCTTACAGTCAATAGGAAATACTTCTAACAGTAACTCCACAGCCTGTTAGTCAGGCCTTCAGAAGCTTTGGCCATGGTCCTGCTATTGTGCTGTTTCTTTTCACATCTTCAGAGATAGCATTCCCTGCATCCTCCTCCTGCTTCCCTGAGTGCTACCCCAGTGTGTCCTCTACTGGACTCTCCTCATGCTTCACACCTCAGTTTCCTTCTGTAGTTTCATTAGCCCCCGTCCTTTTTGTTCCTTCTCTTTCCTTTCCACATTTCCTCTCATTTGCAAACACAAATTCAGCTTGCCTGATGACTTCCAAAATGCCACACCGTCTGTTCAAATGGAAATCTCAGCTTCTTTTCTCATATTTTTATGTGTGTGTTTAGCAATTACCACAAACTCATGATTACTAAAGCAGACATCTTAATTTTCTTCCAAAGACTCTCCTGCCCATTATCTTCTTTCCTTATGACTTCTGAACAATAACCATCTTCCTATTGCATCAGCCCATAACTGGAATATCATCTTCATCTTGGAGCTTGCTCTTGATTCTTGAATCTTGTGTCTAAGCTCTACCGTAGCCTGGCAGATGGCTTCCACATAGTGTCGCTAATAGGCCATCCATAGCATCCTGTCATCTGCAGAGATAAAATTCTCTTGACAGATTCAATCTTGTTCCACAGTTATTTATCCAAAATACTGCTTTAAAGGCCATTTTCCTAGACCATCCCTTTGGCAATGTTATTACTTTTATGCAAGCCTCCGCTCATTCCCTTCTCTCTTTCACATGAATAAGTTACATCTATAGTTTTTAAGTTTTCCACAGTTTACCCACAAGCCTCACCTCTTCTTCAATATCAAAAGATCAATTCTGTTGCAGCCCCAGGGATTCTATCAGCTCCAGTCCAGAGTTTGAAAATGTTTTATGCCCTGTGGGTGGCTTTTAGCTCCACTGAAGTCTGTGGAATGAGGGGGCCAAGATTTTGTCTTATAAATAATTCCTGAAATCAGTGAAATTATTTGCATTATGTAAAGTTAAGCATGTGCCTCAGGCAAGGTCTACTTCAGAAATGGTTTGCTGGTATCATTATGCAAGCACAACCCATCTTGGCACAACTGAAGCAGTTAATGCTGTCATAGGCACAGCCTATAGCAATGACACTGTCTTTTGTTGGTATAATTTATATTAGTGGGTTGAATTAAAAAAAGAAGTCAATTATTTCAGCAAAAGCATTTCTGGCAATTGAAATGCAACTGAATTAAGGCTGTTACTAGCATAGAAAAGTTCTAATAAACAAGCAAGCAAACAAATCACAACAAAACTCAATCCAAGAAACCTTCCTGACATAATCTCATCTAAGCTTCTTTTAAGGACTGGGACATGGGTATGAAAAAATCAGCCAAATTACAAAATCTAATCCTAACATACCTGTGTATGATATGCCTGTGGTTATGTAGACTTCCATCTAAAAAATACATCGTTTTTCCTGAAAAGTATGGACTTCTACTGCTAAATTTGAAAAACTGACAGCCCAAGAGAAAAAAAACCATTAAGCTTCAGTGTAGAATGTGATTCCTCACACTATTGCAGAAACACATGTAAATCAGGACATTAAAAGATACATCTGGGATTAAAGGACTGCTTAGACATGACATCATTGCTTGGCTTCTCCAGAGACTATCTTGGAAGAGTGATGATATCACTTAATGCTTATTGCCAGAATTACTCTTGCGGATACAGACAGCACCAGCGACGGCGTAGATGTAATGATGATCTAAAAGTGTCTAATCCATCAGCCAGACACCAGCAGTAGATCTCTACAATGCTAACGATATGCAAAGGAGTCACGGTGATTTTATAGTACTCTAATGTTAAAAGTTTTAAATACAAAACAGGGTTATTGATGGACCAAAAACACCAAGCTTCATGCTCACACTGAAAGTTTAGCTCTGGGTTGGTAAGTAGGACCATTATGCTTGTTTCCATCGTGTTATACTTATTTTACAGCTCTGCATTGTTACTGATTGCATTAGAATTATGTTAGTATAAACTTTCATAACATACTAAAAGGATGAGAATATATTTCTTTTTTCCCGGCTAAACTAAGAAATCATTGGGAGACATTTTTGCAGCTGCTTTTAAAAATCAAAGCTCCTGTTTAAAAGCACTTCCTCTGCCTACTAAAATTTTCAGTCTGCACATAAACCAGCATAGTTGTTGAACTTGGAAGAAACACTTTGCACTGTTATGTACAAGGCAGTGGGAGGGGCAGAGAAGTTACAGAATGATGAGGTACCTCTCTGGAACCAAAAGCATTGCTGGTACACTCTTCAAAGGAGCCGAAATGTGATGTCTCTGGATGAGACAATAATGTAACTAAATGTAGATCAGCATTTCCTAAACAGAACTCAGGAAACAGATGTTGCTGATAGAAGATGCACAGCATTTGATGCTTTTTAATGAACGTGGGACAAGTGGAAAGGTGTGTGTGTATTTCCATAGCCCTGTTTTTCGGGGGGGCTTTGCAGTCACTTACAGTCTAATATTTATCCAATTCCTACACAGCAGCTCTACTTAATGTTAAAGCTATTTTGTTCTACTTTAATAGCAATTTTTATGTTCCCTGAAAGCCTGGAAAATATACATTTATGTTCACTTATATGCATATCTGTTTCTTACCTCCATTAATGGAAAGTTATCTATTTTTCCATTCTTCTTCCACAATTCATTGCAAATATTCAAGGCTTCAACAATTCCTATCCAGCCCTTCAGTCCACTACACACAAAAGGAGGGTGCTCTACCCCACAGGAGTCTACGAATAACACTGTATACTTTATGGAGGACAATCTTTCACTGCAGCAATTCACAAAGATTTACAAAAGCCGCGAAGTTCCACAGCTCCGTGTATTAACATTTTAAGACAGAAGAAAGGAGTTACAAATGACTCAAGGGAACAAGCCCAAGCTCACAGCTTCTCAAGCAATGGATCAGACCAGCTCCTAGAAATTATTAGCTCCATTTATTCTGCCAAGCCCAATGCTGCTGCACATTAGAAAATCAAGAGGGATTTGTACGGCCTTGTGGACCATACACATTTTTAAGCCTCGTGAAATTAAAGAACCTCCTTTATTTTACTGCAATTGCTTTATGCCTGCATAAAAACTGGATTACTGAACATGTCTGTTTCTGCAATGGAAGTACCATAACAGCTGTAGACTGACAGTCTTCCACCAGAATGTATGCTTAGGGCAGAAACCCTGAGACAAATATCCCAACAGGAGCTACCCTGCCCCTGTACAAATGCATACATCCCATTCTGCACAGTGAGGTTATTTCTTTCCTAACTTTCACCCACACTCTGCCAAAAATCATCACATCACATTCTTTTATTATGATTGTTCAGTCATACCCTGAAACTGCCCCTTTTGGTCAGATTTCTCCTCTTAGGGTGGATAACAGCACTGCTCTTCTTTATTCCCAAATCCAGCACCCTCCAGGCACTAACAGGAGGAAAATTTCGAAACACATCCCAGGGGACATCACCCGGGAGGACAGCTTGACTAATTACAGTGATTACACTAATGGGAGAAGATGATCTCATTGGAACAACGGGACATTTGTCACATCCTACCCACTGGGAAAGGCTCACTTCCTATCCCCAGGGCTGCTATTTAGCTGCCCTACAGAGCTTGCCCCTCGGCACTTCTGCCTGCAAGTGTTCCCGCAGCTGCTCCCTGGGCAGAGGGGACAGCAGAACCCCTGTGAGACCTGGCTGCTGCAGGACAGGCTGTGGAGGAGGTCACAGCCATCAGGTGTGTCACCTGCAGTAAGGTGCTGAACCCAGCATCTCCCCTGAAGCTCCATGGAAGTCCCTGCAGGATACAGTACAATGCTACTAAATGGAATTAAGCACATTTGCTTCTTCTGCCACAGTATGTTCCCTATATGGAGCTATCTTCCTGGCTCCTCCTGGGTGGCCATGCTGCTTCCAAATGTTTCTTTTCCTCCAGGCAGCTCAGCTTCTCCTATTTCTGCCTGAGCCCAGCCTTGCAAAAAACCTTTTCAATGTAAGAGCTTCCCAAAACATCCACTCCCTCTCCACTTTCTTTCCCTCTTTTCCACCATCTTGCTCCAATCCTAATTTCCTCCTTCCGTCTGCCTGGATCTCTGTGAATCTCTGACTTATCCCAGTTGCTCAGCTTCTCATGGGCTATCCCACACTCACCTTTAAAGTTGCACAATGGCTAAACAAAACATCTGTCCCTGACATCTCCTACTGCCCTCTGGCACTTCAAATTAATGGGAGAAATGCATGTTGAGTATCAGCCAGCTCCCAAAAGGCAGAAAGGCAATTGTTTTCAAATCAAAACAGTTCACTCCGACAAGCTTCATCTCCCCACTCAGCCACCTTTATTCTTACTGATATGCTGTGTCCATGTACAGGTCCTTCTGTGATTTTCGCTCTTTCCTTCATCAGTCTCAGCTTTCTAATGGTTTATCATTTTCCCTGATAAACATGACATATCCAGTGTGCCCCACTGAGCAGCTTCCCATCCCGATGCATGACACTGCTCACAGCTTCTACACACTTCTATGCAAGCCTGACACCTGCTTTCAGCACATCACTGCACTTACTGAGTCTCATCCTATTTCTATAATAAATGCAAGTGCAACAGCTACAGAAGGGTTTTATGACTTTCCTTTGTAGTCTCACTTTAGCGCCGTGCTAACTTTGCGAGTTTACACTGCTTATTTTCTTCCAACACAGCATAAAGAGCAAAATTATACATTCCCAGAGGGGCTTTCTTTTGCTTATTACTTCCCTCTTTTAATGCATTTATTAGAGCTTCTGAATTAACAGTGGCAGATGCAGGCAAAGAAAGAAAATTTTAATTTTGCAAATAATAATGGATTACAATACATTAACATTACTGTAAAACCTACAAAGTGGAAGCACTCAAGGGATGTAGGAGCAATTAATGTAGTTAGTTTATTTACCTAACTCTGGCACTGCTTGGGCATTCAGAAGCAACTCAAATTCTGTTTACATAGGCAGAGCCATAATGCTTCTTCACACACAAATAGCCTGTTCAGGATTCAGGGGGATATCAGCTGCTTCAGGCAAAGGAAAATATGAAAATGTAGACTGAAATAGCAACTTTAAACACATCTTTAAAACTTTAAAAACAGATTGCCTCCATTAAAAGAGTGGGCAGGAATAAGATATTAGTACGGTTATGGTATAAAGACAGTTCTCAGCTCTCAAGAGCTCCATATTTCTGCTATTCTGAGAGGTACTCTGTACTAGTTACAAACAATTGCTGTTTATTATATGCTTTTATCATTCTAAAATAAGAGTTTTCAGGAAGAAATAAACTAAAGTTAGGCATAGATGTCCACTCAAGTTAAAAGAGATATATATAAAACAAAGCCTCTAATTTCAAAGAAAAAAATAATACAAACACTTAAAATCAAAGCAACCATTAGGGCTGGGAAAAATTAGCAAATGCCTCATTTAAATGCAATGTCAACATGTAACTCACAGAGAGAGCTGCCTCCTGCACATCTGCAAATTTGATTCAAAAGCCTGAATTCATGCACTTTGACCAAAATCATAGCCTGTGCATTGGAAACAAAAGTACCCAGCCCACTGAGTGTCCAGTTCTGTTTTAAGCAGCAATCACCATGGCAAAGACAAGGCAACTTTAGAACTCCAAAAATTAAGCTATTCCAAAACATAAGATTCAAACGCATGCGGAATTCATCACGTCCAAATGAAGGCAACAAAGAAGCTGAGGATTTAGAGCCCTTAGTTGCAACTGAAATGGGTTCAACTAAAGTCAGACAGACTTTAGTTGAACCATAGCTGAATGGATGAAGATGCCATCCTATACAAGCAAGGTACACCCTGGGAACTGACTTCTAACAAAACTTCAAAACCTTATCTGCCCAAAATAAATTAGCAACAAAAATCAAGCCTCTCCAGCAGTAAAAAAGGCAACACAACTCTAAGTTGTGACCAGAGATATGCATGTCTTGATGGATTTATTATGGAATGCAGTTGATCCGAGAAAATGGTGAATTCTGGCAAAATAGCCAAGTGAAAAATGGCAAAGTAGTGCAGAAACTTCCAGCAGCTGCAGTCACCAGCAGCACCTTCTTCTAGCTGCCACTAGGCACAGTAACTCCAGCAGCACTACACTGGAGGAAAACCAGGCAAAACCACTCTTCAATGGCAATGTTCACCCTGCGCGCTGGGCAACAAGTCAAGAGGGGACACAGCTGGGACAGATGACCCCAAGTGACCAAAGGGATATCCCACAGCCCTTAGTGCTGTGCTCAGCAATAAAAGCTCAGGGAAAGGAGGGTACAGGAGGGTTGTTTGCTGTTACAGCATTTGCCATCCCAAGGAAGCGTTTTGCCCACCTACAGGAAGGGGCTAAACATCTGCCTGCTGATGGGAAGGAGCTCCTGGTTTCTCTGCTTGCACACAGAGCTTTGCTTCCCTCAAACTGATCTTTTCTCACTTTTGCTCTCCCAGCTCTCTCCCCCATCCCACTGGAGGGGGGCAGCAGGCAGTGAGCAATTGGCCAGTGGGTGTTCGGTTGCTGGCCTGGGTCAATCTACCACACGTTCCCACTGTGTAAAATATATAATTGTACTTCAGTGAACAATATAAATTCAATTTACTGGATTTCCTCTTGTAATAAAAGATCATAGGCACACGCACACATGTATTTAAAATATTCCCATTAATCTGTTCATTTTTTCCATCTGCTTTCCTTACTGTGAATGTTGTACCTGTTTTATTTCCCACTATGAGCTGATAGTTTGTTTTAATACTATGAACCTGGTTCATACTGATTGATTTTCACTGCTTGATGCTACTGTGAAACTATAAAATTTCCTTTATTTCTGTTTTTAGTGCTTAAATAGAGCTATCTGGAAATGACTTTATTTTTAAATCTCTTTTCTATTATTCTACTTTCTATTCAGAGGCTGCACTGCATAGTTTGAGTTGAAATTACAAAAGAGAAGAGTCTTCAATTTTTCAGCTTAATCAATAAAATGATAATAAATCCAAACATTTGTTTTAGGCAAAGGAATAAGGAAATCTTATCCATTTCCCAGTTTCACAGATCATATCACTACTCTTCACTACCTCAAAGCAAGTTTTCCCATTGGTCTTAAACTTGCTGCTACAATTCTAACCGGATACAACCTTCCCTTTGCCTTTTACAGAAGTGCCTCAAATGTAAAATTTTCAGAAACAAGTACAGCAGTAAGAGATCTCTCTATTCTTCAAGAACAGTTTCAAACAGTTTGCAGAGTTCAACTTTCAAAAGTGCTACTTCCTTTTCCCTTAGCACACCGGGTCTCATTAAAAAGATTCAGGCAAAGTGCCAAAATAGCTAAAAAAAAAAATCTCATTTTTGAGGCCATCAATTACATTTAAGTTTGTTATTTCCATAAAACATCTACCTGTACCTTTACATACTGCAGTATCTCCATAAATCTGATCATATGTGACTCTGGAAACCCGTCATTAACATTTATAATTCATATACCTCATTTGAAACTTTTATCCAGTGAGAATGTTTTCATTAGTTTTAAACTGTCTTTACAATGACTGACCCATGGCAGCCCGAGACTGAAATTTTATTTCCAACCAGTATTTTACTCCTGTACAAAGTGCCTGCAAATTATCTCAGCCAAGCTGCTCATTAGAACTCAGCTCCTGTATCATAACAGGGTTTAACAAACAAGCAGAACTGAACCTGTGTTTCAGTGGTTTAATACCAAAATTCAAAAAAAACCTGCATACATCAGATGTAACGGTAACACTGTGCACACTGCCTTATACAAAAATATTAAACAGCTGGATCAGACATCCTACTGCAGTTACAGAGCCATGTAAAACACCAGGGAATGCCACAAATTAAAGCAACAATGTTAGTAGTCAGCTGATGTAACTTGCCATCCATTAATGGGTTTAACCTCCATGAAGTCATCAGGTGAGAGTCAGAAGTGACTCCAAAAAAATCACTCCACTATTACTTACTGGTGGTATTTTTGTCATTTGCCTGTTCCTACGTAGCACTATCTCTTGGCTATGATGATATTCTGGCACATCCATTAGCAGTTTCCCCTGTTCTTGACAATGCTCTGCCATCTCTGAGTGGATGCTGAGGCAGAATGCAAGACCAGGATGATCTCATCCCTCTGTTGAGCATTCAGCTCCGCACTTCCAGTAATAAAACTGCTGAAGTGTTAAGCCAATTGCATGATCTTCTATTAGCCTAATGCAAGTTCTTGTAAGGACCTGATTTACACAAGCCACCTCAATTCTTGCTGAAGAACAGGGAGACTTCTTCCTAGGCAAAACAAATTTTGGTTTGATCATCATTTCTCGATGTATAGGCGCCATGATTTAACCCCAGCTGGCAACCACACAGCTGCCTGTCACTCCCACCCCCCCACTACCCTGATGGAATTGGGAGGAGAAGCAGAAAAAAAAAATTAGAACTCCTGGGTTGAGAGAAGAACATTTCAATCATTGAAACAAAGTGAAATATTATAATCATACTAATGCCAATAATAACAATAATAATAATAATAATTGCAATGGAAAGGAGAAAGAGGAATAAAAAGCCCCATAAAAGCAAGTGATGCACAGCACATCATCCCACCACTGACCGATGGCCAGCCTGTCCCCCAGCGGTGATCGGTGGCTGCAGGCCAACTCCCCCCAGTTTATATCCTGAGCATGACATTCTGTGGTATGGAACATCCCTCTGGCCAGTTTGGATCAGCTGTCCTGGCCATGCTCCTTCCCTTCTTGTGCACCTCCTCGCTGGCAGAGCGTGGGAAACTGAAAAGTCCTTAATTTAGAGTAAGCACTACATAGCAACAACTAAAATATCAGTGTTATCACCATTCTTCTCATACTAAATCCAAAACACAGCACTGTAACAGATACCATGAAGAAAAGTAACTCTATTACAGCTAAAAGCAGGACAACGGGCAAAAAAAAGAATAAAGGTATTCAGCAGTATTTCCCTCAGCCATAACGTAAGAAGGGGCTGAAGAGTGAAGACATGCTCTGCAAGTTACATAGGAGTGCCACAGTTATCCTTCCTCAGTAAAATATTCTTGCAGTTGCCCCCGTGTTGAAAGCTTTCAATCTTGTGATTTTTTTTTTTTTTACTTCCAAGAGTAAAAGCAGAAGGACAAAATATTTGTGCAGGACACAAACAGATTTTGGATGAAAATTAAAGACATCCCTTTGCAATCAAGAAGAGAGAAGAGCTTTCCAGCAGATAGCTCAGGAACTAAGATGATACAAATAAAGTAAGTTTCCACTGAAAATTCCCTTTTTTTACACATTCTTAAGCTTTTATCATTCTCCCATAGGAGATGACCAAATCCTGCTGACTTCTGTGGAGGAAGGCCAAAGTTTGCAGCAGTTGAGAAAGCTGCACTTTGCTCCCCAGGAATATGAAACTGTCTCTTTCTGGAGAAAAGCTGCATTCAAAATGAGAAATCAGAAGAGCCAAAGTCCTGGTTATTGTCCCATAACATTAAATAAAGTGAAAACACAGCACAGTTATGTATTACACACACAGAGCCTGACATTTTCATTGCTAATGTCACCTACAGCTTAAGACTTTTTTCTCCATAAATCAAGAAAGATATTTTTTATCCCTTCAGAAAGAAGGCTATATTTCACAAAACAATGTCACAGCTGTCACACACTAACCACATCCATTTAATAAAAAAGATTATATGGTCCACAAGCAAAAAGCCAATCCCGAGCCACATGTATCTCCCCATTTTTGACCATCTTAATAGTTTCAAAAACCAAGCAGGGGAAGTCTCCTGTCATCTAACTTCTGATGTCCAGCCTATGCTTTCCCACACTATTCCTGGTGTTCTTGTTAGCACTGAGAAACAAGCACCTCTCAGACTTACCTGTTCTTGATACTGCCTGTAAGAGCAGAGAGATACCATCTGGAGGGTATAGAACAGACTATTTGAGTTGGAAAGGACCTACAACCATCTGATCCAACTGCCTGACCAGCTGAGGGCTGACCAAGTCACAGCATATTGCTAAAGGCATTGTCCAAACTCCTCTTACACACTGGCAGTTGTGGGGCGTTGACCACCTCTCTAGAAGCCTGTTCCAGTGTTTGACCATCCTCTCAGTAGAGAAATGCTCCCCAGTGTCCAGTCCAAGCCTCCTCTGGTGTAGCTTTGAACTATTCCCATGCATCCTATCACTGGATACCAGGAAGAAGGGATCAGCACCTCCCTCTCCACTTCCCCTTCTCAGGAAGCTGCAAGAGCAATGAGGTCACCCCTCAGCCTTCTTTTCTCCAAACTAGAGAAACACAAAGTCCTCAGTTGCTCCTCATAGGACATTCCTTCCAGCCCTTACACCAGGTTTTTTATCCTCTGGATCCATTCAAGGATCCTTCTTAAACTGTGGGGCCCAGAACTGCATGCTGTACTCAAGGTGAGGCAGCACCAACACTGAACACAGAGGGATGATCACCCTTTTTGATGGGCTGGTTCTACCATGTTCGATGTACCCAGGGTGGAATTTGACCTCTGGGCTGCAAGGCAAAATGGTGACTTCTGCTGAGCTGCTGCCAACCAGCACCCCCAGATCCCTGCTGCTCTCCAGCCACTCTTCTACCAATTTATATTTGTGCTCAGCATTCCTTGATCCCAGGTGCAGGATCCAGCTACATTTCAGCTTGCCAAATTTCATCCCATTAATCATAGCCCAATGCTCCAATCTATCTATATCCCCCTGAAAGGCCTCCTGTCCTTCCAGGGAGCTAACAGCACCTCCCAGTGTGGTATTGTCAGCAAATTTGCTAATGGTACAGTAGAATCCTACATTCAGGATAAATATACTGATAAATATACTGATAATTCAGTGATAAATATACCGAACAAGCCTAGAGCTGAACCCTGAGGAACCCTGCTGGTGAATGGCTGCCAGCCAGATGAAGCCCCATTCACTACAACCCTTTGAGCCCTGTCCTTCAGCCAGTTTTTCACCCAGCACAACATGAACCCCCTCATCCCACAGTTGGTCAGCTTGTCCAGAAGGATCCTGAGAGGGTATCAGTATCAAATGTCTTCCTAAAATCCAGAAAAATTACCCATCCCCTGCCCTCCCTTCATCCACTAGGCAGGGGACCTTACCATACAAAGAGATCAAATTAGTTAAGCAGGACTTTCCCTTTGTGAACCCATGCTCACTGTACCTGATGACTGCATTATTCTTCAAGTGTCTTTCAACAGTACCCAGTGTAATTTTCTCCACAGATTCTTCCAGAAAAAGGTCAGACTAACAGGTCTGTAATCCTCTGGATTTTCCCTCCTGCCCTTTTTGTAGCTTGGAATAGCACTGGCTAGCTTCCAGTTTGTGAGGGACCTCCCAAGAGACCTTTGGTGGATGACTGAGAGAGGTCCTGCCATAACATCCACTAGCTCCTTCAGAACTCCAGGATGAATCCCATCAAGCCCCATGGCCTTGGGAACATTTAGTTGATACAACTGGTCCCTTACAGTATCAGTGTCAACAAGTGGAAAGTCACTGTTCCCACACTTGTGGTCCTCCAACTAGGAGGACTGGGAAGCCCCAGGTCTATCAGGATTATCAAACACTGAGGATGACTCTGATTTTTCTTCATTCCCTACAGCTGCACTCCCAGATTTTAGTCCCTACACAACAGGAAAGGTTCTTCAACACTGCAGAGCAAGAGCTACTATGAGAATCTGTAACACCAGGAGCCAATACAGCTTTTTATAACAAACTTTCTACCCAAACCCATTCTCAGAAAAATGTGTAGAAACCTCAAATATTTTAACTTTTAAATTGTTTTTTAATTGCTGCAGTGAATCTACTACTGATCTGCACTGGCTATTCCATATCTTGTAAACATCTACTAGCCCTCACAGGAAATCAGCAAAAGAACACACAACCACTTTTCAAACCACCTTTTCTACAATCCTTTCAAGCATAGTCCCATGTATCATAAATTAATATCTCTTTCCCTTGATCTCTCATTCTGTACTGTTACCCCATTAACAACAAAACCACTTTGTACCTCTTACCTCCACATCAAAATTGGAATGACCTGCCATGCCCAAGAAAATGCACAACATTCAAATAGTAAAGCAAATTAAAGCCCATAGATCATAATCTGATCTTGACACTGAATTTGCTAGGGTGCAATCCTTATCAGAAGGAAGATCTAAGTGGCAGCACACAGGATTGGAGTCTCACTTTTTACCTAGATCTACTTCACAAAGGGTCTTTTATATCCATATTTTAAGTCCTGTTTCACTTTCTCAGTGTTACCTGTACCCATAGTGATGCTGCATTTAAATTTCCAACTTGCTTGAAAATCGCCTTCCTCCACAGTGAGTGGGAGGTTTTTTTCCTGCTGAAAACAAAGGAATGTATCAAAATCAAAGTATAATCTGAATTTCCACTGAACAGTGGTTTTTTTCCCCTTGGATTTGTCAGCTTTGTTTTGACTTTTTAGTTAAAAGTGCATCTTGTAAAATATAATTTTTAAAGCATTATTGTAATTTGAAATTATGAAAGATAGAATCGTTAAGGTTAAAAAATACCTCCAGGATCATCAAGTGCAACCTTTGACCTATTAACAACCAGAGAGGGACTCTTCGTCAGGAACTGTGGTGATGAGACAAGGATAATAATACAAATTGAAAGAGGGAAAATTTAGGTTAGGTATTAGGAAGAAATTTTTTACCATGAGGGCGGTGAGACACTGGAACAGGTTGACCAGGGAGCCTATGGATGCCCCAATCCTGGAAGTGTTCCAAACCAGGCTGGATAAGGCCTTGAGCAACCTGGTCTACAGGGAGGAGTTCCTGTCCGTGGCAGGGGGTTGGGACCAGATGATCTTCAAGGTCCATTCCAACCCCACAACATTCTATGATTCTATGTCAAATATTCTATGATTCTATGTCAACTAAACCACAGCGCTAAGTGCTGCCTCCAGTCATTCCCTGAACACTTCCAGGAATGGTGACTCCATCACTTCCCTGGGCAGCCCATGCCAATGCCTGACTACCCTCTCAGTGAAGAAATTCTTCCTGATGTCCCACCTGAACCCTGGCATAGCTTGAGGCCATTCCCTCTCATCTGGTCACTGGTTGCCTGGGAGAAGAGGCTGACCCCCACCTGGCTCCAGCCCCTTTCAGGTTCCATTCCTTTCTTACATGTGGGGATATCCCCAGGAAACATGCGTCATTGTACTCGGTGTACCTATGTAGCGGCAAATCTGGGGTTTTGTAGGTAAACCTCTCATTTTGTCATGGAAATCTGGTCTTCAAGGAATGTGATAGGCAGAATCAGCACACTTAAATGAATTTTTGAAGCAGATTGTGACTGTTCACTCAGCTACAGCTCACGTTTTGACTTAACATGCTGTTCACACCAAGGCCTGTCACATGCTGGGAGCAACAGGTCTGATGGACACAGCGGGCAGGGAGAGAGAACGGCCATTCTGCAGCTGCTCTTACCTGCACTGTGCTATCCCCTGCAGCTCTCACCTCTCCTGGCTCTGCAAAGTACCTGCCTGGTTCCTTCGAAATCCTCTAACTGGCAGAAATAGCACAGACAGCTTCCAAGCTGGGAAGTATAAAGCTGTCAGCTTAACCAAACTGACGCAGATCTAACACAGCAGCAGGACGGCAGATGCTTTAAAAATAAAACAAATACAAAACAAAACAAAAAAATCCCACCTGATATCATGTTTGTAAACTTTGACCACCATTTCTCCTGTTCTAGCTCAACAACTTAATCAACCTTTCCAAATTTGTGGTTTTTTAATTCTAATCCTCAAAGCACTACATGAAGACTAAAAGAGAATAGTTTATCTCAATACATTCTATCTTTCTCATCACTTTTTATTTGCTCAAGATAAACTGGAAACCCCTTCAAACAGGATCAGCATTTGAACTGAAACATGCTATAAAATATAGAAAGAAGTTTTCCCATGGAAAGAGGAATGCAATCAATTAAAATTCATTACTCTACACATCTTCAAGATAGTTGTTTCAACATCTAGATTGTAAGGAAGTCCTCCCTGTAGCAAAGTCACCTTTATGGATGCCATTATTTTACTTTAGGAGATAAAAGCAACCTTGCCATACAAAGGCTACTTGTCTGCATCATTCAAATATGTGTATATGACTTCTGGGCTCCACTGACGCCTCAAGCCTCAGAGAGCCTGGTGTGCATTTTGTTCAAAGTCAATGCCACGTGTCTGACAGTTGGTAAATTGAGTCTCTCATTTCCTGGGCAGGATTCCTCCCTTGTTATCTTTCAGCACCCTGAAAAAGATTGCTTTCAAAATTGAACTTGTCAAGTCAACCGCTTCCCTCCTGAGCAATCTCTAGAATGTGCACCTTCCGAGTCGATGTGTTGTCATTCATTCCTTCACTTAGAGCACCTTGAGAGTCAATGCAATGAAAAAAAACCTTGGCAGCCCACTGGCAGTGATGATGGTTAACTCATAATGCAATGGAATTGAGGAAGCGTTCAGTGTGCACACATGCATCCATGCATTTAACCACACACCTCTGGCTACATGCCTACAAACACCTCGGGCTGTCATTGCCACTTGCAGACCTGGGGTTACCAAATCTCAAATGAAATCAGAAAAGTAGATGAAGTGTAGCAAAGAGCAGTCTGTGAGTTAACTGCATGGCATTTCTGTTGCCGAGCCAAAGATTTAGGATTTACACAGCAGCTTCTGCACCATCCAGAATACTGAGCAATACTGAATGGGGCAAATGCAAGGGCTGGCACCTGCTGGTACACCACTGTAAGCAGTCAAGCCTACAAACACATTCATAAAGTTAAGTACCTGGTTTTGTGCTCTGTTAGAGAACTACAAGTTTAAACAACAGTTCAAGGTTAAGAAATTGCATACACAGCTTCACTGAAACCCAGATCTGAAGCCAAAGGAATTTCAAATTGTCTAGAGACTGAGCAACACTATCTTAAGTGAGCAGTTAGCTTGTGGAGGGTACATGAGAGACTGACAAAACCTGTAGGAAGCTTTTTATTTACTCCTTCAGGGAACCTAACTATACCCAAATGGCTCATCAAGCCAACAACTGTAGGTGGACAGGGATGAACAGGAGATGTACCCTGGGAGGGAACCAAAGCCCATTCCAAGAAACAGGTAGGAAATAATACTATAACAGAATAGAGCAGCTCTGCAACTGTGTCCAAGGGAAAGAACTAATCAGCCAGAATATACTGCCTGGAATTGTATTTCCTTTCATACTCAGGGCTTTCCCAAGAGGAAACTAATACTGGACAGGAAACAAGGATTTGCAAGGAAATGTAATGCAACAAGTCATTAAAAATTAGCAAACATAGTTTTCTTGTTAGCAAATTAGGTACAACAGCAGAATACTTGCTCCCCGCAGTCTCAGTTTGTGAGGTATTTCATATTGGGGAGGGTCTCAACTGGCTCAGCCATGTTCAAATTCAGGCATTACCAGGCCTCCTGGAGACATTTACTGCACAGCATCTTTGTACTTGCTGCATTCTTCACAGCACTAGGAGATGCTGGAGATCTTCTCACTTGGAAAGCAATTCTTCTAAATTGGAAAGAAGGCACAACACCTTCCCATCATGCTGTCATATTGGATTTTGAACTCTTTTTGACACTAGATTGTGTCAAAAAGGAAATAAAAATAAAAACGCAAATTGACAGCTTCTGCAAAGCTTGGGAACTTTGTTTGAACTCAATTAATCTGGTTTAGAAACTATTCTCTAACACCATCTGACAGGCAGCAAGGAACAGAGGTTCTCAAAAGGAAAGTGGCTGCTGCAAAACTTGGCCTTTGCTCCTCTTTCTTAGAGGCACAAAAGAGAATGAAAAAAAAAAAAAAGGGAATAACACATCCAGGAGCCATTAGGGGTATGAGGGACCACTGCAATCAAGGATTCTAAGAAATGAACATTGTGTTTCCACAGTCTGCTTTTCTATAGGAACGGAGATACGAACATACACACATGATAAATACAAATACATTATGAAGAGAGTAAGCTGTCTTGCAGAAATTTCTGCTCAATGTTTGCTTGACTACAAGTTAGGCTGTGAAGTATCTTGACGTTTTTCCACATGTGATTATCAAACTGGTTAAAAAATTGGTTTTGTCACAATGAGCTCTGTCACAGATTTCCCACAGAACAAGGAGGCAGAGAGAATGCTTGGACTTCTCTCTGTTCAGAATGACTGATCTTCATGAACATGTTTTTCTGTATCCTTGTACTACTAAATGTGTTTCTGCTAACGTGCATCTAATGATGTGCCCCAAAGATTTTAAAGGAGGTGGTTCAGCAGGAGGTGGCAGCTCCATGGGCTGCTCTCCATGGATTACACATTACCTTTGCTGATTTCCTTGTCCACATGCACTAGGTGAGAGGAGACAGACGACACCCTCCTATATATGCTGTATCCTCTCTAACCCAGACAGCATAAGAGAGCTCTCCCATGCAGTGCATGTCACTTCCTAGTAGGGATAGCTGAAATTAAAGCCTCCCTGATAGAGAATCTGGTCATTCTTTTCTCTTTTTCCCAGTAAAATCTACTGCCCTCCTTGGGCTTTGCTGGCATGCCGCTTCATGTTGACCTTGGCAATAAACACTTTTAAAATTACAGAGATTTCCCATTGTGATCAGACAATAAACATTTTTAGTTACGTGTTTGCCAAGGCAAGGGGCAGAGAAGCACTGACCAACCAGTGCAAGTTAATGTCTGTGAGGACACTGCAATTTAAGTCCAAGGGCTTGCCAGGTGTACATCAAGGGACACAGCTAACATCTGTCATGAGAATCTCCATTTTTATATCCCTTTGCATTTGGAACAGAACGAGATAATAGCAAAATTACCCATACTTAGCAAGACCTCGTTACTCAAAGCACTTTGGAGAACACTCTTTATACCTATGGAAAGCTTCATAACATGCTTGCAGCCTCTTTTCTATATTTAGGTTTGAATATTGCAACTTCTGCAGGAATACTACCAAAAAAAGAGGTCAGTAACTGTTAAACAGAATTTCATTTGCTGTCATTTATCGTATCAGGCTGCTTTTCAAAAAGCAATATGAAATCAAGTTTGTTGAAATTCATCCATATGACGAATGCCTATTTCCTGTCTCTGCTTCAATTTTATAGTGACATGTCTACCCTTATTAGATTTAGTACCTGCTGAAGTCAAAAGAAAAAAATTCTAAATGGCAAAGAATATCTAAATCTGTGCCACAGACATGTCCAGAAATCATTAACTAAAGGGCTGCCTAAACTCCAAAACCCAGGACAACCCAAGTATCTTCCACTTGCACACTATGAAAATTTTAAAAAATACTGTGAAGCTCTCAAGTCCTTCAGAAAGTTTCTATTACACTATAAAGCAATAGATAAAATTATTTAGCAAAATTAAGAAAACAAAAAAAAAACCCACCACCTATTTTCAAGACTGTAGAAGAATTATTCAGTTGATATGAAGGAATTGTGCAGCTTTAACCTCAAACAAAATTTCAAAGAGCTCTGTAAAAACAGAAAGACATGATGAGACTGAGCCTGTAAACAGACCTTGCATCTTCCAAAACCATTACAAACAGCATCAACACACTTTCAGAAAAGGTAAGCTTAAATTATTAAGTTAATAGGAGTGTAACATGCACTTGGACTGTGAAAAGGACTTCCAGAATGCCAAATTTCTTTGATAATTCCACTGGCACAACTAGTTTATAAATTCATGATACGGAATAGATGACTCACTCTTAGCCTACCTTTAGTGTCCTCATACTGATAACTCTTAAGACCATTATTAGATGAGAGCAGCTTTCATAATTATGATAGTCAGCATGAAGAGCATGGGGGTGGTGGGTAAATTAAACTTAAGCTACAATTTACCAGTCATATCAGGAGCTGGTATAAAATTGCAGCACTCTATTAAGGCTGTAGTTCCACATAATTATTTTTACTGACTGCACATCTGATTTAAGAGGGCTAACTCTCCCTCCCAGCTCTGATCTCCTCCCAGCAGAGTCCACTTCCACCTTACTTAAGCTGATTCAGTTACTCTCAATGCCACGCTCTAAACTAGAGCTGTGAAATCATGTTGATAAAATAATGTAAACATAAATAAATGAAACTTTAATGAAGCTACGGTAACTTCCACCAGTTTTGAACCTGACCCTCTGTTGTTCATGAACTGTAACTACTTCTAGATTTCGGGAACATGTTTGTGTTTCTGTCATTTGTGTCTGAACACTGACTGCAGGGAGACAGTGACATTGAAACAGACCATCACATTCATCAGCTGCTCACAGAGTGCAAAGTGTTGGGGTTATTTTGGTCAGTGCTATAGTCTAATATATGTATCACACTTCCCCCTTAGCATGAATGAAAGGTGAGGGTGAGCTCATGTTTGCAGATCGTTTTAAACATACTGGAAATAGCTGAGCTATCACACCAAATTTCTGTGAAGCTTCATCCAAACAATAATGAAACTGTAAGGTCCACAGAGGTGAACAGCATTTATTTTTTCAGTTTTAAATATTGCTACTCTGCCCTCAGCCTTCGTTGCAGCACAGTTGAGGCCTGCACTCCTTGTTTGGGAACCTTGGAGGAAGCTGCTCTGGGGTTTTTTTGGGGGCTGAGACTCTACCATTTGGCCTCCAGCTGAGCTGCAGCATCAATCCTGGAGTGACAGCAGAGCTCCCGCATTCAGCAGTTCGTGCCTTTAGACGAGCACAAATAATTCACAGGCCAGTGGGTGACTATGACAGATGGCAGCCCCTGAGTGATGAAGGCCAAGTTCTCTGCTGAAGTGAACAGGGACAGCATGGCAGGAAAGCCAGGCAAGCAGGGAGCCCAACCTATCCAAAGTCACAGAGCAATTTCTGTATATTAACAACTACTCATTTTCATTTCATCAGAACCTTAGAGCCTCTCCCTGTTTCCATTCCCTTTACTTCTAATTTTCCCTCCTTCAGTACTCTTCCCTTGCCTTTTTCCATTAGACACTTTTCCATTAGACACATCTCATCCCCTCATGTATCACTTCAGGGGATGCACTGACCTTCTCCTCTCATTTTCTGAGCCAAATATCCTTGTCTGACTTAAGAGATGTTTCCACATTTAAACTCTACAGTTATGAAAGAGATGGTGGCAAAGGGTGGGAGGTTTGTGGAGTCAGCACACAGATACACAGTGCAGGGTTTCAATCTGTGGTAACACGTTTTTAGATGGAGCATCGAGAAGACTGTTTGCTTCTGCTAGTTTAAATAAAATGAAAGGCCACAATTCTGAACCTGACTCGTTACTGGGCACCATCTCTGAGCTACTTTAAAGCAAGCAGTGAGGTACAGAAGCAATACCAGCTGTAGGTCCTGATATGCTTAGAAATTAATCAAAGTAGTTATTTTAGAACACTTTCAAGTGGTTTCAAGAGTTCAATTTCTATAGAGATACTCTTGCCTCAGAACAAATGTCCTCATAGGGGATTAGATCTATATAATTAATTTAAAGTAGCTTATTTTAGGAAAAGTCCAAGAATAGACAGATCTTAGGATCTGGCTGATCACACAGCGAAACCTTTACAATCAAATTCACTTTCCCTACAGCTTTGTTCATTTTGTTTCAACTTCATTTCAAGTCTTTACTGGCTACTTAGGTCACTTCCACTACAACCTGTGATCTTACAAAAGAAACCAGAAAAGGAAAAGTATCTTGAGGAGAAACAGGGACAGGGACAGGGACAGGGACAGGGACAGGGACAGGGACAGGGACAGGGACAGGGATAGGGATAGGGATAGGGATAGGGACAGGGACAGGGATAGGGATAGGGATAGGCAGGGCTATAGAGTACAGCATTTCCACCTCTAGCAATCAGCCATAAAAACTTGTGGGTTGAAACCAGGGGGAGATCTCTCATGCCACCAGGCAAGGAGCTAATGCACAAAGCTGTGACACAGTGCTACTCAACACCAAGCAAGCAGAAGATACGGTGTGCTCCAGGATAATATTATTTTAATCTCTCTTTTTTCCAAGTTGACCAGCCAACAATACTATGAGCTCGACTGAAGGAGACAGGTTTGAAGTTTGTTTTAAACCTCTTCATATAGATGAGAGTCTTTGAATTGAAAAGACAGCGGATCAGGACTTTCGTGTGGCTCCTATCCCTCACTGTGAGACTACACCCAGCAGCCAAAAAATAAAAAAGAGGTTCTGCCTCCTTACTACCTTGCTCCCTCTTCTCTGTGCCTGGTGAAGTCCTGGTCAAACTGAGGGGGAGAAGAGCTCATCGGCAATTGCAACAGAAGGAAAACATCACATCTCATGCTTATAAAACCCTATCACTTTGAACACCACTGAGAAATTCAAACTGCCAGTAACTGCCATTTTCTTTGAAAGAAGATGGGCTTCATAGTGAAGAAAGGAAGAATCACATATACTGCTAATCACCTTGCATGACTTGTTTTTCCACCTGACTTGTTTCCACCACAGAGTGTGCTTTGTGCAAACTTCTCTGTTCAGAGCACAGAGCTTTTTTTTTCCTTCCCTTTTCCTGAACTCCAGGAAAGACTCCCCACCATCACTATCTCCTCAGGTTACATTGGCAAAGCTCCAGATGGCAAACAAATGCTGATTCAAAGGATTCTCTCTCTGCCCCTTTGCTACACATCCATTCGTGTGGAGTTCAGCAGAAAAAAAACCAACAGTGATAACTCTGACACTGTGGCACAATTCACCACAGAAGACACACAAGATGTGTAAAAAGCAGAGGTTAGAGATTTTTTTCTGAAACAGATATTCTGTGTGCTGTAATCCCACTTGGTAACATATGCAATGCTTGAAAACCTGTCATGTCAGAAATGCTAGCATTTTCCAAATGTATTATACCCACTAGCATCACCTTTACGACCTTTTTTCTTGAGGGTCTCCAAGGAGTTTAAAGACCAGCTTGTGTCTACACTAATATGTAGATCAAAGCCAGCTCAGACCCAAGTCCTCCTTTCAGTACCCTCCACATTGTATCTTCGCAGCCAAATATTTTCCAAAGAGCCCTTTACTCAATTTTTCAGAGGAGCTCTGGTGCACCACTTAAGCAGCTGAAAAGGGCAAGAGCTGTTATATATGTGCTTGGAGCTCTGCTGGTGTCAAGATGACACCAAAGGTCAGACTTTTTCCATACCAAAGGGACATGAAGCATCCTAAGCACCTGGAAAACAGAGCCACACATTTAAGAAATCAGGAACTGAGTTGGTAACTTTTGTCTCATTCTTCTATAGCCATTAAACACACCCTAAATCAGAAAGCAAATATTCAGTACCATCTCTGACCACATGAAGTTGTTCCTGTTTTTAGTCTCTTTACCCACTCTGAGCCAATCTTATCACCATTGCTTTCAGAAGCCTGATTTTATCTTTTTATCACTGCTGCTACAAGACAGCTTGAGTGCAATGAACATGTCTGTAATGAAATCAGCTGACCCAGAAAAAAAGTGCTAACACCAGTCTAGATTAAAAAACAAGTACAAGTAGATGTTCTCTCTGACTGCAGGCAGTCCATGCTAAAATGCTGGAGCAATAGAGGCACTGTAAAAAAAGACTGGAATCAAGGTCCCCTGATTCTGCCCTTATGCCAGTTTGCTAAGCTTTCCTAAATTTTCCACAGGTTTAAGCATGTGAATGACCTACTTAAAACAACGTAATTAAAATAAGCAAGAGTGTAATTATCTTTGCTATAAGAAGGTCTAAAGTTTTCTATTATTTTTTCCTCAAAAAGCAAAAGCTTTCTTAGATGTTGTATTGTTAAGACAAAGCAATTTATTTTTACAGGCTTCAATTCAAGACTCTTTTCAAAAATGTGGATATTCATTCACTGACACAAAATTTGCTTAATAATACATGCCTGTTCTACTTATTTGTTTCATTTACCTTACAGTTTTCTCTAATATGAGGAAAGCTCCTTCATGAAAGGACAGATTTTTTCATGTGTCAAGCCTAGGATCTACCAGACTCCAAAAACATGTGTAGCAGCACATGTCTTCATCCAGGCTTCTATTAATCGGATGCTTTTTATCTTTTCTGACTCCAAATGGTAATGCAAAGTAAAATAGTGCTGTCACACACAGGAAACTGCAAATCCATCTCAACTGGTTTTCTCTGCTTATCAGACTCTGAGCTTTCTCCTAGCCTCTCAATAAACTCCTCCTACTCACAGTGCCTCCCAAAGATCATAATAAAATCAAATATTTATCTTGCATTCCCAAATGGAGAGTGTGTGTGCACACATGAAGGTAGAATCAGGAAATCATGAAGCAGAGAGGACTGGACACCAGAACAGCCATACAAAATCGCCCAAAGCCATCAAATTTACAAGCTTTCAGCTGATGTCAAGCATGTCTGGACTAGGAGAGGAAGAAACAAGTTCAATTTAAAAGATGACCATAAGAAATGGTTCTAATTCCTCCAGGTAAATGGGGTTTTTGTTAATCTACTACAGTTACCATTGTAGTTCACATTGCTGACAGTACACATCCAGCAGCAACACCAGTGAATATTTTAAATTACATCTGCCCTACTGTTCACAGCTGGGTCTGCTCTGGGAGCAGGAACCCCAACTTTACTCCAGCACTCTCCCTTCCTGCAGTGCTTGTTCATGCTGACTGCAGACACTGGGATCTTGGCAGTGCCAGAATTTTCCCATTTGAGAGGTAAGGTGTGCAGGGCTTAAAACTGCTTTGTAGGATTGAAGAATAAGCAGCTTACCACAGAAGGTCTGGGATACTGTTTGTAGTCAAATCCAAACCTCTTGAGCACAAGGCCAGAATTCTCCTTTACTGCAGAGCTGACACTCCAGTCTGTTAGTTCATATTTCATAGTAAAAAAGTAATGAAAGGAGCTCCCATATTTCCTGGTTAACATTTCAGCCTTCTAAAGGGTAATAAACCAGTATCTCCCTACAACAACAGATAAGTCAGACAAATAAAATGTCAAACTACTTTAGAAATAAGCTAGTCAAGATAATAGAATAATTCTCTTGAGTAGCCATTAATAGCATTTGGCAAAGATGATTCCAGAGGACACATATCTAATACAAAAGGATGTGCTATTTTTGTATCTACCCTTTAAAATTAATTGAGTGCTGACAAAAACATACCTGCTTAATATCTAAAACCTTGCCCACATCCTTAGGAGGAATGATACCACTAACAGTTCTATGAAAAAACCAAAGCAGAGGCTGCCACGGTCAGACAGAGGGAGCCCTGTGCTGAGACTCAAGGCCAGGGATCCTTATCCCAGTTCTCCTGCCAGCCAAGTGACCATGGGGGCAAACTTCTTTCCCTGACACATATCTGCAGTGTGAGGTTATCACATACTTCACCAAACATTGAGATATATCAGCACAAAGCATGCTGCAAGAGCTCTGTGTTTTTATTACCACCAAATTCCCTAGCTGCACAACTAACATAAAGGGAATAAAAACTCCATCTCAACCAAATAAGCAGCTAAGCTGTGAGTAAAACAGCAATATGGGATACAGACATATTCATTTGCTTGCAGTGCTTCCTGCAAAACAAAGACGACAGTAAGAGCCCATATTAACAATTACTCAGCATCACGAAACAAGAATATATCAGCAAGACCTAGCTTTTCCTATTGTGCTTTCTGAATGACTTGCCATTATCACTATAATACAGCATGAAAAATACTGCACTCTTCAGCCTCCATTTTTTGATTAACCAGGTGCTCTGGGAATATCTGTCTATCCCCATTCACAATTACAAGTTGTTATTCCCATTTTCAATGTGACTTGCTGGCAATTAAATCTATTTGGAAAGAAAAAAACCTTTTTTTTCTTTCATAGAAATGACTTACTTATTTTTAAAAATAAAGCAGACCTGTTAGGTTAAAAATCTAATTCTGACCCTTCCTTCTGCCTAGTTTTGATTATGTTTCCTCATTTTCCAGTGACTCTTACAAGAGTTGGAGAAATTATCCATCTCTCATAAGGCAAGTGGAAACTTAGGAGAAGCTTGCAGTATGATAATGAAATCTCTCCCAGCAAGTCTTCAGTAATACCAGTTATCCTCAGGGTACCCAGCCCTCTGAGCTGGAAGACAGATGAGGAGTAGAATGAAGCCCCCATAATCCAGGAGGAAATTGTCAGCGACCTAGACATACACATCTAGACATACACACGTCTCTAGGCCCTGATAGGATCCACCCAAGGGCACGGAGGGAGCTGGAGGAAGAGTTTGCCAAGCCACTTCCAGTCATTTGTCAGCTGTCCTGGTGAACCAGGGAGGTCCCAGCTGACTGAAGTCAGCAGCTGTAATGCCCATCTACAGGAAGGGTTGGAAGGAGGATGCGGGGAACTACAGACCCGTCAGCCTGACCTTGCTGCCAGGGAAGGTCACGGAGCAGAGTGTCTTGAGTGCCAGCGTGTGGCTCATACCGGACAACCAGGGGATCAGGCCCAGCCAGGATGGGTTTGTGAAAGGCACCTGCTGCTTGACTAACCTGATCTTCTCTGACCAGGTGACCCACTTAGTGGATGAGGGAAAGGCTGTGGATGTGTGGATGTGGACTTTAGTAAAGCCTTTGACAGCGTTTCCCACAGCATTATCCTGGAGAAGCTGGCTGCTCGTGGCTTTGTGTGGGTGCACTGCTCACTGGGTAAAAAACTGACTGGATGGGTGGGCCCAGAGGTGGTGGTAAGTGGTAGGTAACAAGTGCCAGGATGAGAGGAAATGGCGTCAAGTTGCACCAGGACAGGTTTAGATTGGATACTAGGAAAAATTTCTTCACTTAAAGGGTGGTCAGGCATTGGAACAGGCTGCCCAGGGAAGTGATGCAATCACCACCCCTGGAGGTCTCAAAAAATGTGTGGATGAGGCACCCCAAGCGACACGGTTTAGTGGAGAACGTGGTGGTGCCAGTTTATGGTCGACTCGATGATCATAGAGGTCTTTTCCAGCCTTAGCAATTCTACAATTCTAAGTCCTGGGGGATGCACTAAGCAAAGCACCAGCTCATGGGCTGAGGAAGACATTTTTGAGGACTGTCTGGCACAATGTAGTTTTCCCTAGGTTGAGGTGCACACAGATGAGCAGCAAGAAACTCTTGGTATGCAAATCTTTTCCCTGGTCTCAGATTCCTGGTCCTTTGCATTCACAATTTGGGCTAAAAAATCAGAGTTTCACCTTCAGGACTTCTGTTGCCATTTATAGCTGGAAAAGGGCTTCTCAGAGTGAGATTTTTTCACTTCTTATTGATTACTGCTGTCAAAGGAGCCTGTAGGTTTCCTCCACCCTGTCAGCCCTAAGGTGTTTAGTATGGCAAACCAGCCTCCCTGTCAGCAGTGAGGCAAGAAGCAGGAAGAGCTAAAGAAAAACAAATGCTGGTGGGGAAAGTGAAGCATTATTCCTCTCCACAACAACTTCACTCCTAACATCAGGCATGCAGGTAGAAAGCCTTTTCATGGCACAAAGATCCTTTTAAATCCCTCAGAATCTACAACCTGACAGCTTCTGGTCTAGACTCCTTGTCTGTGTGCAAGCACTGCGCTGACACGGGCAGACTTTTCCCCCTCTTTGTGTCAGCGAAAGGAACACAACAGCGTGCCATTTTTCCTCAAGGTCATGTCCTTGTCTGTACAGCAGAAGTGACTATTCTGGTTAAATCTCACCTCCCAGTGACAGCACACTTGAGATAACAATTCACACTGCCTGATTTCCATGGTGAAACACTACCTGGGAGACTCACGCTTCTTTTGTATGAAGTACAAACACTTACTATATGCATAATCAAACACATTCACTGTCAGCCCAAACAGATGCCCCCAGCACTCATTCACCACACTTACCCAAAAGGCTCTACACCAGAAAAAAAGCACTTGTCCTTAGTCTGTAAAGACCACCTTAAAGGCTCAATATAAGAAATTTCTGCAGAAAAACAGATTTTGCTTGATTTTTTTTTTTTTCCTGCACACTTTATACAGCAGTGCTGTGCATAATGCTATAAGGATGAGAGAGTAAACATGGCCCTAAGAGCTGTATTGTCCAAATCATACAGTCATCCTGTGTGAATATTTACAGTAACAAAGAAAACAAAGAAGCCTCCCACTCTTCTTCAGACCTTGTCTGGAGGCTCTGCTGAGTTAAATATATAATAATACAAAACCAACAAAATCACTAACAATGCATAAAATTGGGTCAGTCCAACTGCTGAAGGTTTATGTTTGCTGCATCTCCTTGGCCTAAACCTGTAACTCAGTTTGAGAGTTGAAAGCAAAGTTGTTCAAGTTTTGACACAGTAATTCAGTAAATAAAACAAAAAACCCTAGTCCAGTTAAAGACTCTGTTAGTGGGTAAATTATGGCCACACTACTGACAACTACACTACCTGCTCCATTTAATTGCAAAACCTACGTGGACAGAATAGCCCTTTTGAGGGGCCTGTGTAACAACAGGTACTTTAGTTTTTACAGACAAAATGAAGGGTGAAAAAGTAACAAAAAGCGTTATTTTCTACCATAAATCACTGAGATTTTATTCACACAATTTGATTGACACAGGGTAAGGTTAACTATATAGAACAGATCTTAATTCCACTTGTAACTAACATGAAAGTCATAGATTCAAAGATACACATCAAAACCAAAGAAAACACATTAAAAAAAAAAAAAAAGGAAAAAGAAAAGGAAAAAACCCCACACAACCAAAACAAAGAAAGAAACAAACCCCAAACACCATAAAACCAAAGCAATCTGAGACCTAGGAGCAGAAGGATTACTGAAAATCAAGCCATATAAAAATTCCAAACAGACACCACCCTTTTAGGGTATGAGATTAACCAAGCCAAAAGTTGATACCAGTTAACATCAGAGGACTTCAATTCCACTTCACACTATGGACCTTGGTCAAATCCTCAGTTTACATGTGCTGCAGAAGTCCACAGACCTACATGGACTTAAATAATCACCTGCAATTCCCAGTGAAAAGGAACACCATGCAGTGGTGATTGCTTCTCTGAGTGTCTTCAGTAGCTTGCCAACAGTCAGTACTTTCTGTTTGCTATCACCTGTATTTTCTTTTAAACTGCAGGCCAGAAATTATTTTTCTTTCTAGATTTCTGACAAAATCTGGCTTTCCTGAGCTTGGGACTGGTCACTCTGTCACCTATAACAGTTTAAAGGAAACCAAAATAGGAAGTATTTAAATAAAATAAAGGGGAAAGACAGAGCCTCTATTGAAAAGCTTCACCACTTCAGATATATCCACTTGGAAATTATTACAGTGTTTTATTTCTAGCTTTAGTCTTCCAGAAGATTCAGAAATATTTTTCCCTACAAGGTTTTAGAAGGGACTGAACATAAACACCAATGCATCATCATCTTCCTTTCTGCCCACTTCAGGAGCTTCACTCTGTGAGATTATCCCAAATATATCTCAGTCTCTCAACCATTTGTTGCTGGGTGATCAACTATATAGGTACAGAAACACCACCAGGTGCTGCAGCACCTCTTTTTTTAATCTGTTTATCTGTCCTTTCCTTCCCACAGTGTGTTCTTCTACACCTTCACTGTTTTTGTAACATGATTGAAAGGACTGGACCAGGTTTTTTCCCCTATTCAAAATACATAGGCTGTGCAAAAAACATGCAGGTTTGGGGGAAAGAACGAAGATTGACAGATTTCATGCATGACTTTGGTACGTAAGTTTTTATTTATTATTTTTTTTCTTGAACAGTGAATTCTCATAACATATCAGCATTTGTCATAAATCAAAAAAAAAGGTGATCTGAGTAGGAAAGAATACAGTTGTGCTCAGTATTCAGTTAAACAACAGTCACATCATATGAAGTTAGTTTGCTAGTAAGAAAAAACAGAGGATCCTGGGCTAATAATTCAGTCCCCTCACGCAAGGGGTGCAGTACAATGTCTTTCCAGGCCACCACATCCCAGGGGAAACAAGGAAACAGAATCCACATCAGCAGTAAGCAACATCTCTTGGTACCAGTCTGATCCATTACATTAATTGTACTACTTTGTGCAGATTGTCATTTCTACTCTCTAAAAAGCCATTCACTGAGGCCCACAGCTGAAATGCAATTATCTACTCAGAATGTTATTTCAAATCAATAAATCGATCACTACTATTCACGTACCTGATGGAGGAATGGGAGCTCAGAGCACCTGATGTGATCCCAGTTGACGAGGTGGCCTCTCTGCAACCAGCAAACTGGGGACCTGCAAAACAAGAACCCGTGTGCCAGAAGTTACATGTCTTTTACAAAATACAAGGAAAACAACTCTCTCTAACTGTGCCTTTGGGAAGGACAAAAGAGACACCCCCCTTCCTCCCCCACCATTAACTATGCTAAAACCACTCTAATAGAGAAAAACCTGGCAAGGTGTGAGAGTTTTTATTAGTGTGACTGTAAAGGGATGGTGCATGAAACCCACAGCTTGGCTCATGAAGTCGTCAGAATGACAGCACCCATGGATGGCAGCAGGAGCAGAGCAAGGGGGAGACATCACATTCTCGAGCTGGTGGGATCATGTTCTTCACTCTCAATGGGATTTAGGCTCCTTTCTCCCATGGGCACTTCTGAACATCCCACACAGCATGTTTCCACTTAGGCCCATGTTCAAGCACTTCATTAGAACAGGGCAGCATTATTGGCTTCTTTGCATAATCTGAATCCTGTTAAACACTGGATCAGATATGAGCACTTCATCCCGTTAAACACTGGATCAGATATGAGCACTTCGTGGACTTGAGACTCAAATACAGAAATCATACACATCCAGAATATATAATGTATAAATCCAATACTGGGGAGGCGGGAAGTTCGTTGAAAAACAGAAAATACAAGAAACTGAGAAGAAAAATTAAAAATCAACTTTCTAAAATCAAAATGTTTTCATAAAACACACAGCATTAGAATCTCTTTATTACATAATATTTTGGCTTCTAAGAAAGTTATACTTCTGATCTTTTTTTGTATAACCATAAAAGCTAATTTTTTATTTATAGTTTTAAAAGAATGCTGAGCTCTCCACAAAATTTCACGCACACAGAAATTGAAAAGGTTTTATTAAACTTAGTAAGCTAAACTAAAAAAAAAAAAAAATTAAAAAAAAAATTAAAAAACTCCCATCAGTAGAACAGCATTAGTGGGACCACACTGTACAAAAGAATGAAGTAACTGCACATAGCACTGGACGAGACAAGGCAGATGGAAAATTAAACCTCCATCCCAGGTCAGGTCATTACCCACATGATGCCCTGTATTAAAACTTAACTTCACAGAATCTCAGGCTGGTTGAGGTTGGCAGGGAGCCCTGGAGGACATCTGATCCAGCTGTCTGGTTCACACAGAGGCACTCAGAGCCAGTTGCCCAGAATTGTATCAGACAGCTTTTAAAGATCTCCAACCACAATGCTGCACAACCTCTCTGGGCAGCCTGTGCCAGCGCTCAATCACCCTCACAGCAAGAGTATTTTCCTGATGTTCAGACAGAACTTCCTCTGTTTCAGTCTGTGCTTCTGCTCCTGTCACTGGGCACCACTGAAAATAGCCTCACTCCAATCTTCTTTGTACCCTCCCTTCAGCTATTTGTATATATTGATAAGATTCCCCCTGAGTCTTCTCCTCTAGAAGCTGAATAGTCCCAGCTCTCTCCTCTCAACCCTTCTCCATTACTCATCTTTGTGGCACTTCACTTCCATCCTGTTAGGACTCACATACAAATGCACACTGCTTCTCAACTGCACGTGAAACCTTGTCAGAGCCCACAGGACACTTGGCAAGTGCAGACATTAGATCCCTTTCTAATGCAAAGCGCCTGGGAATCAACACTCTGACAGTTTGCTACCAGCAGGTTTTAGCAAAAAAGTGACATGGTGACACTTTCCTTGCTCCAGGAGCCCTGAGAACTTGAGAAGAAATGATTTCTCAAGTGCTATGGCTCTACTCATGTTTCTCACCCCCCATCACCCCAATTATGGACTGGCTGAAAGGCTTTGAAGGGAAGGCTTTTAAGTGAAGAATGTTATAAGCAGAATAACAAGTGTTTTTAGTCCAACGCAGTGACTTCCATAGTTATTAAGGCAGAATTAGTATACTTGGGAGTGACAGAAACCATCAGCAATGGACAATTAAGAGTACAGATTAATCCTCAAAGACAAGATACTTAAAGACCTAATAGCCTGACTGAAACCAGTGAGATCAGAGAGAGATTTAACTCTTTCAAAAGGCCTACAAGGCCTTTGATGCTTATTTTCCCAGTAGGCTTTCCTTGCCTTCGGTTCAAAGTCATCCAAAAGGGTCAACTTCAAACACCTGTTTCAAACAAGGAGGAAGACACTGGAGGATGCCTTTTATTCAACCAGACAGACTCCATAGGAACAAACACAGGTGTTCAGCACTCCTGTCTTCTACTTCATGAGTTAAAAAAAACCAAACCTGCATGGTCTAATTACTGAATAAATGAAATAGATTAATTAGGTTGGACAGTCAGAAGAAATAAGGCCATTCCTTCCCATTTAAGCACACACTCAGTACAGGAGACACACCGAGAAGGGAAAAAATATCTCTTACATAAATTAAACAATTCAAGTACAGCACTAGAATATCTTTCAGAAAAGAAGTGTTTCAATATGGGAAAGGAAACTATGAACTACTGATTGCATCAATGTGTCCTTACCCACTTCTGAACACTTCTGCTGCCTAGAACAGCATTACTGCGTCAGGCATGGAGCCTGAAGTGCCATGCAAGGTACAAAATCTGCTCTCCCTTATAAATGTCTTTTATCCAAATTGCATCCATACCACAGAAACAGATTATTCATAACTAGGAAAATGCATCCAAACTCTATTTCCCAGCAGCTTTTAAGAGAGAGAACTATAGAAGTGAGGCATGAATGGAGATCATCTTGGGAGAATGCTGTATAGTACAAAGGACCTCATTGGGATAAATGTGTCTTTATTTTTGTTTCCAGCTTATTAGAACGAACAGAACCCCGTATTTGTTCCAGTTTCAAATGGCAAAAGCAACAAAACCAGCAAAAATTTGAGTAAAATTAAAGGTGGAGGAATTGCTTCTACAATATTTCTGCTTTGTTTCCAAGCCAAGAAAGTGCTTGTATGTCGTCTGTATCACTTGATCTAGCTGGATTTATAATCTTAGAGACAGAATTTGCTTGACCTAGTGAACTCTCTTAGAGATCACCACTACTTTAACTCCTTTGCTGTAAATCTGTCCGCATTCTAGCACAGAGATCTACATATAAAGATAAAACTGACCAGGCACGTAGCCCAGAAATAAATTCTGAACTTTTGCCTGAAGCAGAGGAGAAACTCTATTGCCCACCTAATAAAACATATCTATAGGCAACATTACTAAAATCTAAAATTTAATTATAAAATTAAGATAAATAAAATTAATAGAATCTAAATCACTATTAAAATCTAAAATAGATTACTTCCCTTTTCCCTTCCCTTTCGTTTTCATTATTCTTTTTGTTTTATGAACTTATTTTCTCACATCTGCCAGAAAACTAGATAATAAGGAATGTCAGCATCCATTTTGTTGAAAATTTCTAAAACCACACTGACCCCATCAAAATATTGACCACAAAGTTCTTCTTTTAACTTTTCCACTTAACTTTCAAAGGATAAAAAACCTGAGGTCTCTTTGTTGCCATAATCCGGAAGCTCTGCTAGCCCAAGACTGCGGCTGTTGATTGTTCACTGAGGTTAACTCACTTTATTGCAGAGAACCAGCTCAAGGCCAGTGCAACTTCAGGCTTACTTGACATCAATCACACTGTGACTTTTCAAACTCCTGCTACAGAAGCTCCCTTCAACAAAAAATTAAGCTTCTGAGCTCATGATTATGTATTCAGCCTAACTAGTCCCAGGTAAAGCAAGAGGGATGAAAGGTCAAAAAATGTTTCTGTCGCCTTCCTTGCTTGGTGTTTGTTTAAATTCTGCCTGTCCTGGAAGGAGGAAAGTGCTGTGAATGTTTTGATATGATAGATTAAATAAGAGTTTGTATTCAATAGCACTGCATTCAATACTTTCTTTAATCACATAAAATAATATACTAGGAATACATATAGTAGATTTTTTGTATGAAACTTTCAATGGCATTCTTAAAAATGCATACCCAGTGCTGACACTGAAACATATCCAATCATCTTAGAACCATAAATAATTACTTTAAAAGCCTCGTACAAAGGCAAATTCCTTGCTCTTCCGCAGCCACTCCAACTGCTGTAGGAAGCTGTTTCCAGGGGGAAGAAAAGAAGTATCACAAATGCAAACCAAAACTCTGAAGGGCAGTAGCATTATGGCCAAGGCTAAACAGATTAGATTAAATAAATTTTATTTTCATCATGCCCTAAGTGCAACTAACAGGGCACTCTGTGTCCTGAGAGGGGAGACATCTCTAGCTCAAGACCTCCCTGCCTTGGTACACAAGGTTCAGCCTTGGCTGAAATTCGGGATTAAGAGCAGGCCTGAGTCAGCTGATGAGGACTCCAGGCAACTGAAAGGAGTGGGGAACCCTCCAAATGCAGATTAGAAAATACCTGAACACCAGCCATGTGAGCCACAGTCCTTGCCCTTGCAGCTGGAGAGAAGCTGTGATGAGCAGAACCTTCACAGGTAGGTCCCACCTGAGAGTGTGTTTTTAAGCAATGAGGATCACATCACACACACAGACACATCTGACACAACAGCCAGACAGTCATTACCTCCTCATCCCCCCTGATGTGTGAGACACCTTACCAAAAGAAGGCTTGTCAGAAAACAATTTTTTTTTAAATAGTGGCACACTGAAGGCTCTATTTTTCACTAGGACTCAAAATCAGTACATCTTCCAGTTCTTTGGGAAACATTTCCTTTCAGCATTATTAATTGGATTGCTTTCATTTCAAGGGAGAAATGACTGACAAAATGCTTTACCACCAATAAAGAACCACTAATTCTGACATCTGTGTGGGAAAAGTGACTATCAAAAGAGTCATTCTGGTATAAGAATTTGATGGCTCATAGACAACACACCACCCCACCCCTGCCGTGGAAGAGCCCTGATGGTGCTGTCTGCTGCCTTAAGACAGCATCATCTATTATGCCTACTACCAAAAGGCAGCTTAAAGCCTGGGGTATCAAAAGTCAATTGAATCTGGAATTCCTCAATGTATGGCATCCTGTAGCTGATTTTTGCCTTCTCTCTATATCCTCATCTCACTGTTTGCAGAGATCCTCAGGGATCACATTGCTCTGCATCTCCTGAAGCACCAGAGCAGAAAGAGAAAAGGACTGAATTTTCTTTCTTTCTTTCCCTTGACAGAAATACCTCTGCTCCTGACGGGCTGCATGGTAGCAGAATGCTACCATCTACTATTTGATAAGAAAAGGCAGGAATGATGAACTTCACAGCCTCCCAAATCCAACACAGACATCTAAATATGTTATCCCCTGCACTGCATATTAGCTTGGCACAGAATTTTTCTGTGTCAATGCTGTATACAGATTATTCACAAGTAAATAAGATTAGAGCCAAGGCTGGGAAAGCTCATTCCCCAAATAATAAATTCCAGCAGCTCAAACAGAGATCAGTACCATGGAGAATAGGACAGTACTGATTGACGAGAAGTCACCCAGCTTCACCCTCGAGCAACTCATGTAGCTGAGGTATTCCAGAGAATAAATCCATCTGATCTTCTCATATCTCCTCATCAGATATAATTTACTAATAAGTATGCCTAAACTGTCCAGAAGCCAGTACAGTCCTGAGGAAAACAAAACCTTACATCAGGCTTCTGAAGGTTGCAGGACCAGACACAGAAACAAGCCTGCAAGGAAGTGAGGATATCACTCCCATCCTCAGAGAGCCAGCAGATTTCAGAAAAATGACAGGGGCCTTTTGCAATACATTTCAACTTCAACATGTGAAATCAGAAAGATCATAAAATGTCAAGGCAATTCAATCTTTTGCTTTTGCTTACAAAGAGCAAGCCATTTATCTAAAGCACACTTGAGGGGCTTTGATCTTATCTGATTCTTAGAAGACATTTAAAATAACAGGACAAGGAAGGTGAATTCTGTACTCCAGCATATGACTTCAGACCTCTGAGAACAGGGACAGTTATACAGGTGAGAACAAGGAGGAAATTAGTGTAGGATCACACCTGCCCTCCTCCCTAGCTTCCACTGACAACCGAACTATTGTGTTCATCCCTAACCACAGCAGTGGCAAGGACAAAATTACCAGGAATTCACTGATTGTCAGTCCCACAGTAGCCAGCACTGCTGCTGGCAGCAGGAGTTTTCAGGGAATTCCTCAGCTACACAGCACTGAAATGGAAGAGTTGTGATGCCTTCTGCTTGCACCTGGGGACACCTTTCTGGCTGGGTCATCAAGACTTCATCCTGTCCCAGCTATGCCTGCTTCAGGTGGGCTTTCTTTGCTCTGGGACTAGACAGAAGCATTTAAAACACAGAAAATTTCAACCTATGGTTGAATACACATTTTTCACTGCTGTTACAGTACGATGCCAGAGGTGAACACATTCTTTCCTGTGAAGACACACAACACTCACAGCCACTGAGGTAAATTCAAATAAAGAAGGTTTTGTCATTTGCCTGGCTTTCATAAAGTTTTTCCAGTTTCAGGCTGGAATTTCANAAAAGGAAAAAAAATCCCTGCCAAGAACAACCAAAGCCCTGGTAAGTGAGATATTCATCTCAGGAATAATTCATTTTTTGCTATGCAGCTGCAATGAAGCTCAAGCCTTTGGGCCTTGCCTTGTTCACACAAACTTGTGCCTGGCCTTCTACCTCACTGACCCAAACTGCAACAGCCTGATCTTGGACCTGCCTCATCTCCAAGCTCTGGATCACTGCCCTTTGGGCCGTGGACACTGCTGGGCCCCTTCAGGCAATGACACAACCTTGTCAGTATATTCAAGTTTTCTAAGCCTTAAAAGCTCCTTGAGGGAGAGGGGAAAAAAGAAAAAGCCTCCTCCCTCCCAGCTCCAACTATAACTTGTCATACAACCTTAGACAAGTACAAAAAGCTTTCAGCACAAGTCTAACATGCAGCCATGTGTACTGCAAGATGATCCCTTTTCATTCGAGCTCTTCTGTGGCAATATTTTCCAATGCCTTCTTCTTTGCCACAAAGTAAATCATTGAAAATTCTGCAACAAACCCACAGCAGTTAAATTGCCCACTTAGCTTTCTCTAATTTGCATTAATTGCATTCAGCTTAATTGAAGCAATTATTTAGTTAGTACAAACTGGTGGTCACGAACATACTCCTGTTGAAACATTTTGGGTTGTACACAAACCAATTACCTGAATTGCACAGCACCTGATCACAAAGTTATTCAAAGCTGAACAGAAAACTCTCTAGACAGTACATAGCTTTTGTTTTCAAAAAACTGGGATGCCAGAGGAATGAAACTAAGAGGGTTGAGAAATACAGCTTTGAAACACCCACCCTTCCATTAAATGAGTTTAACTGGTTTAGAAATCAAAAAATTATTCCCCATCTCTCCCACCAACATTAATATGTGACTGCTACTAATATGTGCATTGTAGGGGACAGGGTGAGAACCTCACTTCACTGAGAACTGCGTGCTCAGGCACATACAGCACTTTAACAAGTACACAACCAGATGGCATACACAAAAGACAGGAGGAAGAAGGCTGGCCTACATGTCTTTCTTGAACTTAAGGCACTTCAGGTACTTGCCTAAGGACACTTCACTGAAATTAATGAATTTTGTTTGGGAATTATCTTAAATATACTTTTCTCCCACCTTGTAAAGACAACTATGCCTGGGAGATTTATGGAGGCAGACACAGTTTAAAAACACCCTCTTGAAAAACAGCTACCTCATGTGAAAGACAGAGACAACAATGAAGAGGTGAGACTTTATCTGGCTGGAATTCAGATTGCCAGGAAAGAGAATAGCCACTCTTAGGGACCACACAGGACTGGTCAAAAAAATGTACTTCAAATGTGAAGGTCCCCATGGAAAGGCCAAGATATTTATCAAAATCCTCTGCTGACCTCCAGAGAATTTATAACCAGATCACAAGACACAGCCTTAACCTATTTACAAGCGAAACAAATCCACATGTGATGCTCATGCTCCTACCACCCTCCCACAAGGATGGGTCACAGCACACAACATGCAGAGCTGCTGCAGGCCTCCCAAATGACTTGAGAAATCAATGGCAAATATACCTAGACCTCATTTTTAAGAGGGCTGCAAGTCAGCTGCGGATGAAGTGAGAAGGGACTGACAAAGTTTAAAAGACCAATTCATGCTTCTTGCTCTGCAAAGCAACTGCTCACACCTCACTGGTAACCTTTCATTGGCACTGAGTGTTTGCTCTCTGGGAGCAGTCGGTCGTTTTGCACCACACACCAAAGTCCCAGCCCAATACCAAAGGGCTGCCCTCTCCTTCCTTTTCTCCTCTTCCCCTTAATTAAAATGATTTCCAGGAATTAGCAGGCCTCCACATGTCTGTTTTAAACAGCAGCTTCTTTACATTCCCACTAAAAATACAGAAATAGATGAAGCCTAAGTGCCATTCTGCACGGAGGGTGCTGAAAAACTAAAATCCTTTTCTTCATTGGAATGAGCCCAAAATATTGTCATGCCAACTGTGGTTCTAAAGATGCAGGCAAAATAAGCTGAACAACAATCTACTGGAGCGTAACACTTTAACAAACTACAGATATATCCGACCCCCAGATAATTGACTAACAAATCATTGACAATCAGAGAAATGAAGGCCAGAATAACAAAAGTTCTTCTCTCACTTCCTATCACCTTCGCCATCTTCGTACATCTTCTGATGATCCCACCATTTCATTTGACACAATACCAAAAAAAGGAAAGGCAGACAATTCAAAATTTATGAGGAGCCAAGGGAACCTACTGAGTGCCACCTTTCCTGTTTCATTCCTCACGCCACTGGCATAAACTGGGTTCACAGTCTCCCTCACTTAACAGCCCTATGTATCTTGCATTCATATGTCTCCCTGCCTGCTAGCTTTTAATACCATTTACCAACATTCATTTCTTCTCAGCTGCCTTTCTCCCTCCAGGGTTCTCTGTACAGCCCTATGGGAACTCAGGAAAATACATTTTCTACCGTTTATTCCCAGGTCCTCAGGGCAAGGCACTACACTCATCCTTCCTCAGGCTGAAGAGGACCAGGTGGGACACTTTCCACTACAGGCTAAAAAGGCTGCTATTTAAACTTGGATGCTTACAGAAGTGACTTGATGGTACCACCAGAGACTCAGGGGCACAAAATGAAAGGGGAGTCAGAGCCAAGTTTTTTTCTGTGCAGGAGAGCTGTACACAGGAATGAGACCAGAAGGGTTGGGGTTTAAGGTATAATGACAATATAGAAATGCAAAAGTGCTTTTTCCTGGCAGGTATTTGTTTCTCATTTCCCGGGTTTTCTGTATATGTTCTACAGCATTTAAATCTATCTGCTGGAGCCTCAAAAGCACAAAGGTACCTAATACGATATTCCAACCAAGTTCCCGTAAGAAATGCCTCAAAGCCATTCGACTGAAGGAAGAAGCAGAAACATTTACCATCAGGTGGCCTTCTCAGCTACAGAAATTTGCATCACAAGCGTCAGCACTCTAGTGCTACTTGCAAAAGCTAAGTCTGCCAGGGCTGAAAATAATATTCAGTAACAATAGAAACTACTGACTGTGGCTCGTAGTGAAGGAAAACTTTTTGGATAACAATTTCACACCAGGGTTAGGATACCAATTCCTGTATGGAACCAGTCAAGACTCAGTGTTGGTTACCAGCCAAGAGACTGCGAGGAGGCCCGTCTTTTACAGAGATTTCAACCTCCTGTCCTTCAAAGCAGAGAAAAAAAAAAAGTGAAGCAAAACTGAATTGAAAGGTAAGGTGCCAAACCAAAGGAAAAACTGAAGCTCAAGAGGGGTGACAATGTGATTTTCTGACATAGCCAGGATTTGTGATTCTCTGCTGGGTGGAACATACAGAAGGTTACAGAAAGATGTGGACAGATGAAGCAGCATATAAAAGTCTAAGGAGAGCAGTATGCAAAACTTGTTCTGAGCCACTTGCTAACCCAGAGGCTAACCTAGACTGGGGTTCTGTTCCCTATGAGAAGAGAAAGTGAGGAAAGATATAGCATGTCCTGGATAACATTTATTCACAATATAATACTTAGAAAATATTGTTTCCTCAAATAGAAAAAAAGAAACTGAACAGCAAGACAAAGTTGTTCAGATTCTATTTCAGCTTCAACATTCTTGTCAACCTGTCCAGTATACAAAAGTTTACTGTCAGCCCTTTCTGGACCCCTGCTGTAAGTACTTCCCTGACTGCTCACAGGCCTGCTTGCCAGTACCAGAGATACTTCTCGCATTTTTCTTCTCTCTGACACTCTCTCAAATACTCATTCCAGCAACAGATATCAAAATGATAAGGACAGCAGAACAGAACAACAGTTTACGCTTATCAAATAAAGGGAACAAGGTAGCCTTGGAGAAGTAGATAAGGCCAACAAAACAAAAGCCATGCAAAATGCAAGCAGGATGCCAGCTCAGCTCTGCAAGGCTGACACAGTAGAAGTTATGCAAAACAGTGATATTGTGGTTACTCCAAAGTGGGGGTCGAGGGACAGCCCCCTAAAAAGGACACCGGACATTGAAGACAGACCCCAAAGAACCATATAAGGACTTCTGATAAGGGGTGTGACTACGTAAAATAAAGTAATCCCTACCCATCAAGTAAGGGGGGAGAGCTAATGAATGTCTAATCAGTGTGTACGATAAAAGCTCTGCTTCCCCGACGCTCGGCGCACTCGAGCCTCCGAGTGACCAGCGCTGCAGTGAAGAATGCCTGCTTTCTAATACTCAAACTGTGTTAGAAAGTTTCTGTCTGGCCGATTTCGGTATCGTTTCTGGCAACTCACAATGGGACACTCTGCCTGATCTCCCACGGATCCGAGGGATCTCTGGATCTTCACGCCGGCACCGGGATTTTCCTGGAGAAGACCACAGATCCCCGGACCAGTCTGGGACACGGGTAAGATCCTATTTGATAATAAGGCATTCCTTTGGGAATTCTGCCCATATAAGACGTGTAGCTCTTCCAGTGCATTGGGTGGGTTATTTGATACTCCAGAATTTGGTATTTGACTTGGTTTTATCGATCCATAATTGTTTTGTATTTGCATTTTTGTCTGCATCTGTATTTTATCATTTTGGGTCTAGTATTCAGAGATGGGTAGTGGACAATCTAAAAGGGGCATTCTGAAAAAATCCCCGCTTGGTTGCATTTTGCAACATTGGAAAAAGATTGGTGGCCCCCCTGGGGGAACAGCAACCAGGGACAATTTAATTAAGTGTTGTAATCAGCGGTGGCCGTTGTACAAACTAGACTCTGGAGAAAAGTAGCCACAAAATGGAACCTTGAATTATAATACACTGTTAAAGTTAATGTCGTTTTTAAAGCAGGAACAGAAATGGGATGAGATTATGTATGCTGATATGTTTTTCACTTTACGGAATCATCCAGAATGGCAGAAAGATTGTGGCTTGAATCCAGACACCTCAGACCCTTTTGTGCTGGCTCTTGAAAAGGAGAATCAAGGAAAATCGTTAAAACATTGTTGTTCTGTGTGCAGCACAGGACAAACTTGTTCTAAACATCTCCCCAGTATGAAGGATGATTTAGATGTTGTGGTCAGTCCTAACTGCAGGTTGGATGGGGGAACAAAAAATCAAGCTGCCGAGACTGATATTACGAGGGAACTGGCGTGTAAAGAGGTGGATTTAGCATGTCTAGAAGAGAAGAAGGAGAGGACAGGGAGGATGTATCGAGGAGCAGAGGAGAAGACAGAAGAGACAGAGAGGATGTATCAAGGAGCAGAGGGTTTTAGTCCATATGCAGAGAGAACTACAGCTGAACACAGAGACGTGAGAGCAGCTGCCTTCCATCAGGCAGTCGGTATGGATGGTCCAATTACAGTAAAAGTTCCATTTTCAATAATGGATCTTAATAATTGGAAGTTGATGGCTGACACCTACCGAGATGACCCAGACAAAGTGGCAAAGGCATTTGAAATGATGATAAAAATTCAGGATCCGAACTGGAAGGATATAGATACTATGTTAGAAATGCTGTTTGACAGTACAGAAAGAGAGATGGTTGTTAAAACCAGTAGGAGGTTTGTGGAAGAGCAAATTTTGACAGGTAACTTGTCAGGTACCTTGGACATTAATTTTCCCACCGTGGATCCCGAGTGGGACCCTAATGTGCCCATGTTTAGAGAGAGATTAAATAGATACCAGCAATGGGTACTGTATGGAATCAGAAATGCCATACCAAAGGCTATCCATATGTCAAAATTATTTGAAATTAAGCAGGATGGTAAGGAATCACCTACCCAATTTTTAAATCGCCTGAAAGAAATGGCTCAAAAATATACTAATATTGATCCTGAAACAGAGGAAGGAAAAACTCAATTAGCCCCCATATATGTGGGGCAATCCTCAGATGATATTAGAAGGAAATTACAACAGGCGCAGGGACAACACCAGTATGATTTAGGGAAGCTGTTAGATGTTGCTTGGGGAGTTTATCAGAATAGAGAAAGCCAGCAAGAAAAAACAAAACAAAAAGTAGCTGGAGTTAATGAAGGAATTGCCAGAGAAATGGTGCCCCCAGGGAAGGGAAGGGGACGAGGATGCGGACAACCTACCTCAAACCCCCCCAGGAGACTTGGTATCAATCAATGTGCATACTGTAGGAAAGACGGGCATTGGGAAAGGGATTGTGTGCAGTTGCAGCACACAAGCTCCCCTCCTGTGGCTGTCACCGATGATGACTGAGGGGGACCAGAGGATTCTGCCCCAGCAGAACCTCTGGTTACAGCTAAGCTGGGGAAGAAGCAGGTAAACGAGAAGGTAGAATTTTTAGTAGATACAGGAGCTAGTTACTTAGTGCTAAATACAGTAAGAGGAAACTTGAGTAATGATTCTGTAACAATTGTTGGTGCAACAGGGAATCGCGAAACTCGGCCATTTTTCAAGCCCATTCATTTTAAATTAGGCAAACAGTGGCTAACTCACCAGTTTTTGCATCTACCCAATTGGCCAAAGCCTCTCCTTGGGAGAGATTTATTGGAAAACCTAAATGCTGAAATCAAATTTTAAAATGGCAAAATACAGGTTATTATTCCAGAACCTAATTATGTGGAAGCCTCTATTTTTGCATTACAGTCTCCAAAATGGGATGTGGTCCATCTGCCAGTATCACCTGAGGATGCAGTGATTCTGATAGTCTGGGCTGGAGAGGTGCCCAGGAGATCCAAAAGAGCAGAGCCTGTGAGAACTAAATTGAAATCTGGAGCAGGACCAGTAAGGCAAAAGCAATACCCTTTGAAAATAGAATGCCGTAAGGGGTTATAACCCCTTGTGGAAAAAATTATAAAATATGGCCTACTGAAGGAATGTTAATCCAAAATTTAATACCCCTATTTTGCCAGTTAAGAATGCAAACTGAAGGAAAGGCTTACCAGCTGGTACAGGACCTTAGCGCCATAAAAAACATAGTAGAAAATATACCCAGTAGCAGCAAATACTTATACCTTACTAACAACCTTGAGTGAAAAATTAAAATGGTTTATGGTATCAGATTTGAAAGATGCCTTTTTCTGTATCCCTTTGAGTACTGAGAGTCAAAAGCTATTTGCTTTTGAATGGGAAAATCCAAACAGAGAGAGAAGAAGCCAACTGACTTGGATGGTTCCACCACAGGAGTTTAAAAATAGCCCCACCATATCTGGAAATCAATGGGCAAAAGAACTGGAGGAACAGAAAAATCAGAACCCTATTGAAGTCTTGTTACAGTATGCAGATGACATTCTGACAGCCACTGAAACTAAACAGCAACGCTGGGATCAGACTGTGCCATTGCTGAATTTTCGGGGACTAAGTGGATATAGAGGATCCAAAGACAAAGCACAAATGTTCCAGACCACAGTAACCTGCCTGGGATTTGAAATTCTCCAAGGACAAAGGAGGCTGGGACAGGAAGGAAAAGAAGCAATTTGCCAACTCCCACTGCCACGAACGGTAAGAGAATTACGTACGTTCCTTGGGATGGTGGGATGGTGTCATGGTGTCTCCTGTGGATCAGCAGTTGTGGGCTGCTAGTAAAGCCACTGTTATGAGCCCTTGAAGACAGCTCAGAAGGACTTTATAGTCTGGACTGATGATTCATGGGCTGCCTTTTTACAACTCAAACAAGCCCTTATGCAGGCCCTGCTTTGGGGCTCCCAGACCCCATGTGCCTGTTTGAACTATTTATCTATGAAAGACAGAACATAGCAGTGGGAGTGCTGTTGCAGTTCCTTGGGGAGCAGAGGAGGGCTGTGGCCTACTTTTCAGAGCAACTACATGTCAGCCAAGGCTGGTCTAGTTGTCTGAGGGCAGTAGCAGCTACTGTTCTCCCGATCCAGGAAGCCTGAAAACTGACTTTGGGACAAAGCATTGTCATTTTTGTACCACACATGGTGCAGTCGGTACTCAAGCAAAAAGGGGGCTACTGGCTCTCTCCCAGCCAGATGCTAAAGTACCAGGTGGTCTTGCTGGAGCGAGACGATGTGACAATCAAAACAACTTCTGTCATTAACTTGATGTGTTCTTATCTGCCCAACAAATAGAAGGAACCCTAGCACATGACTATGCTTTGCTCTGTTTGCTTACAAACTATAGAAGAAGCATATTCCAGCAGACCTGACTTAGGAGACAGACCCTTGGAAAGTCCTGATTGAGAGTTGTTTACTGATGGGAGCAGCTTTGTCCAAAATGGAAAATGACTATCTGGATATGCAGTGACTACACACCACGAGGTAATTGAATCAGGGGCACTCCCCTCCAATGTGTAATTGCACTCACTTGAGCTTTGGAATTGAGTACAGGAAAATGAGTTAACATTTGGACTGATTCAAAATACACTTTTGGAGTGGTGCATGCACACAGGGCCATCTGGAAAGAAAGAGGCCTTTTGACATCTCAAGGCACATCGATCAAAGATTGAAAGCAAATCTTGGACTTACTCAAAATTATCCAGAAACCAGCAGAAGTTGCTATTATGCACTACAGTGCACACCAAGCAGGTAAGACCAAACTGGAATTGGGGAATTATTGAGCTGATATGGCTGCCAAAGAGGCTACAGAAAAAGGCACGTTAGAAAACATATCTTTAATACCCCTGCCAGAAATACCTCTCCCAGTAGAAAAAAACAGAGTATGGTGCTAGGGACTGTCAATTAATTGAAACCTTAGAAGGAAAATTTGATCCACAAGGCTGGGCAGTTACTCCAACTGGGCAAGTAGTAGTCCCAGAACCAATCTTGAGTGAAATAGTGGATTGTGAACATAAAGCCACTCATAGGAGTACTGAAAAACTTTTGAAACATTTGCAAAAATCTATAATTGGGTTTAAAATGGTTCAGATTGTACAATCAAGAATCCAACAATGTATAATTTGTAAAAGAAACAACCCTACCACAGTTAAAAAGTAGTGCTAGGAGCCATGAAATCTGGAAATGTTCTGGGTGAATACTGGCAGATTAATTTCACTGAATTACACAGAAAAGGGGGGTATTAACACCTCCTAGTTCTGGTGGATAACTTTTCTGGGTGGCCAGAAGCCTTCCCTTGTTGCACAAATCAGGCTAAGGAAGTGACTAAAATACTGCTGCATCAGGTAATACCTAGATTCGGGGTACCTTTGGGAATGTCATCAGACAGCTGTTCCCACTTTAATGCAGAAGTGGTACAACAGGTTAGTACAAAAGCCTTGGGAATAGCGTGGGATCTTCATACTCCTCACAGGCCCCAAGCCAGTAGCAAAGTAGACTGAATGAATCATACAAATTGTAACTGGGTAAAATATCGGTCAGGAAACCTCCATGACATGGGTCCAAGCCTTATCTGTTGCTGTACTTCAAGATAGAATTTAGCTGTGGGACACCAGCAAAATAAGCCCCTATGAGTTGCTATATGGTCGACCCTACCACGTACCACACATTCCAGGAGACACACACCTAAAAGGAGGGGTCAACTTGAATAATTACCTCATTTCTCTTCTTAAAACTTCATGGGATTTACAGCAAGCAGTGATCTCCAGACTGACGGGATTGGACACACCAGCGCACGAGTTCCAACCAGGAGACTGGGTCTACTCGAAAGACTTGGGAACATCTCTGCTCCAGTCAAAGTGGAGAGGACCTTTCCAAGTACTACTGACAACTTTAACTGCGTTGAAACTGGGCAGAGTAAAATCATGGATTCATTATTCCAGAACTAAAAGGCCTGAATCCCCTCAGGCAATCAAAAAAACCAAGATGCTTGTTTTGCTATCAAAGTTGTAGTGTCTATGGATATCCAGGAAATTTGAAAACAAACTCAGATTTTACAAAGTACAGCACCAGACAATACCTCCTGGGGATCTGAAGGAATCTGGACCAAACTTAATTCATGGTTATGCAGCTGGACTTGGTTAAAACATCTCTTTATAGCTGTCGCCATAATAATTGCTATGTGTGTTTTAGCTTGCATGATGATTCTGTGTTATAGCTGTTGTAATGCCTTGTGCTATAAAATGAAATACAGATATTATGAGACTAGTTCCCATAAGGAACTTAGTTTCAAGAAAAGGGGGGACCTGATGACAGTAGAACAGAACAGAACAACATTGTACTCTAATCAAATAAAGAGAAGTAGATGAGGCTGACAAAACAGAAGTCAAGAAGACACCAAAGAACCATATAACAACTTCTGATAAGGGGTGTGACTATGTAAAATAAAATAATCTATATACATCAAGTAAGAAGGGATAGCTAATGAATATGTAATGAGTGTGCGTGATAAAATCTCTGCTTACCCAGCACTTGGGGCACTCAATTAATTAGAGGAAGGATTCTCTGAGTGGTAACTTTCTGCAATAAAGAAGGCCTGTTTTCTAAACTCAGAACTGTGTGAGAAAGTTTCTATCTGGCCGATTTCGGTATCTAAACTCCAACTGGCCTTGCGTAAGGAGCAAGGTGTCTCACAAGGCCAGTTCTGCAAGGTGTTCAGCACACCACCACGATGCCATGCAGTTCCTAAGTAGGGCTCTAATAATAGGAAAATGGAAAATTTAACCTCAGGAAAGATGCAGATTACAATCCTAGCCTTTAATGTTACAAACAGTGCTAAAATACTGTGTATCTTCAAAGCAGAAGTCACTTGAGCATTTAACAGCAATTGAAGAGCAGCAAGCCCTACTTTGCTAGAAAAGAATATCATCTTTAATTGAGCTTTTAAAAAGTGACCAGGACTTTACAAGGGTAGATTCCTAGCATTACTTGAAATGGAGATGGTTTAAATAACTTCATGTTATACATCATTAAGCTGAAACATTCAAAACCAAGGAAGAGAACAAAGCACAGAGACATAAAGTGATCTGCCCAAGGTCACCTGAAATTTTTTCTGAGATGCAAGAAGAGAAACTAATTTTTGACAAATCTCTATGACCTGACCAGAAAGACAGCCTTTCCTCTAACATTTTATCTTGGAGTAATCATATGCAGGTGCAAATATTTATGTAAAGGCTATGCTCATCTCTGAAAAAAAATGCAAGCAGGTATCTCCTGAGGTACCCAAGCAAACTATGTACTATAGCAAAAATTGGGTGTACACAAATCAGAAATGAGCCAGTTCAGTGCTAAGGGTGTGCTCTGTCACTAAAACAGAATGCTATCTTGGGTGGAATAAATGTCCCCATCATATTTATAATGAAGCTAATCAATTTGGGGATTGTAAAATAACCCTGTCCAGAATCTTGATGAACCACATGACATGTCTTCCAAGGACTCTATTGTTAAAGACACTTTTTTAACTGGAATTTCAATAATTAATCATGTTTTGGGGTAGTTTTATTTCTGTGTGGCTTACCCTTTGATGATCTAATTTACATTTATAATGATCTGCTCCCTTGTGGATTAATTGCTTGTGTTATTTTCTCTATTAATCAGATGTCAACATTTGCATTACAGATGACTGTTTGCATTATTTTCACACTACTAAATCTGGCAGCATGGTACTAATGATAAATACTTTCCTCAGTTCTAGACATGAGACAGTGAGTCTCAGTCCTTTTAAACAAAGGCATTATTAGGATCTTACCACTCTTCTGAAGTAGCCTGGTCATTCTGTGGTATTAGCCACATACACTTATTATGTCTAAGAATTCTTTTTTTTTCTGCAAGCTATAAATGCACTAATATTTAATTCACCCACTGTTGTCAAACAAGCCCTGAGCAAAGGGTAGAGGGTTATGAATCTGAGGCCATCACAGACTTTTTTCCTAGATCCCAGTGTACCTTTAAAAGAGTTTCACACTTTCCAGCTACTCACTTCAACTCCTTCCTGAGTGTTCCCCACAATGTTGCCTGAAGAGCTCCTTTTTGTCAAAACTGCATACTTATACTTAGGAAAAATAAATTATCAGTGCTAGTACAAAACAACACAAATCACTGACCTGAGCTAGGCAACCTGATTGTACCTGGAGGAGATAAGGAAGTACTCACTCGCACTGCTCTGTCCATGGGCCAGTGAGGCAGCAACCTTTGCCAGGTGGCCGTGCACAGTCACCTCCTTTCCAGCTCAGCTAGATCCAAAGGAACACACCTCTGCTCCCAGACAGTGGCACTGCATTCAGCCCTGGTGACTTGCTCATGATTCTCTCCCCAAAGGTGACTTGGACACACAGGCCAACAGGGAGAGGAAGAAGAGCCTGGCTACCCCACTGCCCAAGCTTTGCTGCTGCATCCTCGCTTATCTGCAAGGAACTGGGAGCAATGGCAGCTCCAGTGATGCTCTGCCTGGGCTGCTACTCTGACACAGAGGTTTGGGTATGGTAGGGTTGTTCTTTGCACAGGAACAACAGAGCACTTCACAATCTCAAAATACTCTCACATACAAGAACAGTCAAGGCCAAACTACATCACATTATTAAGAGACATGGTTTCTATACAGAACCATCCCTGGCCCATCTGGGTCAGCAGTTTCAGTGACAGACTTGCTATCCTCCGAGTAAAGTTTTCCTAAGCTCTGCCAGTTCCCACTTTTACAGTGGCAGAGAACAACTTGGACACGCAAAATAGTTAAATAAGTAAAATGCCAGCATCAGGAGCATAAACAAACGGTGCATCACAAGCAAACATGGTGGTAGCCATACTTTATACAGCACGAGATAAAATTCCCAGCAGATCTGTCACACACATCTGAAACCCCTCACCTGAGGGCTCCCTCTTCTGCTTTAACCAGCACTAAAACTGCTGCCTTGAAATCTGTCACATATGAAGCAGTCCTGTGTTTGCCACAGAGGTTTCCAAGTTATTTCTTTAATTCTGGGATGGTTAACATTTCCTCCTTGTGACTCCAGTCAGACAGGAAGACATAAAGATCTCCTCTGCCCATTGCTATACAGGAACCTTTTCCCTACCCCACCAAAAAAAAAAAAAAAAATCAATTCTACCTTATGACACTCCACACTGCATAAGCAGGACTGTCAGTTGTGGAGTTCAAGAATAAGTGACTCTTGAGGAGGTGGCTGGTACCTGCACAGCAACACTGACAGGCTGTCTTACAAGGAAAGACAAATTGAAGGAGATCTGTTACATCTTAAAGTGATTAAGCCCTTTCTAACACGTGTTTGATTCCCTATTCAGCTCCTTCCCTAGGGCCAAAACACAATCTATTCCATTCCCAAACAGCATTATTTTTTTCTGCAGACATAAGGAGGGCTGCTCATAGTGTAAAGTACTTTTTAGGTAAGTAAATGTCTCAAGGTGGTACTCAGTAAGAATAGCTTCAAATCAACCTGCTCAGCATAAGGCATCTGCAGCAAGACATGAAGTATTAAAGTACTGGCTGATAGAAGCTCAACTAGGCAATAACTGGGAATGTTACTTCAATAACCCATTTATGGAATGCCCTCGTTTTCCAGCCCATGAATATAGTCCCTCCCTTGAATTCATGGTCTGGTTAGTAAAGCTCAGCAGATCTATTCATTTTGGACACAAATAATACCTTTGTATCTGCTGGCAGAAGTTGTGCAGAAAGCTGCATATTTCACAGCATAAAGCTTTTCACAGATACTTCATTCCTTGTAGCATATTGTTGGAATTATGTCATTCCTGTATTGTATCTGTTCTTCCCCATCTCTTCATACCCTTTAAATTACAGCTTTGGTCTTGCATCATATTCCTGGGGTCATTATGTACCTGAACTGTAAATATTCCTATTCTCTGCCACAAGAGGACAGAGAGGAAATTGTGCAAGGCAGGTCAGAGTAGCCTCATCTCACAAGAAATGAAAGCCTGGACTTCGTGTGCAGCTCCAAAACTTGTGCTACTGAGCTGCCATAATGACATATTACATCCCATTAATCTGCAATTAAACACTGACAGAGACTGTCAATCTAATACCCTATCCATTCAGCAGAACTAAATGTACCATTTCTGTCCCCAACACCATTCCTATGACTAAAACTCTTCAAAATAAAGTTAAATGTGAGATTTAATGGAGCGAGGAAGAGTCCAAATTCTGAATTAAGCAGGAGTGAGATTACCTTGTTTATAGCCTCACCACATCTGTGACTGTAAAGCCTTAGACAACAAAATGGCTCTGCAGGAATATATGCAAGCACAGAAATCATCTGCTAACATCTATAGCAAACTCGCAGTTTGCTCTCACAAATCCCCCTGGTACAACCAACTTTTTGCTATCTGTATGTGCTCACTGCCTCTGAGAGACACACTCCTCCTCAGTGCTCAGTGTCGGAAGTGTTCCTGGGCATCCATTAACCTGTCCCCAAAGCACACCACATTCCCCCATGGCTCACCTTACTCAGCTTGGCAGAACCTGCCAAGGTCAACACTCTACCACACACGCACAGCTGAGAGACAGGAATGCTTGAACATCACTGCAGGCTTTAGATGAGACACAAGCTAGAGAACAGCACAGTCCAGGGGATGGAACACAGGCTGAGACTCCTTGTCTCCTCTGTTGAAACTGCAGAAAGACATTCCCTTTACACACTGTAGTGCCACCGAGTTTTTGTCCAATGGTTGCTGCTGTCACTCTGCTGGTGGGAGTATTTTTGCAAGCGCTGCCGGGTCTGCTTTGGGTAATACCCATCAGGACAGATCAACCCAAAAGCTGCAAATTGTTTACAATAAACTGATAGATCCAGCCTCCTGCAGACTGCCCTGCTGTCAGATCTCTGTGGGATCGTCACTGGCTCTGAAAAGCACTGACGGGTAGTGACATCCTAGCTGACACAGCTGGAGCCAGAAGGGGACATCTGGTAAGAGCTGGAGGCCTCATCCCAGGAAAACATACCAGCTCAGGGGGAAAAGAAGGAGGTTCCCAAGTGCTGTTCTGAGTGGAAACTTTATCAGCACAACTGCTGTCTTAAATGACACCATGAGGCTGCGAGCTCTCCCGGACTGTGGGGCTGCTCCAGGGCTGAACTCAGACACAGCATCCAAACTAGTTCTCTGTGTCCCCTGCAGCCAGTGCAGACACACTTCAACTGAGCATGACTTATCCACCCTAAAACAGGCACACAAAATAGCTGGACTGAAGCACTTTCTGGCCTAGATGCTTTAATTTCAGACAGCTAGAGACAGATGAGATGAATGCCACTTTGATGGACTGAGCCCGGCTGTGATGGGATTCAGCACTCAGGGCTGCAGCAGAGTATGTACATCCACTGAGTGACTTTAGGTTTCCTTCCCAAACACATTACAACACAGTTCAATTTCAGTGCCACTCAACAATTTATATAGCTCTTTATGTTTTGAAAGCATTAAAGAATTTTAAAATTCCAAACCAAATAAAGAATCACAAACACACAAATGACCTCAACGTTCTTCATGATGTGCCAATCCCACAGCATTAGAAAGAACAGCAGCCACTCCAGAAGAGCATGGGGACACTTAAACGCTGGGTTTGAGACTGCTCCTGCCCTTCCTGCTCTCACACAACTGGTAACTCTCGGTTCCCACCCACACCCAGATGAGAACTCAGCAGTAATTGTTTCTTGTGACAGGACTGTCACTTTGCCAATGGCACAAACGCTGCTACAGGCAAAATTAACTCCAGTAAAATGAGATTGCTGATTACACTTGGTTATCTGAACCACTATGTTCTTTCTCTCTTTTAACCAGCTACAAATCTTAGTTTTTGCTGGGTTTGGTTTGGTTCTTCTTTTAACCTCAGTATTCACAAAACAAATATATGAGCTAGGCGTTTAGGGCTTGCAGAAGCATCTGCAATACTTGGCAAGCAAATTTTCATACACTTGGGGTGCTTTCAACTGTCTGGTCACTTCAAAGGCTGTGGTCAGAGTTCAGCATCCATGAAATTGCTGAGGACTAAGGAACAACCAGACGTGCCATGCTGCCAGGCATGGGCATCTCAGCCATTGGGCATCCAAACTTAGAAGCCATTCACGAGTCTGAGTCAGGGAGCTGATGTCTGGGGAGTGAATGCAATATAGCAAATAAATCAGTACTTTGTCATGAAGAAAACAGAGAAACATGCAGAAAATAAAGACCCAGCCTACAATGGCCCTAATGTATAACTTACAAACAAAATCAAAAGTCACCCAACTCCTAGCACAGTCCATACTGTAAGCATTAGCAACAAGGACACAGTCAGCTAAATAAACATTTTCAGAATTAGCACACTGCATTCATTCAGTGCATATTTGCAAAATCAATATCATTCACCAGGAAAAAGAATGCCCATTTGGATGTGGATCATGTACATGGCTACTTTCTCCTGCCTGCAGGGACACAGCTGGAGGGCACAGTAAGAAGTACAGAGAACATGATTCATGTGATGATGTAACAGCATTGCCAGCTCTCACAAAAAATTCACTGATCACAGCATTTAGCACTTGCAGGACATTGCAAGAGTCCTTGATGTGAAGTGAGCAGCTCCTCCAGCTCTATTATTTTTAGGTCTGCTAATTTAAGCAGAGTTCTATGTAGGACCCTGAAGCAAAAAAAAAGTTCTCCCTAACTATCTGATTTGGAGATTTTTTTCTCCACCAGGGACTCACAAAGGTATTTTCCTCCATCTTAAGACACACCTATGCCCACCACATTCAAGCTCTGTCATCTCTTGTTCTTCAGCGTCTGTAATGTTTTCAGTTTTCCTCCAGCATTATTTTTTATTCTGCATACCAAAAGGCCATACAGGAGAAAAAGTGCAAAGGCTGGAGAGGAAATACTCCTAAGGAAGGTGGGTGGTGATTACTTTAGCTGTGAAAGAGGAACAAGGGAGGAGTCAATGTCTCAGCACACAGGAAAGCGTATGAAGGTGAATGCATTTTTATGTGCCCTCACAACCACACTGTGGACCTCCCACTCCTGCCAACACAGCATAAAGGTGAAAAGAGAAATTAAATTCAAGATATATTCTTCTGAGAATTTTTCTTTTTTTTTTTTTCTTAAGAACCTCATTATTTAGTTTGATTTGATCTCTTGAGATCAGCAACGTTTTATGGAACCCAACTCCTGTCTCCAAGAGACCAAGGGCAGCTTCTACTCCCTTCATATCAAAGACATCCTACCAAAATACCTGGCTGAGAGATGCAACCCTTCTGACTGCAACTAGGCCAGCAAGCTCCTCCATCCTAATTGCAAGTGCAAAAGACCACAAGACCTCTGCATCCATCATAAGACCTCTGCAAGAAATGCAACGTCTGCACATACAGGGTAGGATACCACAAGGAAAACTGAGCAGATTCAGACATTGTCAAAGTACTTTGTATCAGTGGTGAGGAGGAGAAGGCTGAAGAGGCAGGCTGCTTTCACTAAAAACCGTCTTAGGATGCTGGACACCCAAGCAGGTGGAGATGTGAAGCCAGCACTGAGCCTCAAGCTGCTGCATTGGTCATTTAAATGAGGCAGCTTAGCTGCAGCTGCAGCTCACAGCTGCAGTGCACAGCACTGTTCAAGTGTGAGGCCTGCTCAGTTTGACATTAAACCTCCTGCTCACTGCCCTGGGTTAGCCTTGGCTAAGAGCCAAACGCCCTCCCAGCCTCTTACTCACTCTCTCCTCTCAGCAGGATATGGAGAAATTAGTAAGAATAGGAATGAGAAAGCTTGTGCGTTGAGATAAAGACAGAGAGATTGCTTATCAATTACTGTTGCAGGCAAAACAGACGTGACTTGATAAAAATTACTTATTGCCAAGTAAAACAGATGCAGGAAAAGAGAAACAAAACCACAAACATTAAAATACCACCTTTCCTCTCCCCTCTCCCAGGCTCAACTTCACTGCTTTTCTCAAGACTCCACCCCCCACCCAAGCAGCACAGGGGTTGGGGGCTATGGTCATAGAATCATAGAAGGATTTGGGTCAGAAGGGGACTTTAAAGATCATCTAGTCCAACATCCTGCAATGAGCAGGGATATCTTTAACTAGACCAGGTTGCTCAGAGCCCTGTTCAACTGGACCCCAATTGCACGTTTCCAGAAATTGCCAGGAGTGGTGGGCATCCACCACCTCTCTGGGCAACTTCTTCCAGTGTTTTACCACCCTCATCACAAAAAAGCCTTTTCCTTGTATCTAGTCTGCATCTATCTTCTTTTAGTTTAAAACAATTTGCCCCATCCTATTTCAGTAATGTAATCCTGCAATAATAATAATAAAAAAATACTAATACTCCTGTAATCATAACAGGCCCTACTAAATAGTCTACCCCCAACTTTTTATAAGCCCTTTAGGTATTGAAAGGCTGCAGTAGGATCTCCCCAGAGCCTTCTCTTCTCCAGGCTGGACAGCCCAAACTCTCTCAGCCTGTCCTCACATATGTAGTGCCCTCAGACCATTTTTGTGTCCCTTCTCTGGACCCATTTCAACAGGTCCATGTCTCTCCTGGATTGAGGACCCCAGACCTGGATGTAGAACTCGGGGTGGGGTCTCATAAGAGAAGAGTAGAGGGCCAAAATCACCTCCCTCATCTGGCCACGCTTGTTTTGATGCAGCCCAGGACAGGATTGTCTTCCTGGGCTGCAAGTGCACATTGCTGGGTCATATTCAGTTTTTCATCCACCAAGTCCTTCTCAGCAAGGTTGCCCTCAGTCCCTTCATCCCACACAGTCTGTATTGATACCGGGAACATCCATCAGCTCATATGAGTCATCCATAGGCTGCAAGTAATACCTTTCTAGCATGGAGCACCAACTCCTTCCCTGACATTGTTCTTTCTCATTATTTTTTCTCCCCTCCTTCTCTGCCTGTAGGATGTTGTTTGCCCTTTCTTAAATATGTTTTAACAGAGGCACCACCAACCCACCTAATGGGCTGACTTTTGGCATGCAAGTGCTCCCCTGTTCATTTCTGGAGAGTAAATTAGATAATCTGAAATAAAGCAACCTAAAATAGACAAAAGGTATTCTAAAAGATTTCAAGACAGTAAGAATATCTTCCTTAAAAAATAAATATATACTTTGGAGTTTTATTAGTTTTGCCACTGTCCATAATTAGAATGTGGTAGATATACAGTGCTGACTGCCAATCAGGTTTTAAAATAAACAAAAATGAATTAGAACCATATTTTTCTTTTCAGGAACACAACCTGCCAGAGGACTACAGCTGTTCAATTGATAACTGAAACATATGGTCCCTGGGACACACACCATTGTCAAGCCCACACAAAACACTGTGGACAACCAAGGACCCAGCAACACAAAGAGAAAGAAACAGCAGCAGCAGCAACCAAAACCTTAAAAAGCATACGACAGCCAAAATGCTGAACATTGTCCTCATTGCTAAAAACTTCCAGGAAATAACTAACTTGCAGAATTATTTCTTCCTAAACATTTTTGGAAAAGTTTTCATTTGAAAAATACTTCCTATGCACCATTCAGACCTCCCCATGGGAAGCCTGTTCACAGCACAAACTGCAGTGAGACATCCTTTATAGAAAGAAAACACCAGGCACAAAACCTATGCCAGTGCGGAGGCTTCCCCTCTTCCCCCAAAAGGCCATTTACCCCAGAAACCCCATTTGCCTTAAATGCAAGGCTACAGCTTTTCGAAACAAAGACAAGCCATCGCTGCATTCCAAAGAGGCAGCATTTTAAGAAAACTCAAAGCAACATCTTTTCAAACTCCAATCTTTGCTTGCTAAAATCCCCTATAACCCCATTCATGCTTAAAGGTCCCAAGCCCTATAGGTGAGCCCTGTATGTATAGGTGAGGCTGCAGAGATGGTCCAAAGCTCACCAGACATGAACTTACGACATAGCCACCATCAATGGAAGGGCTACCTGGGGGAAGAGCCCAACACCAGCGAATCTGTACTTTGTACGCTCTTCCACTGTCAGATATCATGAGTGAAATAACAAATGATATATGCAGGATACTGTATTCAAATGCCTTTTCCTCTGCCTGCTCCTTAACTTTCTTTTCTCAGCACACAGTCATTCATCAGAGAGCAATCCTGGGAGGGTTCGATTCCAACACTTCGGTTTACAGCAAAACCTCAGCAGTTTTGGCACGTACTTGTACGTGTGGACAAGCAGACCATGTCAGGAAGAGCCTAAGCCCTTGACTCAGCAAAGCCCAGCAGGGAACATTCAGCCTACAGAAGCCAAGCAACGAGGCTCAGGGTTTAGCGTAGGACTTGGGTATCCATGCTTCAAAATCCCTGTCTGGCTTGGGGCAACTCACTCCATCTCCCTTGTGCCTTAACTCCCCACTGTGAGGCAGAGACCCTGATCTCTTCTCCTGCACCAGGCCGACGTGACAGCGCACTGGAGCTGGGCACTACTCACACGAGAGTTACAGGGGCCATGATAGTGCTAAGGAGAGACGGATGCAGCAAACCCTTGGAGGAGGGAAAGAACTTAAGAAGATTAAAGAGCACAAAGTCTGACTAGAAGCCAAAGCGAACCACACTCTTAAATCATTTAAGCACTTCTGAAAACTGTTCCTTGATTCAAAGGTTTAAGCACCGTTTGTCTCCCACTTTAAAGAACAAAGACCAGCAAAGAGCAATGGAACTGATACAATTCAGTGCTGCCCAGACATCTGCTGAATACATACTTTTTGTGCAAGGATGACGACAAGTAAATGCCAGCAGTACAAAAGGATGATGAGGTCACAACAGAGAAGTATTTTAAGACTCCTACCTATCCCTCTTCTTCTCAGCAGAATGTTAATAATTTACTGTAAAATGTTAAAATACTGAGCGCTGAAGTATTCGGTCAATAAACATGACCGATGAGCAGAATTTCATCTTGTGAAATAAATAAAAACTATTACCCTGTTTACATTTGGCAGCTCAGGCCTATAACTCTGTGATGTTCAATTAACCAACAGCTTTGAATGGGCATTAGCACCTTAAATAATCCGTGGCACTGCACACAGAACACTGCTATTAATTTTCTCACCATGGTGCAAGCTTCCAAAAAAACAATAAAACAAACCAAAAATAAACAAAAAACCCCCAACAACATCAAGTTGATTTTCTGGGCAACAATTTTTTGGTCAAAGACAATAACACAAAAATGTCTCTACGCAGATCCTATCCATGACATCAGAACAAGAATCCAAAATACCTCACCTGTATTGAACAGAGCAGAGGGTTTTAGGTAACAAACTGCCTTTGAATTACTTAACCAGTGTGAGCTCTGGCAATGATTCTGGAGCAACACTGAATCCCTGCTCTTTGGACTGTGTTCTAGGTCCACCTGTAATCACAGGAGACACCAGTCATTACAGCTCTTTTAGTTTGTGGATGTTTGGAGTTTGGGTTTTTTCCTTCGACTAAAATTATCTGCAAAATAGTCTTTTTAGCCTCAAACTAGAGGCTCTTACTAAGTGTAGCGTGTTCAGTTTGGGTAACCGGGCAGAAACACCAATTTTAGTGTAGTGGTTTGGTTCAAAATGCCCATTACTTACTTATTTTCCTTCTGTGAGATAAGAACCAGGAGAAAAGCAAAGCAGGCACAAAACTTAAACCTTAAAAGCATAAAGAAGTTTATTAACAGAACTAAAAGGCAGGAAAAAAAAGTTAGACTAAACCTTCAGAACACTTCTCCTCCCCCCACCTTCTTCCCTCCTCCCACCAACAATGTGAAAAAACAACCCTCAAGGTTTTCCAGAGTCCGTTTACCATATCTATAATAACCTTTCTCAGTCCACTTAGGGAGAGGAGTCTCTCTTGCTCATGCTATGGAGACATCTCCACACGAAAACAGTTAAACAGTTCTCTTGTGGCTCAGTGTCACAGCAAGGCCGCCCGGAATGGTTTCTCCTTGCCTGTGAAAGTCCCTTCCCTCAACTTGCAGCTTTCCCCACAACTGCTTGAGGGTTTCATCTTTAGCTAATGGGGTACCATTTTAAGGATGAGCTGTTCAGAAACAAAAGTTCTCTTTACCCATCTGTGGGTGCATATTCATCTCTAGGAACAGAGGCCCTCCTCTTCTCCGGCAGCGAGAGGGTCCTCATCTCCTTCAAAACAAAAGTTCTTTTCACCTGTCTGTAGGTGCATCTTTATCTCTAGGCACAGAGGCCCCCTTCTTCTCTGGCAGCAAGAGGGTCCTCATCACCTTCAACTGAAAAGGCACAGAGGCCTTCCTCTGGGAGCGAGAGAGTCTACATCACTTTCAACTCTCTCTGTTAAAACTTCTCAATAAATCACAGCTACTTCAGTAGTTGCTTAATGCAGCACAGGTACTTCTACCCATGGTTGCGGGTTTGAACGCTCTGCCCCCCCCACCATGCTTCATGAAATTACAACGGGTACACTGACATATTACAGTCCATCACCACAGCCTTACAAGAGAATTTCAGCTTCCAGGAGAAGCATCTCCTCTTTCTCCTCTCTCAGGGTTTCAGCTCCTCCTTCTTCGCTGACTTTGGTGTCTCTGTGCTGTTTATTTCACGTGCCATCATCTGTCCTTTTCCTCTGACTCAGGAGAGGATTGAATGTCTGGAGGCTTCATCTGTTCTGGAGAAATCTTACAGCACTAAAAGAGTTACTCTCACCCGGCCTTGCAGCTGGAATCCGCTTCTCTCTCCTTGCCGGGCTGCTCCCCGCCCGGAGCAGCTGAGGGAACCTGGCCCGGCCGAAGCAGGGCTGGGGGGGCTGGGCCGGAGCAGCCGAGGTCGGAGCAGGGCTGGGGGAGGCTGGGCCGCAGATGGAACAGGGCTGCTCCAGGGCCGCTCTCCTGGCCGGCCCGGCCGGGCTGAGCAGGGCCCGGCCCCGCTGGGCTGTGCCCCGGGCCTCCCCCAGTTACCTGTCCGAAAGCCGGAAGTGAGGGAGCTTCCCGGGCTTTTGTTCATTCTTAAATGTGCATCACAGAGGCGTATCAAGCTTCTTAAGTGGCTTAAAGAAGTTGTCAATATTCAAACTAGCCAGTTGGTTGGTTCTGTCAGGTCTAGAGGAAGGTGTAAGCACCTCTTTGCAAAAACATCACTTCCGAGGCTGAAGGAGTCTTCCTTAAAAAACTCAAACTATGCAAACCCATGACACTAAGCAGTGGAGTTCAAGCCCTGGGGTAGCCATGTGGACAGTCATGAGCAGTCCCAGCTCCTCAGAGCTGCTTGCTAACCCTGAGACCCCAGGATTTCTGTTTAAATGTAGGCATGGTGAACACGAGTGCTTGCACAGCCTTCAACAGAAGGCAGAGCCAGGACAGAACTAAGCTGGATTACATTATGAAGATGGGACACACCAGGAATGGCTCCTTCCTGTAGCATCTCAAGCTGCAGAGGGAGGTAGGGATGGAATAAACACGGCACAAATATCTTCCTTCCACAGTTTTTGTGTGACCTTTGGTAGATCTCGGTAGACATCTCTCCCATCTGTGCTAGTTCCAGTGTACCTTTTGTGTCTCCAAGACAGCCAGGCGGGACAAAAGCAGAAGTCAAAACATCTGTCAGCCTGTGCCACTACAGACAAGAGTGGCTTTTTGCGTGAGACCACAGCACCACAAAAGCATTGGCAGGAGGCCTAGATCTGCCAGACTCTGTAGCTGGCTGTGTGAGAGGGACAGATCTGACAAGGGCAAACATTTCCAGGACACGAGCTGCAAACACACTAATGGGCTTAGGGACAAAAACCAGTCGCCCAGGAATTGCACTGAGCAATGGGGGACAACTCTGAAAGGGAAAGATGAAGCTGCGGCGAGATGAAAGGGAGCAGGAGGGCTGGAGCTATGCAGAACAAGACTGGCAGCATATCTGGGATTTAAAATTAGCCTTATGCTGATCTAACCAGCCTTGACTGCATTTCAGCTCTCACACAAATACCCTGATGCACTTGGCCAAGGACAACCCCTGCTGAGGGCGTGTAAATCAGACAGCAGCACGTCCCCCACCTTCTCCTCCTGCCTGTCACCCCACAGCCATCAGTCCCAGCACACAGCAGCTCCTGCTGGAGGAGATTCCCAGAAGCAAAAGTGACCAGGGACAAGGCTGGTGAGCAGGAGAGGGCTGGCCGAGTGTCTGCCTCATGCTCCTTTCACCAGGGTACACTCCTGAACAACAGGAAAATCCCCTACATGCCCTTCTCCCTTCCTCTGCCAGCCAAGACCATAAACCAACCTTGTCTGAGTGGCACAAGCAGCCACCCAGGCTGCAGTGCATCCGAGTCCACACCAGTTCTTGCACTGCTGATAAACAATAAAAAAAATAAAAATATTGTTCTGCATGTGCAAGGAATAAAAAACTGAGACAGCAATTTTCAGGCAGCAATGCATCCTCCTCCCCTCTTCTCTTCCCTGGCCCTATTCCTGTTGTACTTTCATGTGCCTATCACTGCAAACAAAAGATGTATGCCAAGCTAATGAAAAGTCTGAGCTGTGGTATGTGGGTGTATAAATGAGCCAGCACGGCCCCTGTGTGCAGGGAGTAATTGCAGGAAACACATTTGAAGACCTGTCAGGAGTCATTTGTTTTAGGTGGAATAAAAGATAGCTGACTTATTTTCCCCTTCAAGCAAGAAAGAAATAAAAATTTAAAAAAAAAAAAAACCAGAAAGAAAAAAGAGAGAAAAGAAAACATATTAATAACTAAAAGGTAAGGAAACATTTCTGATGGGTGCTCTCCTTCCTATCATTATTAGTGTGATGGATGTGCTGGGAGACCCCAGCTGCTTGTACAACCTGGTGCTGTACAACAGAGGGTTCAATACAGTTCCCTCCTGGCAGTATGACAGGAATAAACAAGAGAGAAGAGAAACATTCAGGGGAATAGAGAGATCTGCCCGAGGTGGCACAACAGATCTGCAGCAGAGTCAGATATCCTGGCCACAGGAAATCCAGATTTCCTATATATACTCAATGCTGCTCTGCTTTCCTACAGTATCTTCAGAGCTGCCTGATCTCCTCACAAAGGCTGCCTGAGCACAACACTGCAGAAGCTGAGAGAGCAAATATCCAAGCCATGGTGACGGATATGGATGCCCCCTGTATCATTATGAGGTCCAGGTATGTTCCCCAATTTGCCTGTAAAACCAAATGACTTGGCAGGTTCAACTATCATTTACAGGATTCATGCACTCTCTTCCTCAGTGCCTGGCCCTCAGCTGGAGGTAACTTCACTCAACATCACTCTCTGGGCCTGGTCATCCAGCCAGTTTTTTACCCAGTTAACATTCTACTAATCCATAACTGTTCTTAAGAGGCAGTGAGCATCTCTGATCCTACTGGAAAGCACTGTGATTTTCCATTGCATCCTCTGCCGTTTCAAGGCTCAAAAGATCCTATCATCACTCCCAAGTCCAACACTCCCGTTCTGCACTCTCTGCATGTGGTCAGAGCACACATGTCAGGGCTCAGGAATGAGCTGTCACCACACCAGCTACGCTTTGGCTTAGACAGAAACACCTCCTGACTTCCAGCTCCGAGGGCTCAGGTCAGCATCTGCTCAAACCAGCAAAGTAGGGGCAGCCAGGGTGATGAAGGTTTGATAGAAGCTGATGAAATCAAGTTGGAGATACAAATGGACTCCCCCACTGGGGCTCCTTGTTCTTCAGAGAGTAGGCTGAACACAGACACTTGCAAGCCTCTGGATAATACACAGACATTCATAGATACACACCTAGCACAAGCAAAGCAGATTTGTTCCTTTTGATCCCAAGTTCCTAGGTTCATTCCCCAGGGATGACCCTAATCAGGGTTGTGTCTTTTTTTTTTTTTAGGAAGAAACAGAATTTAAAAATTCCCATCTGACCATACTTTAAGAAGATAAACTACTTAGCAGAGCTGTGCAAAGAAGTAGTCAACTGAAAGGTAATTTGTGTTCTGAATTAATTTCATGAGGGCAAAGGATTCTTTTTCAGTGCCTTGAAATATTAGGTTGGAATTCTTGTTGGCTCTCTAAAAGATCACAATAGATCACAGTACTTTTCAGATCCAGGCTTAAAGCAAGCCAGAGGTAGGGTAGCCCCAGGACAAAATTACAAAATCAGACAGTCATGATCTGGAGAAGTGCCTGCTCCCCACATGCTGGGTTACTCAGGATCACATACAATTACATCCCTATGTGTTGGGGATGCTCAGGAATTCACTCTCAGTACTGGTCTATGGATAAACTCCCATTTGAAGCCCCTGATCTTCAATCCCTATGACCAGCAGGTCCTTCTGCTCCCTTGTAAGTCATCACTGATGCTGGCAGTTGTTTTCTGAGGTGCATCTAGAAAGGCAGGATTAACCAGAATAGTAAGCTCTATGTCCACCACTTGTGAAGAGCCAAGAAAACAAATCATGTAGCAGGAAATCCCCTTGGCTTTTTATCAACACTAGTACTGAACGCTGGGGAGCCACTCAGCAGCTTCCTGTTGCCTTGCTGGGATTTTCTACAGGTTGCAAGGGACTGATTTATAAAAGCCTCCATGCCTAACTTAAATAAGCATAAGCAACTTGGGAGCAGGCAGACATATTTAGTGTTATCAGATAAAAGCTTTTACCTTTAGATACCTCAACAGTTTCAATACCTTTATCAGCCTACATCCACAAAGTCAAGTAGTACTACTTTCCTCATTTCATTTCTGACAACCTGAGCTATTGAGAGGCCATTTGAATTATTCAAGGCCACGTGGGAAAACCCGAGGCAACGTAAAAATATTGGATTGGTGTTCTTGCATCGCCAGCACTATAATCGATCTCCCGAGGCTGTTTTGTTATAGAATCATTAAGACTGGAAAAGGCCTCTAAGATCAGTGAGTCCAACTGTTAACCTGCCACCACTGTGATCACCTTTAAACCAATGTCCCCAAATGTCACATCCATGCATTTTTTAAACACTTCTACTGAGAACACATTTTTGAATACTGTCCCACAGTATTTAAAATAACTCCCACAAAGGGGCTCCCAGGTAGTAAAGTTCTACTATAAGAAGGAGGATCTATTAAAAGTGCAGCAGAAACACAGGACTTCCACCCAAGTTATTAGTTTCCAGTGATGCTGTGCATTCTCCAATAGGTAGTCCTCAAAGGAGGTTTCTTCAGGGTTCCCATTGCTGCCCAAGAGCCTAACCCTGATACACCAGCAGGAACAAACAACGCAGGTTTCAGTTCCTCCACCCCCACACACATTCACCCAGCCTCTCTCTCACACAGATACATTTACTTACTTTCAACACTTTTAATAATAGTAGCAACAACAACAACATAGCCAGAGTTCTCCAGCAATATTCACAAAGAATAGGGTTACGCAACCCTTCCCAGGTCATGGCAAAACACAGTCTGAAACCAGTCAATACCTGATTTTCCCTGTCTGACATGAAACCCTATGATTCTGTCTTCTTTTTACATCTGCTAAATATCAGTGATACAGGGGGAAAAGGGAAATGATTAGGAATAAGGCTTTTATTTGTATCAGCTGACAAGGACTCATTTCTGGCACCCTTTCGGGGTAAAATTTTGATTATAATAAAGAACCTAACCAAGGCCACATAGTCTTCACCCACCTCTTTCACCTTCTTTTTCAATGTGCTGATTGAAGACTCATGGAAATTACTGCTTATTAGAGCAATTACTGGAAATTACTTTATTAGAGCAGTACCTGGAGGACTTGGACAAGACCACAGCACCATCACACAGGAAGGGCACAACATTCACTACACCACTGGGAGAGGAGGCAAGAGGAATGCAAGGTTCTGTGTTCCTGAGTAGCCCTCCTATCTTCAGGCTTATGTTGCCTCAAACTCTTCTTTATTGTACTACGTAATTTTGTACTTCCTTAAAGGCAGGGATTTTTTTTCCAGGCTATCATACACACTTTCCCACTATTTTCTGCTCTGAGATCAAACCTGTCCTCTTCTGCCACCATTCTCCTGTATTTCTCATTTGTCCTTCTCACCCTCATCCCAGTCATTTCCTTATCTCCTACCTCTTCTGCTCAACTTTGATCCTGTGCTGCTCTATGCACTCCAAGTGACCTCAGAAAGCTTGCCAGTACTCTACCCTCTTGAGGCTGTTTCTTCTGTGTAATACTCTTTTCTCAAGAATCTGATTTGCAAAACAGCTGAACTACCACCACTCCAGCAGGTTTCCAGGGGAGCTACAGGGTGCTCAGTGCTTCAGGAAAAAAACAGTTTCATTTGTTCAACTACATAAGCAAAGGCAGAGCCCAGTTTAATAGCCACTGTGTGCTTCATTTCTGCCTGCATGCTCGACTGGGAGTCAGAGCTCCCATTCACATCCTACCTTTGTCTCCGTCTTACTGATTCTGGGTAAGCACCTGAACTTTTCTTCCTCTGTTCCTTCTGTAGAGCCAAGGTGATTGCACCTCCATCACGAACTGCTGCAGATTTAACTCATCTGAGTTCACGGTGCTCTGAGTTCTTCAGATCAAGGGTGCTGGGAAGCACACGGTGCTACAGTTACAGGAGATGTGCTTTTGCATGATCACAAGCTGAAAAGCAATCAACCATGGAGGACAACGGTGCTTTCCTGACACTCCCGTCCTTTAACATTTTCCACTTTGAACACAGTCATGTTCACGTTTCATTTCTATCCTTTGCTTTCCCTCTCCCGCTGTTTGAAGCAAGCCTCTCTGCACAGCCTTTTCTGATTAGAGCAAAGAGAGAGACCTCACTTCACTATGACCTACTGTCCCAGACAGCCTTTGCCAGCAATCCAATCATCCAAGGAAACCCTGGAAAGCACTGCTTCTGCCACTATTATCAGGGAAATAAGCAACAGTCTCCAACAGCCACAGGGAAGACGGCCACACAAATTAAATTACAGTTTCTACCACACACATTAAAAAAAAGAACATTCCTGAAAATCCTTATGCCTGAGCCAGATTTTCTGCCTGCAGGAAGATTCTACGAGGCAATGAAACTACCCAGAAGTTCAAAGTTACTGCTATGTATAATTACCTGCATTCCAGCTCTGGTATTGCAGCAGTTCCTGCACAGCTGTTTCTTTCACATACACATACATAAACCAAGACACAAACCAGGTTTGCCCACTGGAGGAGAAGTCCACATGCATGTACCAAACATATTTCTGGCCTGGAAAGTGACACTTAGTATTTTCTACCTTATTCTTGTACCCACTACCTCCAGACAAGTTGAACATGCTAGCTCAAATATAAGCACATGCAGTAAGAGACAATTGCCATAGCTGGAAACTTGTGAGAATCCCTCTAGTTCCTGTGAGGTAAAGCCCAGGCATGCAGGTGACTGAAGTTTTTCTTTCCTTGCCTGTGAATTAAGGATAGCCTGCAGTGCCCAGTGCTAACTGACCAACCCAGTAATCTGGGTAACAACCACTGCTCTGTGTGTGTGCAGGCCCTAAACACATCAGGGTAAAGAGAAGGTAAAAACAGGAAACATTGAAAGTGGATGGTGGGAAAACTGAAAAAGGACAAAACACAAAGGCACAGAGCAAAGACTATCCTTGGGAAAGGGTACTTGAAAGAAAAATAGCCTAAAAACACCCTCACCTCAGTCACATGACATCTTAAATGTTTGTCAGCATTCTGGTTGTTGGATTTAAACAAAAAATATATTGCTGGCTTCTTCCTAGCCGCCTTCTTTTGGTAAAGTTTACGTGGGCTAGTTTCCGTGCCTTTCTCCTTTCCTGCTGTTTCTAACAGCAGACGATGATGAGCTGAATCCTCTCTTTGGTGCAGATAAGGCTTCATTTCTGTGTCACCAAAGGTCACTTGCATCTGCTCAGTCCTGTATCTCAAGGGTTTCAATTAATTATTGCCAGCTCAGCCAGAGACTGGGCTCATCCATTTGCAGGCTGTGAGTCTGGTTTGGAATCTCAATGCAGGCAAACGCCTGCCAAGCTTTCCCCTGGTGCACACGCACAAAGGACTAGAGAGATACCCACATCTGTGATCACTGCCCACACACCTCCAGCAAGGCCAATGTTTTGCTTCCCAGTCTTCGTGGAGAAGAAAATGCCCCTCTGCTGTGTATTAAACCGTGCTATATGGGAAGGAGGCTGGGTATTGCACGGCTGATTGTACTGATTTGCAACAGCAAAATGCTCAGTTGTGCCATATACTGAGAGCACATGATGGATCTGCATGTGCTGCATGATTTGCTTCAAATTTGTGCCCAGGTAGACACTGGCTATAAGGTCTTATGCAGGCTAAGTCAGAAATACTGAACTTCAACATGGAAATTCTAGTGCCTAAAACACCCACATTTGAGCATGCAAATCCCTCTCTTGGATTTTTTTTTTTTAGAACTGGCACAGATCCATTCCTCTCTTTGGGGTAAATTCTTAAGGACTCAATCAGCCAAGATGGAAAATACTGCTCAAAGCCATTGGATTACAACCTATGTTCATTCTTAGCAGATTTCCCTTGAACCAGCTCGCTCCATTCTACTCCCAGTGCTCCAGATTTCAACACCTGTTCAGCTGCTGTCATGCACTGTCCAGACACACAAGGCAGCAGAAACAATTTCACACATTTCAACTGTTGAAGAATTAATATTAACTCAGTTGATTAGCAGGGTGAGGAGGGACTGAGAAGGAAAATGGGGAGAGGAAGAGAAAGTGTGCAGAAAGTTAAAGCATGACAAACCTGACATTTCTTTCCTTGGTTGTCTTTTTTTCTGCTGCATGGGCTTCTAAGCATTTGTGTATATTGAAAACACAAGTGAGCACAAAGTAATGCTATGCAGGAAGAAATCTGGTGAAGCATGACATATTGGTTTCCTACAAAAGATTGTCATCATACCACATTCACCCAAGGAGCAAGAAAATTGCCTGCAAGAAGCAGCTTAGTAAATACCAAGGCAGTATCATCCACTCATCAACTGCCCCACTTCCATGGAGAGAAAAACCATGCTTGAGGAAGAGGCAGGATTATAATTCAAATGAAAAAAAAAGAATTAAAACCTAGTGCTGATAGTGAATAATCTATCTGTGAGGTACAGGAATCCCTTTGAAGAGCAAAGCCATAATCTGACAGATCTGCAGAGACTCTCTGAAAGCAAAAAGAGAAGAAAAAATATTTGAAGAATGCTTCGTCCTATGTCATCAGGAAAGGCTAATGTTGAGAAAGTCACTTGAAAAAAATTGGCTGGTGCTGCCTCAATTCTCGGCTGAGCAGCAGACCTGGAGTGCAACCCTGAATTTGACACTCCCCTGACAGTGCTGGCCCACATCCTTATCATGCCCTGTAACACACCCCAATTCTCCTGATCATTTCTTTTTTCCCCTCAGGAAGTCATCTTAACAAGGGAAAAACTAAAGGACTATTACAGAAGCTGTCAAAAAAGAATCCTGACTACTCTACATCCCTGGTACTGAAGCACTACCAACACTTACATTGGTTACTCATTTTAGTTTAGGCTTTGAGTTCACTGCTTTTTGAAAACGGTGACTTAAAACCACTCCACCTCTTCTCCCACCCCACAGCTATGTCTGCCAGGTCAGCTCTAGTACAAATGTACAAGAAAGATCAAGGAACTGAGGCAGCTTTAAAAAAAACCCCAACTTTCCCACTGCCTGACCCTGCCCCCCTATAAATGTATTTTCTGTTGTTTTTTCTCTAAAAAGGTGAGCCATGTTGGTGCCCTGAGAAGGGTGGCAGCATGTGCAGTTGCACAGAACAATGGGTGGAGATGCTGCTATGCCTTACGGGTGCAAAGTAGTGCAGCAGCTAAAAACAGGTATTGCTGTCATAAAAACTGTATCACAGAACCACAGCCTTAATAAAGTAGTGGTTTACACTCATTTTCCAAAGGGTTTGATGACTAAACAAGTGGCAAGACCAGGTACAAAGACTACTTGTCCTCCTTTGTCATGATGATTGATCATGATGCTAAAGTTAATGGTACTTTATGCACCCATCAAAATATTATCCCCCCCAGGGGGGTACAATGTGGCAAAGATAAATGAGGAAATGAAGTCTAGCACTGTGTATTTGCTCCTCAAGTCTCCTGATTTATACTGCACAGGAGGGATGCCTTGCACTGAGCTGATGTGTGGCAGAGCCATACATCTGCTCAATTATTTCAAACAGTTCAAAGACAGCTGCCTGCTTCATCAAAAGCACCCATGTGTGCACTAACAGTGTGAAAGGCCACAAATACATAAAACAAAAATGCATGAAAAATATCTCTTAATGGTACCTCATCAGTTTTTGTAACAGATTATTTTGTGCACGCAGGAGTCTGGGAAAGCAAGATTATTAGGATTTAAAATTACTGGTTGTGTTTTTCACTAACCATTAGCAATTAGAAACTTCTGAGTTTTTACAGAAACATAAAGGAGCCACTCATAAAAAATTTCCAGAACCTTTCCCCCATAGTATTAACATCAATTGAGATTTAAAGGGGAGAAAGAGATGAAGTATATGCAGAGTTCTCCAGTACTCAGAAAGCACTGATTAGCTGGCTCTTCCCAACACTAACCTTGCTCACCTTCCCATCCCAGCAGATTTGAGGAGCTACACAGACTCGGGCAGTCAGCCTACTGCCATTAATTATCTCCAAGACGACTCTCACTATAAAGAAAGACATGCAACACCTCTTCTTACCTTGCTATCCTATCTCCTACATCCAGGAGCTAGGTTAGTCTAACCAGTGTCAGCTGCAAAATCAGCTACTAAACCACATATGTAGGTGTACAACAACCACAGCCAAAGCTGCTAAGGAAACTGAAATCCTTATATTCAGTAGTTTCTGCACCTTATGCAAGTGTAGGTTAACTTTTTTTGAACTATAATGACTTTGAGAAAGAACAACACAAAAAAGGAGAATGAAAGATCTATAAGAGGTGCCTAAAGACAATGAAAATTGCAGTCTCTGTGAACTATTCAAATACATCCAGTTCTCATCACTCAGCATGCAGGAGGGCCCATTTATCTTACATTAGGTTTTTATAGCATGCTTTTGCCTTGGGCAGGACTTTTGAGCTGTGACTATCTGAGTGGGGAATATTTAAATTTAAAGAAGATAGTGACTGTAAATGTGTCGATTAAGTACTTTACAAACATTATTGCAAGAGGTAAGGCAATTCAGAAGCCGCCTCTTTTAAATTAGTACAGAAAGTAGAATCCAGGCAAGTCCACTCCACTGTATTAAAGCTTTGGTATAGCAAGCAGGGGAGCATCCTTCCATACAACACAGTGTATGGAAGTGTAAAACATGAACCTCAGCTTGCCTACCCACAAGTTTACCCACTCTCCTTACTAGAGTTGCCCAGGGACGTATCAAACATGTCAAGAGTAATGCCTGCTCTAGCGTGTGCAAGATTAGATTTCACAAAATAAACTGTATTAATAAAATCTGTGCTGATTTTGAATGCCAAGGAGACTTTTCAGGTATTTCAGCCATTTGCTATGGTCCAAAGAGAATATCAGCTCTTTTGGGGCATCTCAGAGTTCGCCTTTGAAATCTCAAAGCTCACATCCATATTTTCCATGTGCAGTACACAAAGAGCACTTTTTGGAAAGGGATGGGACTGATCCACAATTAGCAGCTATCTCATTAACAGAGGCAATAACTGAAATCACTCTTCAGGAAATAAGTGCTCCATGAAAGGATACACAGTCAGCCCGAATCTGGACACAGAAGGAACAGGTAAATGCTCTCACTGTTTTTGTTATCAAAATGTTAAATCTGTCATACATGTTAAATCTGTCATACAAGTCCTAAACCTTCAAACTGGTTGCAAATCAAGATTTAAAAGCAGGACTTGCTCTCCTTAACTTCAGCTGTACTGATGATGATAAAACTATTCATCAACACTAGAAATGGTCCCTGCTAAGTGTCCTGTTTCACGCCAGAGGGGCAGCGCATGTTTTTTCTCTCTAATCCCAGCAGACAGCAGGCTAGTAAATCATACTGGATATAAAGGCAAAGAACACCAGAAGGCACCACAGGAAGTACAGGGAGTACAGGAATACATGAGGAGAGTCCAGATGTGTTGGTCTCGTGTGTGACAAAGCTCTGGCTGCTGCAGCAGACCGTGCTGGGAGCTTGTCACCGTCAAAAGGTCCTGACTGGCCCTGTGGCCCAACTTGCTCTCCCAGCACCAGCCCCTGCCTTTTGTTTGCTATTTAGTAAAGGTGTTTCAGTGTTACCCATCTCCAGTGAGACAAGGCTGGGTAATACATCAGTCCCACTGCTGAACCACACCAGCAGAGCATCTGGAGGACTGTGAAGTCTCAACATGTGTTAACCTGCTTAATGCCTCTGCTAAAGACACTTCAAAAATAAATACCTGTCATGGGCAGCTCTCAAGAAACTGCAGACTCAGCTCAGAGGGAATGTGCTGTCACCACTACTTGAAAACAGCTAATGAAGACAACCCAAAAATATGTGAAGACATCAACTGAAATGTCCCTTATTCTTTGAGATCATTCCATTTTGACAAAAGCATTCCCTTTTCCTTTCTATTAAGGTGGTTGTTATATTTCCTCTCCCAAATAAAACACCAGATGACTACCAACTGCTACTACAGCAGGTATCAGTGAAGTTTAAATGCTTTATCTCTTTTAAGCATAGAGGAAACAAGGGCTAGATTTTGTCTAGACACTTGAGAGTGACTCCCAGCACACAATTTTATTCTGATCTCCATTTACCATACCTAACAGTCTTCTTTCTCTTCCATCTCAGTTTATGGGGACATAAACAAAGATGAGCCAAAAAATACCAAATTTTCTCAGATTTAGGAAAAGTCATGTTAAATATGCTATATTTTACCGAGAAACCTGGGTATGATAACTTAAATCAAGCCTAGCATGCAACTGGAGATGGGAATTCATCCCTTCCATTCTTGGTATGGTACAGTATCACAGATGTTTCTCCATCTGTAATTCAGTAACAGTGCAAAAATGCCAAGTTAGTCAGCAGATTGTATGTTTGGTTTTGACAGGCTCCCAGGAGGACATAAGCCCCCTTTCCTACTCCTTCCCACCCTAAACCCTTGCTTGCTCTGCAACAGCCGGGTATGATGCCCATGTCCCAGAACAGAAACCAAGGACATGGAAAGTGATGCTGCCACTCTCCCTAAAAAGGAATGTTTTGTCCCAAAGTCTTCCACAGTGACAACACATCACTGTGCACAGCCCGGACCCAAAAGGATGCCAACCTTCGCACAGACCTTTATCCAACAAGTCCCTCCAGTCCATTTGTATTCTGTGTCCACGGGCTGGCATGTTTCCCATCTGACATCAGAGCAATTTCCTTTTCTTATGGCAGGTTGGGAAAAAAAATTCCCACCTCCTCTGCTTTTTGGTCCACGTTTAAACATCTTAGTATGCTGTCTCAGTGATGACATTCTGTGCCACAGGAATGACAAAACTAGCATGAACACAGTGGCTTACACCAGTGGCCAACAACTAACAAAAGTAGGATCACCTGAGAGATTAACAGGTGATCCATCTTCTACTCAAATGTGCTTATATTTATTGTCAAAGTATTTTGTCATAAAACCACCATTCACACATACACACTTTTAAAACCCACCTGTGTGTTTAAAATGCTGCCCATTGTCCACGAGTTTCCTCCCAGGAAAGACTCATCTACTAGGCAGATATGTACAGATTACACCATCATCACTCACTGCCAGGGACCCTAGGTATATCGCCACACTTTATTTTTTCATATTGATTAAAGCAACTAAATGTATAAATCACAGCTCCCATTCTGTTTTCTGTGATAGACCATAAATTCCTCTGTCATCAATTGATTTTTTTTATCATCAGCAACCTTGCTCTGACTTACATTTCCTAGCTGGAATACAGCAGGAACAAATCTATCCCGTACAGGGAGTTCTGTTTAGACAAGAAGCAACTTGCCACAACCTCTTACCATAAACTTCATACACCCTTAAGCTTTAAAGGATTAGAAGCCCTCAGCAATCAAGGGAGAACCAACACTGATTAAAAGCAGAGCCTAAGTAGGTAAATGAGAAGAGATCCTTAGAATTTCACTAAAAACAGTAAAGTAACATATTTTTGAAACAGTGTTCATTAGAACTGAATACATTTAATAACTCGGTACGCAACATGCAGAATGAATTTGGAGTGGGGCGAGCGGTGTTACGTAGTTTCAATCAAAAGCAAAGGATTCACTAGAGCTAGGCAAAGCTGGCTTGCAATAAAGAGATGAAAAATGGAAAGATTGTCTTCCAGTGAGATGGGGAAAGAACAGATGAATCAACAGAGACCAAGGCAGCTTTGGGAAGCAATTTGTGGTGTGAAGGCACAGGATGGGGGAAACGAGCAGCTGAAGCTCACAATAAGGAGAAAAGTGTGAAGGCTTGCAAGGAGATACTCATCCTGCAGAGACAGTGAAATGGTAAATGAACACTGTTCACAAGACAGTTTGGGATATTCTTTGCTTCCACAGCCTTGATGACATAACTTTTTTGCAGGTGTCTAAAGCAAAAAAAACCTAATAATTCCTCTACCGTCCCATCTTTGTGCTGAAACATCAACATATGCTTCAGTGCTACCTCTACTTCATCTCGTTTTTCTCTTCCTTCCTCCTTAAGCACCTTGGACAAACAACAAATGGCTCAAAAGTGATGAGCTGGGAATGGTATTTAACCGAAAAGTCATTAAACATTGGCACAGGGAACAATGCTCCCTGAAACACGGAGCTGTAATTATTTTCCCACTTTGAATAAGTCACAGAAGATAAAGATGAAAGGCCTACTACATTTTCAGGAAATTTATTACTACTTACTTAGTGCACAATCTCAGGCATTGAAAATGGCTGGAGTCAGGAAGTTTTAAAGTCTGTGCTCTCAAAAGCAGAGCCACTTAAAACTGCCTTTGCACATTTAGGACTAAAATAAAAGTGCACTCCATGGGCAATTGATTTATTCCAGCCAACCGCAACTTTAGAGAACACATCCCATTATAAAATGTTCGTGGATGTTCTCCTAGTTCGTGGTTCATTTACAGATGATTATAGCACTGTTATTTCATACATCGGTGCTTTGTAATAAACAAAAGCATTGCCCTGGAGGGGCTTCAGTTTAACTGACATTTCTTCCAGGCACATTCCGTTTGAAGATGGTGAAAAAGTGCAGGAACTCCCTCAAGGACAACAGTCTTACAAGGGCACCCCATCAGTTTACTGAAAGCCCACACATCAGCTTGTCCATGTGAGGCCAAATGACAAGTTCTTGTCTCAGCATGTGGGCTTGCAAGGCTAGTGTGCCTCATAATTTACCTATCACTTTAGAAGCTAAAATTCACAGAGAGATTTCAAGAGCACGAATGGCTGAAAGTGAAACATCCCATTTGACAGATGTCACATCACCAGCTCACATCTGACCCGAGCTCCTGAACTGAATAGGATTATGGTTCGCCAGTTCTTGAGATCATTCAAAATAAATTTAAGTTTTTTCACTACTACACACACAATGCAGGAGATTAGCGAGCTGTAATGTTTTTTAGCTGGTAGGGATCACCATTGAAAGCTATTGCACAGGTGGAGAGTGCAATTCCTGTTGCAGCTTGTTGGGATGCCGGGAGCAGGGCTGGCATGCGTCACCTGTGCTTAGCACAGCAGGGAGGTAAGGCCCAGAGAGAGGCCTGAGTGTCATAAGCTGTGGTGGGAATGGACCTCCTGTCCTCAAGGAAAGAGCCACTCCTGCCAACATGCTTTGTGATCTGGGGTAAGACATCTCTCTGTGAAATTAGAGCAAAAGACTTGATCACCTTTATAAAGCGTTTTTAGACAACAGGCATTGCCATCAATAGGAAGGATTCGTTCTACAAGCTACATATGCACTGTCATATAAAAGCACTTCACACCACTAAAAGCCTAAAGAGCGCACCTGGACAAAAATTTTTACATCACTGTAGGGTTTTAAAATTTTATCTTGTTTAACTTCCAGTGAAATATCCATTCTCTGTTCAATTTTAGTTGTGGTCTAAGTATTATTTCTGGGATAGAACAGATTTGAAAATTAAGTGGCTCCTACTCATACCACTGTGGCTGAGGGAGCTGGGGTTGTTCTGCCTGAAGAAAAGGAGGCTCAGGGGTGACTTTATCACGCTACAGCTGCCTGAAAGGAGGTTGTAGCAAGGTGGGGGTCAGCCTCTTCTCCCAGGCAACTGAAAACTGGGCAGGAGGACACAGCCTCAAGGTGGGCCAGGGGAGGTTCAGGAAGAATTTCTTCACAGAAAAGATGGCCAAGCATCAGAATGGACTTCCCAGGAAGTGGTTGGAGTCACCATTCCTAGAGATGTTCAACAAATGACTGAATGTGGCACTTGGAGCTATAGTTTAGTTGACAAAGTGGGGATTGGTCAAATGTTGGACTCTTAGTGATCCTGAAGGTCTCTTCCCACCCTAATGATGCTATGATTCTAAGAATATAATTCATGTAAAAAATAAGGCCAAAAAAATTACAAATTCCAAATGACCACTTGGAAATCACAGTTCAAGCATTATACAGGACACCCTCAGAGGTCTCTGCAGACCCCTGTATTGGACCCACAGGAAAAACCCACATATTTTATGGAACAACACAAGCAGCAGTTTGCAATACAGCTCTCAGACAACAAAGTCCTCAAACTCCTAATTTTATTTCATGATCCAACTCACATCGTCAGATTCAGCAGAGAGAGTTCAGAACAAAGTGTAAAAAACTGTTGCAAACAAAATAACGAGAACTAGCTCCAAATTATGATGCAGTAATGTCCTTGTTCTTCAAGCTTCTTTGAGAGCTTTCCTAAATAACTCATTTGGCCACCAGTTTGAAAGGCAGGGTTGGTTTTTTAACCATTCACCTGCCTCAAATTTAGTACAATCTCTAGCAACATACAGATGTATTATACATATTAACTAACATCTTATTTTGAAGAGCAGGAACAAACTGAAAATTTCACTCCCACTCTACCATAGTTGAATTCAAATAGTTTAAACACAGCTTCCAGTGATGCCACATCATGTGCTAAGTGTTACACTGAGCAGCGGGAAGAGAAGTTGTAAAGAGGAGGAGGAGAAGGAGGAGATGCCACTTGGCTAGAAAATGAGCCAGGAATCAGATGCCAGCCAGAAAAACAAATTGACTTCTCCTGAAGAAGGTTAGGGGTTTTTTTTAATTAAAAGATTAAAAAAGCAGATTGTCTGGCTGAAAAATGAACAGGTGGTGAGTCTACTTAAATTCTGTTTTGAAGCACAGCCCAGGTCCAAGAACGAACAGAAACTGAACTGTAAAAACACAGCATCATCATTGTCATCAGTTATACCCATCAGAATAACAGCTCACTGTGACTGTATAGTCATCTTATAGTCTCAGCAAGGCACAATGACACATGGAAGTCTGTTGCAACTGACAGATTTCTATAAAGAAAATCAGGGCCAATGACAGGTTATGGCCTGGTGCTAAATTTCACCAAGCTGGTCTCTACGAATTCAAACAGGCCTTAAAGAGTATCTCTTCCAAAAACTCTTTGCATGGAGTGAGGCCCTGTGCTTTCATTCAAACAGGACAATGCTATGGATCTACAAACAGATTAGCAGTGGGGTAATCTATACATCAAAGTGATCATCCAAAAGTCCAAGAGTGAGATTTAAGTTTCCTGCCCAAATCCTCCATTTAGAAACTGAGATTCTATGCAAACTGGGCCGGCTAGAGGAGAATTTGGGCTTAGAACAGCAGCCTGATCTGTTGAGAAATAAGATGCCCAATGCTTTAGTCAATGCCCATATTATTCAGATTCTCAGGAGACAGATACTCAGGTTGGCCAGGCTATGCATGACAGACCAACAAGCACTGAACCTTTCTAACCACCAAGGGTCACTGTTGATTCAGTCATCTAAGGAAACAGTGGGGGAAGTACCTTTGATTGTAATAACAAGAAACTGGCTAGGTCTGAGAACGCCCTCTAATCTCTAAGACCCCTGTCATGGCTTGATGATGCTCTTGTAAGATATGTCCCACAGCGACAGCAGTCCTGACTGCAGTGCACAGCCACTAAGAGAGGATGCAGGCTGGTTGCAGCTGTCCTTCCATTAAAACTCCTCCTCAATCATTTTCATCTCACTCCAAAAGAAAATGTGCTAGCAAGCTCCTTAACTTACACAATCCCATGGACCAACAGCAGCTTGGATAACTGACCTGTCATCCACAAGGCATATATTAGCCATTAGCAAATCTCAACTTGGAATCTCTAAACTTTCATCTTTGCATAGGCTAAGGAGGGATCACAGGACCCTCCTGCCTGTTGCCACAGATAAGAGCAATTCTCTATTTTTTTCCTTGGGAACAGCCTTTTTGTTGATTCCTGACCTTTCTCCTTCTTTAAGGACAGTTTTCAAAGTTCTCCGTCCACTGGGCTAATATCAATTGATTCACTACTCAGCCTTACATTACCTCCCTTCTAGTTCAAAGATTTGCTATCATGTCATCATCTTATTTTAAAAAAGGAGAAGAAGATGGCTTTAAGAACCAGCTTACTCTGTCTCGGGCTCTCTGTCTTCAAATGGCAGGGGGAGAGAAAGAACTTCAGTGTTAACGAGACAACACGCTAACACACCCCAGAGTGCCACACGACCTCAGAACCCAGCAGCACATCTTACGTACGTGAAGCATTTCAGCTTTTTTTTTCCCTTTAAGAAGGAACAGTGTGCAGCCAGGAACCACCCAAATATGACGAATTTACACACTTCTGAATAACCCAGCTCCTATACTGCAGCTGTGCACCTACGCAGAGTCCAGCAGCGGTGAGCTTGCACCAGGCTGAGGAACTGGGTGGAATGTTCTGCAACACCAGCTCCAGGCTGGGCCATACCTGGATCTCAACACTGTAAAGGTGGGAGATGTGGGAGTACTCTGAGCTCTCCCTGCCACTACTACGGCAGAGAAAGCAGCACAAGAACCTGGGAAAGGAGTCCAACACCACCCACCGAGAGTGCCGAACAGGTGAATGAAGACACAAGCAGTTTGAAAAGCTTGTACAAGGCAGCGAGGATTGGGGAGAAAGCAAACTAAGACTTGGGAATAAAGGGGAGAGCAGGAAATTGCAACTGTTTGGGCAATGGCAGGGAAACTGATAAGAAAATACGTGTATTTGATTGGGCCAGGAGAGAAACTGTAGGTTGAAGGTACACAAAAGCTGCTAACTGATCAAGGGCACAGGGACTGAAGCAGAGCTAAAGGGAAAGTGGCCTGAAACCAGCTGTAGGGCCACACAGCAAAAAGACAGGCTTGCAACAAAAAATAATCTAGAAAAAAGGCAGAAGAGGTTGCCCTTGGGAAAAGAGGTGCATGCATAAATGGTTCGCTCCTATGAATATCCACCTTCTGACCAGAGTGAATACTTCCTGAATCTTGTTGATTCTCTGCTGTCCACAAACTCCTATCAACCTGCTGGCAAGGCATCTCAAAAAGAGCACTCAGCTACATAAAGATGAAGAAATTACACAATTTGTGTCTTATACTTTTGTTGATGTGAAGTCACTCACACGGTCCTCTGGTGGAGATGGAGGACAAGTGGCTACTCAGCTGCAGGTAAAGGCAGTCAACATTAGAGTTCAGGAAACCTGCTGCAGGAATTGGTGTTACTGTACATGCAGCCACCTGGGATTGTCAGTCAATCAGGAAGATTGGCTGGATGAATATTCAAAGCCCAATACTCGGAGGACAGTGGGTAACCAAACCTCTTCTGCTGTAAATTTTCAGGAGGGATATGAAGGAAGAAACCTATCTTTAACTCTTCAAATTACATTACACATTAATTAATTATTTTAAATATTCCTTGCACCTTCTAAATATAACGTACATCACTTATTTGCATCTCTATTGAATTAAGGGACAACTCACTTATGGGTCAGGCACAAAAATCCCATTTATCCAGCATTAGCATGATAGCACCTTCACTTCAGACCATCCCATATAAAAAGCTGCAGCACATTCACACCAGGGCTTCAGCACACAGCGAGTCCCTGCCCTCCACACGTTCATGGGCTTGATGAGTGCCAAGACCCTCTATGGCCATTAACAGGACTGCTCATGAGAGGAAACCAGACCTGTGAGTAAGGACCATACTGAAGCTTAGCTGAGGGGGAGAAATGGATGAGTCCCAGGGAACAGGAGCCAAGCACTTGCATAGGAAAACAAATACAAAGTGTAGTCTTGAATATCAATATCTCATACAGATTCCCGCCTGCAGTGTGGGTATTGAATATTCCCTCTCCAGAGAGAGACAAGTAGCTACAGCCTCCTGTGCAGCAATGTCTGCACTGCATGCATCCCTGCAGAACTCCTCGTCTGGGATTCAGAATTGTGCAGGAACAAAGCAGTGCTCGAGAAGGAGCTCTGAGCCTGACAACGCAGCATCCAGACAATAAACCTTCCTTTAGGAAAGGACAGAAAGCGTGAGCAAGTAAAAAACCAGAGGCTTCGTTAATTTGTATCCATTTACTAAAGGCAGACTGTTCATAGTGTCGGGAACCTCCCTTCCATCTAATGTTTCAGCTAAGGCAGAGAATTTCTGACCTGCTGGCATGGTTGCAGCTGACCTCAAGCACAATGGACCCAAGTACAAAAAGGGAAAATATTATTGCTGTGGTTGTTACAACAAAGACTTGAAAGGTTGTAGTCAACAGCAAAGCAATACTCTGAAACATGTACTACTGAGGCACTGTCACCATAAAAGTTCCAGCAGTAAATATGTCTCTGCAGTAGCAAAAATAGAAGATGTTCTGTGCTCATCATCCAAATTGAATTTTAAAAAAAATATCAACCAGTCAGGTGATATACACACAAACAGGCACACACATAAATCTTTCATAAATTGGGAATGTTTCCAGCCTTTGACGCTCTGTTGTCAACCATTGCAGTTTCTCTCTGAGTTACCCCAAAGCTCTAACAGATTGTGTGGCACTTGTATTAGCACTCACCTGGAATGAACAAAAGGGGAAGATGGTGAGAGAAAGATGGCAAGGAGCACTGCAAGTCACAGTGGTTTGGGTAATAAAATAGAAAGCAACTGAGGCCATTTGACTCTCTCACCAACAGCTCTCACTCAGCTGTAGCACAAGACTAAATTAATTTCTGCCTTTGCAGTTGTACATACACAACTGACTACCTTCACTGTGAATGGTTCACATACACACAAGGACAAAATTGACTCTGAAGGGATATTAATAGTTCTGCCAGCCACTCAAAGAACATATCCAGCCACGTACTGAGAAAAGCTGCATTTGACAAACACATCAGCTGCCCAGCCCTGGCTGCCATCACCCATCCAGTCCTCTACTGTCATGATCAACTGGTCTGTCACTGACTGCAGCCTGACATAAGTTGGTTCTTAAAACCCACCGAAAAACAGAAGATCAATGAAGATACAGAGTGGGCAGCTTCTGCCACTGCTCCAATACTCATCAGCTGAAGCGAGGAACCCCACATCAATCACTCTGTATAATAGAAAAGGTCCCCTTAACAAAACTTTGTCACAGCATCCACGCCTCTTGCTGTCAGACTAAACACTGACAGCCTGAATTCCCTACAGATAGCTAGAGAGGCACCAGCCTCTGACATCCAATTCTGGTAACATTATCTCTTAAATTTATTTTGGATTTCACAACACATCTACACTAGAGCTGCAAGTACCTGGCAACATTATCAGCTATTCTAGTGGACATTACCTATGGAGAGAAAGAGGAAATTTGGGAAGAAGTCCCAAAAGTGACATCTGCTTTAAGGCTCTGCAGCAGTTGGACAACCTTTCCGACAAAAGCCAGTAAAATGTGCATCTGCTTGGAAGAATGAAGGCTCAGGTCCCCACCTCCCAGCGCAGATTACTTATAAAATTATGCCACAGCATTTATTTATTTATGGTAATACAACAGTGCTGAAACAGCAATGAATGGAAGAGTTCTGCCTAACTTTGAGATCTAAAAAGCATTTTCTAGGGCTGCAGGAGAAAAAACCAAAAGCAGCACATACCAGACTCCAGCCATGCACCCTTCTCTGCTTCTGTGTGATTTTACAGACACTTTACTGATGTTTAGATGCAGTAGCTCACCAACCTGAATACAGAAACCAGCTGTTTGTTGAGAAAAACATAGCACAAACTACATATTTTTGCTATTTTGTTCCAGCATGTCTGCATCTTGTCTTTCCTTCTGTAAGATGTTTCTTCAGGGTAAATCAAAATCCTAGCCTCATTCAGGTCATGGAACTTCCACAAGATCATCAGCAAAGGCTTTTACATAACATGAGCCATCTTAACTGGTGGATCATGCCAGCTTTAGGATCACAACACAACTACTATATATCCTTAATGAATCTCCAGGTGATTAGGGTAAAGAAACTAGCAAGAAGCTTTTAATGAAATCTCAGTGAGAAACAGACACACTGACCACTCATTCATTTGGGGCCTTATGACACAGATATATGCATTTTCTAAACAAAAAGATCACCAGATCTGTTTATGAAGGGCTTGTATCAGCCATGAGGCACTGAAATCTCCAAGCCATTTAAAGGTAAAATGCATCAGAACAAGAGAAATTGTAGAGTAAAATCTGCTGCCTGCTAAGCAGGAGCACCTGTTTCCCCAGCAAAGTGTTTAGTATTACTTGAGGCAATGCCTGTGCACACCAAAGTGGGCAAGTGTTTATGCTCGCTGAGTGCCTGTCAGAAAAACTTACTGCTGGTTATCTCCTGGGCCAAATCCTGATTCAGAGAACTACAAAGCAAAAGCGAGCAGTCAATATCCCAGAAGATCTGTGAATAAGAGAGATGATTATAAGTCCAGATAGACCTGGGGGAGTCATGTAAATGTATTACAAGCACCAAGATTTATATTAATGCCTGGAGCTGACAAGGTCTCTCTTGTTATTTAATTGCCCACTCATGACTAAGCTAAGTGAGTCCACGTGGGACCACGAGGTAAAGATGAGTGGCTCTGTCTAGCCTCAACACTGAATGCAATACAACACTAATATAAAGAGTGAATCTCCCAAGCACAGATCACTATATTATCAAGCATTTGCTGACAGCTAAAATAATTCAATTTAGGGCAGAAATATACCTCGCAGGGCACAGACAGACCGGTCTCTGCACACTAATCTGGCAACAATCTTGCTAGGAAATTTGCTACTGAAACCTCTACCTCTCCTACTTACACTTGTTTAAAATGATGCCGTAGAGATTCCTCCTCGCTTTAAAGCTACAATCACAATGTTAAAAATATTCACTGCCTCCTCCTGGCATCAGATCTCATCAAGTAGAAAGGTAGAAAGGTAGGTAGGTAAGTAGGCAGGCAGATAGATAGATAGATAGATAGACAGACAGACAGACAGACAGAGTGTACTACATTGCCACATTCTCTCCATTCTCTTATGTTTTTCATATCCATTTATTGCCTCTGACTTGACTGCAAGTACTTTAGGGCAAGAACTCCTGGATAATAAGCCTTTGTGTAATGCATTATTGATGTCCATGTGGGCTTCTAGGCAAAAGTGTGACACAAATCCTAAATGACAGTGGTAAGACAACTACTGGCATGAGCTTACAAGCCAAGCTGAGCCCTTTAGAAAAGTCTGGCCTCAGTGATAAATTCAAGCTTTTAAATAACCCATAGTCCCAGAGCATTTTCGAGTGACTCATCTCCGCCAATTAATTTATTCTTACAACACCTAGGCTAGACAGGGAAATTTAAGCTCCCTCATTTAAATGACTTTGGGATTCTGAAGGATGTGCAAAGATAGGACTGAATGCAAGATCTACAGCCTTTGATCTCAACCACAAGACTGTGTGTTTTCCCTTTGGGAACTACAGCCTGACTCCTGGTCTCAAGTCACACATCATGCCCAACACTCTCCTAATAATTAAGAAGTCATATTAATAAGTTGCCTCTGAAGAGCAACATCCCTTCTTACACTTATGAAACAAGGTCAAAGAAAGTTGAAATATGCAGGTGTTAACCTGTGCAATCCAAAAGAGCTAATGCATTTAAAATGTGGTACTTAAATCCTAAAAGGGTAGGTGTGAGCAAAAACTTCAGATACGCAGTATATTTAATAACAGGGAGAGAGGAAGGAAGGAAAGATTGGATCCGAAATACTTATTTTGTATTCTCTAAACTATATTAACTGTCTTCCTGACACAGCAAAAAAGAAATGAACTTCCTAATTCATCCTCACAGCACTGTATTAAATAGGAGAGTTTTAGCTGTCCTTTACAGATGAAAAATTGACATGTATTGACTTAACTAAACATAAAAGAGTGAAACATCCAGCAAATCAAACAGCCCATCTGGCTGAGTACTTTTAGAAGCTATGTAACAAGATGGAAAAGCAAATAAATAATGAAACAACACATGGGGAAAATGTGTGTTTTAACCAGGCAGGAGCTCTGTGCAAGGGACACACAGCTCTGACCCTCAGCCTGAGACCTGGAGCTGGGTCCAGTTGCCAGTTTCCCTTAGACCTGACTCCTACCATTTTCAGAGTCCTGTTTCTGAAAGGAGTATAATGATAGCTCCTTTCCATCTTGCCCATCTAGATGCTAAATCCTTCAGCACCATTTACAGTGTGTTTGTAGGGAGCACAGTGCAGTGAGATTCTGACCAGGCACAAGGCCATCAAGCCATGTCACGGCAGGCATGGTAATGCCTTCAAGCCAAAGTGACAACAGAATCACCCAGTCCTCACAATTACATAGGTGCCTACAGTTTATAGGGTATTTGTACAGTCTGGGTGTTTGCCCAGACATCTTAGGGTTAGCTATAAGCACTGCCCCAAGACAACTTGTCCTGTACTCTCATTAAGACCATGTGTGAGTGCTATGAAATGTTACGGCACTTTGCAGGAAGAAACTGCTGTTTGCAGAGAGCAAGCATGGATATTATGCAAGATGCTGCTACAGTCAGGCATCCTGCAACTCTTCCTAGATAAACTGTGCAACTGCATTTAACTCACTGAATGCCATTTAGCAATTCTAACAGAAGTTTTCTAAACAAGGCTCAAGAAGCAAACCTATTATAAGCAAACTCTGGGACAGAAAAGAGGTTACTCTTTTCCAGAGAGCCTCAACTGGTACCACTAGGCTAAAATTACTGAACTCCTGAAACAACACTGGCCATAAGAAACAACAGATTTATTAATTATACTTTTTCCAGCATTTAGACTCTAAAGACATTGAAATGGGTAGATGTGGGTGAAAGGCCCAGAGTGTTTGACCATACAGAAACAAAACCCAGAGGCTTTGAGTGTTTTGGTTGGGTTTTTTGGTAAGGTTTTATTGTTATTGTTGCTGTTTGTTTTGGTTTGGATTGTTTTTTTAAGTATTGCCTAGTGGGGCTGGAAACTGCCACAGTAGAGACAGGCCCCTTTGGAGAGGCTTCAGACTCTTAACTCTGACATGATGCTGTGGAAGTGAATGAAACTGGTGGACTTATGTGGGGTGTTCATTTCATTTTCATTTGTAAACCATTTCCTGCCTCCTCCCTACTTAAACACACTTGGGCTCAATAGTGAAGGAAAAACAGAATGGGAAAGTCAACCAAAGATAAATAACAGAAGAGAGAAACTGGCTTTTAAAGCAAAGCCTAAACAAACACAAAGTCACTTCATCAAGTGCCCTGAAAAAAAAGGGCTCCAGCTTTACAGAGAAACTAAAACCTGAAATAATTCAAATGAAATCCTCAGTTGTGCAAAGTTCACTGTGGTTTTGTCAATGACATCAACAGGGTCAGGATTAGGTGCTCTATGTGTTGAAATACACTAACCCTGGTGGGATGTTCTCCATTTTGAGGATTCCAGTCAGCACTATGAAAATCTAATCTAAATTCTGCCTCTGTGCATCGTAGTAATGCAACAGCAACAAGAGGAAAACACTGTATTTCAAAAGATCCACAATTCTTCAGTACAAGCATTTCTACCAAAACCTTAGTGTTTCATAAAATCAAAACAACACTGACAATAGTAAAAAAAAAACCAAACAAACAGGATACATGTCATACAACCCCACAGTGATTCCAGAAAAAAAGGGGTTTGCTCAACTTTTCATTTTTAAATTACTTTCCCTTACTTTAAATCCCATCCTTTTTTTTTCCCCCATGGGTATTATATTTACATTTCAGGTGACAGAATCTAAATGAAATACTTCTGTTTTGAAATGTGAAACAAAAAAATAGACTAAGTCAAATATCTCCCTATACAAACCTGTGAGGAATTCTCCTTTGTGGAGTCTCAATAATTTTAGATTTTGCACCAAGTCAGCAGGAAGCAGTGTCCTCAACAAATTTCCAAATCCAAGAGAAAACTGGCCTTCTACCCTCCACATGGCTATTTCCACATCTTTTTGCATCAAGTGATTTTAAACAAGGATCAAGAGAAAGGTGGGCCAATTTCTGAAAGGAATTAAGGAGAAATTCCAGAAAACCAAAATCCAAAGTTCATTCTTTTTAAGTAACAGAATAAATGAACTCACACAGACAACACCACAGACAAGTCACACTGAAGAGCAGCATCCAAGGCTCAGAAGGCAGAACATGCAGGTTCCTTGAGCTGAGCAGCCTGTGAAAGCTCTAAGGGGAAATGCCACATTTAACAAAATAAACAAAGCTGCCAACCGTGAAATGAGGATGCTTCACATTCAAGAAGAAAAATCCAAATTAAAACACCCCAAAAGCAGTGAAGTTAAGCATCTAAATGTGCACTTTTGTGTTACAATGCAATTGGTCTGTCTCAGAGATGACTGCATCAGCTGTTGAGTAACAAGGACTGCACTAGGAAGGAGCATCGCTGCTTTGTCCAGATACAGGTTGTGGAAATGCCCACAGAGAAACGGGGCAGTGTGATCACGAGGTGCCTGTCTGAAAACACCACACCTACACAGTCAGTGCTCCTGCTCAAACACGGGTTAGAGCCACACAGGCTGACAAGCAGTCTCAGCAGACAGTGCAGGCCAGCACATCGTGAGTACTTTAGCGCTGTTTTGTTCTACAAATCCAGATCTATGAGGCTGCTCTACCTTATTTTTATATATGCACATAAATAAATATATATACACACATACATATATAAATACGTATATATTTTTAGATAAATACCTAAAGAGTGCAGGACAAGACAGCATGAATCAGTGAATGATACCTTAAAAGCTAGAATTCACTATGTTTATTACCATGCTTATGTGATTCATTAACAGTGCAGTGAAAACTCATTAATCACTTTTTCAACAACTTTTCTACACTAACCCTTAATAAACAGATCTAATCACTTTTTCTCAGTATGTGAGCTTTAGTCATAGAAAATACACACACAAATTATTAATTAATCTCTCCTCAACATCTACTATATCTGAAACATCTGGCATTTTTCCTCCCAATGAATACAGTTCCTACAGGCTTAGCATTTTAATGACAGTTCTTTTAAGTAATTCCAATTTTTAACACCAAATTATGTTTTGTGCCTTTAGATGGCTGCAAAAGGAATTACTAAAGACAATCCATCAATTGCTATCCCCTGAACATGTCTATTGAGACACAGAGGCTCAGAGGGGACATGCATTCCTCTGCTTCTTGCCATCTTCTGCATACTTATATTGGCCTGCAGGACTGTTACAAAAGAGCACAGAAGACTACTTGAAATCCATCATGAGATATGAAGTCATCTGCTTTATACAGCTCCCAGTGGGCAGCATGCATAGAGACTATGCAAAAGAGGAAATAAATTCCTGATAAAGGGATCACATGCTGTAAGAACGCCTCTCTTATTCTCTATTACCAGAGATCAAGGACTAAGGGAAGAAGGATTAACTATTATTTCCCCCCCACAGTAAAAGGTTTCCTATAACTCTCCCACATAGTATAAAGCTGCAGTGCTTCCTGAAGCTCCCTCTGTGGGGACCCTGCTGTTAGCCTTTCCATTATACACAATAAAAAGTGTTTTCTCACCTCTGACACTGAATGAGTCCTATTTCCAAAACAGCTGTCTTGCACCATTTGTCACTTAAGAGAAAGCCCTGAACAAATGGAGAGTACATTGACCTGTAGCTAAGAAAAATGTTGCTAAGATGCACAGCTTAATTGCATCTGTCAAAAATTTATTCGAGCTCACTGCACCTGATGAATCATCACCACACACTTGCTGACTGCCAGACTGAACTCTTTAAGGACAACAGAAGTCTTGGAACTCATCCACCGAGAAACCTTTAAATAGAAGTCTGCAAATAATAACAAATGTATTATATGGGTTGTGCTGACAGTCTTCCTCAAATTTCACAGAAGGGTATCATCGATTCCTCCTTCTACCCTTCAAACTTTATTGTATTATCCAAAATGGATATCACAGCCACCCTCCACGGCTACATTTCAGCTGGAAGATAAGCCAATTTTATTGGCTTGTATTTATTTTGCTGCATGTTCAGTTAATGCTTGCAGTAGGTGATCAGTTATTTCATCTACAGAATTAGGAATAGGCAACATGCCCCCTTAGAAATAACTCACATTTCAGTGACTTCCCAGTGAGCTTTCTTGTAGGAAAAAAAGCCAATTTCATGTTGAAAATATGACAATTCTATGAATCTTGTAATGGTGTTGCAATGGAGGTTTGTAAACCTAGAGCTAAGAATAAGGAACACCATACATGTATTCGTCAGCTGTTTTGACTAAATGTTTTAGTCAGAATTAGAGATAAACTCATCACAGCAGAACTCCAGATGAATTCTCTAAGCATGATCTAGTTTTCCAGATACAGCTTGGTAAGCAGGATTTAAGCCACAAAAAAAAGCCTATCAGAATACACTGAAGTGGCAGGGACTTCTGTTAAGATTAAATTTAAATTTCTTTCAGTTTTTTCATCACTTTTCTTCTCTCTTCAGTCTCATCAAGGTTTGCCTATAGTCTCTCAGAGTCTATTCACAATATATACTTGGGCTATACAACCTCCAAATCCGTCTCAGATTTCTGCCCCATCACCCCTTCCAAGCTTAAAGGCAGGTTCTGGCTGTCAGTCTCCAGGAGCTTATATGAAATGCAATTTCATTTCCATGAAGGTGAAGGAGTCTTTTAGGTTCCACTTGAAATATTTTCCAATGTGCAGCAAATATTCAACTCCTTTTTTAACCAGATCTTGGTCAAGCTACACTTTATTGCTGTATCTTTCAAGTATCCTGCTTCTACAATAAGCCATTCTTATAGTGTTGACACAGTTTACATGCTACATAAGGCTCTAACCTGTATTTTTCAAAATGTCCTTATATTCTTGATTGAGGAAAAATTTCTTTCCTATATAATCAAGCAGTGCTGCTCTTTCACTGATGAAAAAAAAAAAAAAAAAATCTGTGCAAGAAAGAGGTGAATTTACAGCCAGAGCTCCTTTTCTTTCGCAACAGTGTAAGACTGTTCATTTCTTCCAGAAAAAGTCACTTGATCTCTCCTTGACTGACAACTTCCTAAAACTCATATTCCACCTACAACAAGGTAAGACTTTGCTCTACAGGTTGTAATAACCGTGACTGCATGTATGTGGACCTCCAACATTAAAGTTAAAATCCTGATCAAAGAACTCTGCTTTGGTTCACTGCACGTGACTAAGAAAAGTCACTTGACTCTTCTGCATACCACTCTCTGGAACATGGGAGATACCGATGTTTACCTCCTCGTAAGAAAGTCAAAAGCTTGTTAAGTATTTAAGGATTACTGCATGGCAGATGCTAAGTATTTTCAGTAGGATTTCACACCAGCAAGATTTTAATTACGGCAGCTCCTCATTTACTAGATTCCCTGATGAACTGATAGGCAGACTCTCATTTATTCACAGCTGAATACCCAAAATGTCAACGAGAGTTGAGACAGTGCTGTACACAACTTCAACCCTGAAGTGTGCTACACTACTTGGGGTTTTTTGCATACACACATACTAAGACAGCAGATCATCTCTGCTTCTCTGTGCAAGAGAGAAGAGTGACCCCACATGAGATTGATCACCATGAGGTGTTCAAACAAATTATATCATGCTCATGGCAATGCCTTGAGCTAAGTTACCTACATGAGTTTTATGGCTAACGCTGACCTTTGAGAAAGCAGGATGCTGTACGTGTGTCAGCCAAGGAGACAGAGGCTCGTTCTACTGAGAGTTTGACTACAGCACTTTCATTTGACACATCTGCAAACTAAACACACATCCAGCATAGTGGACAAGCTGGCAAAGCCTCCTGCAATGCTACTGCAACTTCCCAGGCTTCTTTCACCTTGCTACCAAGTTACCTAGGCACTGCCTCAGCATGGACCTTGTCTGGAAAACTTTACTTCTCCTCAAACTTCTCTTCAAGGTGATCCTTAAGCTTTAAATTTAGTTAAGCAGCTGCACTGCAGGCTTACTCTCAGCTGTAGTTGTTCAATTTAGCACGTACTTTATTCATGTTACAGTGACCCAGGAATTTCTCACTTGAGCTCCAGGTCCAGCAGTGGTAGAATAAAATTCTGTGCAACAGTTGAAGAGTCAGCGACTGAGCTGAAGGAGAGAGACCCTCCAGGTCGCCTTACACCGGTGTCCCAGGGAGTACGGACATCTCTGGCCTTGGCAGCAGCTCCCCCCTCTCTGCCCGTGCAGGCAGGCAGGCGTGAGCTGTCTCGTGCATCCCGACGCATTGATCCCTGCCGCAGACATTTTGCTACCGCAGGAGACAATGACCTAAGCACCTAAGAAGTCACTGTCTGGCACCTCTGATTTTATTACAAAGTGGCTTGGATCAAGAATGCCATCAACTTTGCTAATAGAGATTCTGAGCTGTGCAGCATAAACCATGAAAATGGTCACTTTATTAGCACAACCATTATTTCCAGGCAAGGCTGCTCCTGCCTCAGGAACTTGTTTCCTAAGCATCCTATAAATTTGGGATTCTAACTTTTGCCCCACGGCTTCCCCAGGTGACACAGGGCACCAAAACTCATCATGTGCTATTTGCTTTTGTAAGTGAAAATTCTCCTTACCAAGGCAACAGCTATCAAAAGCTTTCACAGATGCTGCTTGTGCAGGATTACTAAAACAGTTCCTGAACAATACCCTTAATGAGGAATGGTAAGACTTAATTAAAGCATAAAATAATTAAAAGGCAATCAAGAGCAATGAGAAGTTTCTGATTATTTTCCTCTACATTTAAAATGTAAGATGTGGGGGAAGGGATTGCCTAATCTCTACGGTTTTCAAACAGCTTTTAGAAAATTAAAGAATGAAGAAAGTGTTAGACAAAGATGTGTAATAAAGGTTTCAACAAAGCAATCAAATTATCAGCTGATATAATAGAGATAAAATACTCATTTTTCACGCAAATAAATATCCCCATCCTTTCTCAGTGTATAAATGAAACATAGTAAGTCCTGGGATACAAATGCATGAACACCCTGCCCATTGGTCTCAAACAGACCCTTGTTCCCTTGACATTCGTTTTGATGGCCAGGGCTCACAGAATTTCCGAAACATAATTATTTCAAAGGAAATGGGTAGCTGGAGCAGGAAACATTCTCTAACCTTGAAGAAACACCTTGAGAGCAATTCAATTTGAGCTGATTTTCTTTACTCCTTTCAAGAGAAGAGGAGAGAAGAGAAAATGGATAGGAGAACACTTTCTATAAAATTTTATAGCAGTAACTAAGAATAACACTTTTACCATTACAGTGAACAAGTGTTCGAACAACAAATTCTTCCAGTTTCATTACTTCAAAAAGGAAGCCTATTTCTTTAAATCCTGAAAAATAGGAGGGGGTTGGTTTGATTTTGTGGGTGGGCTTGGGGGGCAACTTTTTGTTCATTTTGGTTGTGGGTTTTTAGTTTTGTTTTGGGGGTTTTGTGGTGGTTGTTAGGTTGGGGGGTTTTGTTGTTGGGGTTTTCTTCCCTTTTAAACAAGCTTTGCCTACTACTTAAGCACTGAGAGACTGGAAACAGCAGCTGATTTGTAGGAACAAGAATACATCAGACCTTTGCAGCCACAGCAACTCAGGCTGCTTTGCTCCGTGTTCTCTCTGGCATGCACAAGGTGGAGCACATGATGGTACTTCCAGAGTGAAGTGGGAGCAGGGTGCAAGACATCCTAACTGCTCTTGCTCCCAGGCTCCATCACTGACTACTACCTTGCAAATATAGCAAAGAATTAAAAGCCTGAATTATGTCATGTTTGCATTTTCTTGTCATTTACTCAGACAGCAAACTCTTCAAGACAAGCAGTAGCTCTTCCTTCCTCGCTTCACAGCATCAAGCACCAACCGGTGCAGAACATGATTGGTTCAACACAACACTACTTCTACACAAACAATAAAACATGTGAGTTCCAAAACTGAACCTGTCACAGGGAGAGTTAAAGACAGAAGAAGAAAAAAGATGTTTATCAAGTTTATGAAATTTATTATTTTTCTCAAACTCGTGCTGGTTTTGAATGCAAGTACCAAAGAAATACAAGCAAGCAAAACACAGAGTTGTGAAAGAGTTTACCTTCCTCCAGTTAAAAATCCAGGTGCTCGTTTGATGTGAAACCAGAAGAAGAAAACCACCCTGAGAATAAGCTACAAAATACCTCTACTGAGCCCCTTCCTCTTCATCACTGCTGGCGCCCTTTTGCCTTTTCATTCCTGCTAGCCCAAGAACACATTGATCACAAGCTAACCCTGGTGCCACTACACCCTTTTCATTCTTCTGTAATTTCTCCTGGAGGGAACACGTCCTTTAGGATCATCAGCTCTCCAGAGAGAGGAGCTGGCATGCAGTATGTGTACAGCAGTTCCCACACCAGGCCCCACAGCAGCTCTGACCTTGGGCAATGCGCTGTTAAGGGTAATTATTTAGAAAGCCAAAACCCACACAACACCACTTGCAGGGGCCTCCATCTCTTGGATTTAAACTTATTCCTATCACCATGTTTTAGAAAGACTCCCTGGCAAAATCTGTTCCAGATATTTGTTACCCGGGGCCCAGGACATCATTCTTAAAGAAGCTCGAACTGGTCATGAAGCTAGCTTTAAAATGGGGATCGAGTGACAACTAGTGGAGATTTTCCTCAGTGCATCGCCGTGGATTTTTCTGCACGATGTAATCTGCACTGAGATCCCGTTTCACTGAAATAACACAGATGCAATCTAATTACGGAGAAAAGCTTTCCAGGAAAAATGTGCACACGTCTGTGAAGACAAGGGGAATGGGAATGTGTTTCTGAGACTCTAAGCTGTTCAGACACATAGACTCACACACAAACACAAGAAACCAGCCCCACAGGAACATGGAAGCCAGGATGGTAGGAGTCAGAAGTCAGGAGAAGGTAGCATTACCTTCCTCCCGGTACATCCATAAAGAGGATGTACATTTCCCTTTCCTAAAGGCTTCCAGCTGACTACTAGAAGCTTATGGCTCCTCAGCTAGAGGCTGGGGTTGAACTGTTCTGTTTTACAGCCCATGAATCTCTCCAGTCTGTGTATGCTTTTACGCTCAACAACACGATGTAGCAATAAGTTCCACAGCTCCGTTCCATGTCGCAGGAAAATATATTTTCATTTACTTAATATCTACAACTTATTTCATTGGATAGTTTATAATGCCTTATTTATGAGAAGGTGAACATTCATTCCCTAATTTATCTTCTCTTCTTCCTTCATGATTTCATTAGCCTTCTCCTGCGACCTCTAATTTACCTCTTTTCCAGGCTGACGAGTCTAGAAATTGATGAATTCACACACAGCAGAAAAAAAATCTTTCATTTTATTTGCCTCTTTAATCACCTCTGAACACAGTGCTTACTCTTCCAAAGACTTATTAGGAGCAACTTTCCCAAGGCAGCATTAGTTGAGGTATGACTCATCATCACTACCCTCACATACTTTGTGGGGTTTTTGGTAGGGAAGAGAAGAAGGTTATTTTCTTTTTACATGCAATACTTTGCATTCAGTGGTGATTCATTTTAACTGTCATTTTATCACCTGGCCACTCAGTATTGCAAGAACCTCTACAACACTTCAAAAGTGCTTTTAAATCTGACTACTGAGATTTTTTTTTATAGTGCAATTGTGATTTATTACTATCAGGCGCTAGTAAAGTACTACAGCTCTAACACGGCCATCAAAACATTAGGAAAATAATCCTCCCACACAAATAGCTAAACAAGGGCAAGAAATTGCAACAAGATCTTTGAGGAAGTTTTGGGAATTTACCCTGCTAAGGTTTCCTGTCCAAAGCACTGTTGTCCTTGTGCACTGACAACTGAGAAAGCAATGGGTGATGATGTTGTAACAACTTCTGAATTTGGTAAAAGGGGGGTGGGAGTGGGGAAAGGAAAGAAGGGAGGGAAAGTGCCAACTATAAATGTTTTTCAAGAACCCTCAATTAACATCATTCACTGCTCATCACAGAAAGCTGAATCTTTAAAGTGCTTTAAATCATAACTAAAAAAACACAGAAAAAGTTGTAAGTCTGTCAATTTTTACTATTATTGCAGGTTTTCTCTTGAGCATAAGTGTCCTGTCATTAAAAAAAAAAAAAAGGACAAACTAAGTTTCTGCTCCTTCTGACTGCAGAAGAAAGCCTGGTAATAATAAGCCTAAATGTTCATAAAGCAGAAGACAAATTAAATACAAAACCCAATACTGTGAAATAACCCCATGTTTTAAAAACTATCTCCTGCTTCTGAAGATATGACTCATAATATGACTGTTTGTGGATTGGCTGTATCATTACAATGAGAGTAGCAAATGTGTCAGTTAATTTATTAATATTTGCAGTTTCGATTTTCATGGCTGATAGAGAGATATGAAATACTGAACAAGGAAACAGTTTAATCTCTCTCCAGAACACTTCATGTTTTTAAATCATCTCTCCATTCAATCGACATACTGATCGCAGCCAGCTCAATACATGAATGCAATAAATTAATGTGGGCTACAGAGAAAACTCTGATTCTGCAGAAGCTGAGTGCCTGTGTTCAAAACAGGAGCAAGGACTTTGCAATCTTGGTGCAAAGCACATGTCACTGGCTCTTGGTTCTACATCTTTCCTTGGGTCTAGCTGCCTGGTTCCTCAGGCTCACCAGGCTGCAGTCTGTTCCCATGAACACTTACCCAACCAAATGCTTGAATTGTGACTACATTGGTGAACCATCCTGATACAAATCCTGCTCTCGTAATCTTCCTCCCAGCTGTCAGGGAAGACTGAGTTGATGATCTTTGTTTAGCTGGATGCACATCCAAAGCACCCACTCAGCTCCACAGAGGACGACTGTCTAGTGCCACATGAGATGAAAAAAGCCCTAAAACACCAAGGAGTAAGATAGAAAGTGACATCCACATAGCTGAGAATAGAAACCACTGAAAAAACAGGGATAGAAAAGCCAGACATACACATAAAGAAGCTGCAAAAATATCAGTGGGACAAAAGGTAAAGAGGAGCACAAAGAAAACTCACTATAGCAACTAGGGATTAACAAGGAAGGACCATAAGAGATGAGCAAGATAAGCAAAGTACAGAGTGACGTGTCATCCCTTCACAGACACAGTATTGGGGGAGCTTTGATGTAGATTAAGGGCAGCCACAGTCACCCATTTACACCTTGGCTGAGAGGAACAGGTAAAACCCATGGGCACATCGGGGCTGTATTACAGCGGCTTTGTCTCCAAGGCACAGCTAATGCTGCAGCACTTATTAGCATCAGGTTGCTAAAATATAAAATGATCACTGCACAGGTGAAAAAAGGAAAGCTCCCGGGAATACATCTCACCAAGGAACAGAATGATCCTTATCTCGTCAAGCAAAGTAAACAGAGCGGGACAAATTCGCCGAGAACGATAGGTAATTAGAGGTACAGTCAAAACCTATGGAAAAATCAATGGAAGAGTCACAATCCCATGCAGATTCTCAATCAGACCCTTAATTGTGATGCACATATATCAATAACAGAGCTACATGTATCATTTGGCCACACTAAAAGGAATTATTTCCCAGGTTAGAACAGAATTATAGCCAGCTAAGGAAAAAGCATTAGGAGCAGATTCTAGCTCATCTGGGGGAGTGCAACCATTGGGAGGAGGTACAATACACAGTGTCTTATAAACAAGGATTTTAAAAAAAAACCTCCATGTGAAGCCATACATGAGAAACACATAGATTCAACACCGGGGATTTTATTCAATAATTCTACTTTAGTCTCTTTATATATACAAACAACTGGGGCAAATAAAACATAATGAGACAAAAAGCCCATAAAATTGTTTACCAAGGGAGTGGAACAGAGAAAAATTCTCTTTTGAGGGGCTTTGGTTGCTGTTAGTACTGAAAACACAGCCAGCACTATTTATCCCATGATGAAGGAACTTGCACTCCCTCTTATGCAAAATATAAATTTCACTGTGCTTTTCCATGGCAAGAGAGAAGGACAGAGCTTAAACAAGTGTATAGTGACCAGCACTGAAAAGGAGTGAAGGAATTGTTGATCGTCCCTGCATATTTTGCTAAGCATCTTACCAAACATAGTGGGCACTAAGTTAGGGGGACACTGTCCCTGTCCCAAAGGACTTGTCGACTAAGGTCCCTGGGGGGATTCACACAGCTCTGAGGGAGACGTGTGAAGGAGCCTGCCACGATGGCATCACTCCCCAACTCAAAGCTTCTTAGGAAGGCACCCCTCACTTAAGGCTGAGGAGAGCTGAGCAGGGGCAGCCTTGCTGGTGCTAGAGGAGCTGGAGCAGAGCAGCTCAGCAGGGACCAGGCCAGCCCCAGCAGGCAGTGCTCTCCCACCTTCCACACCCCGCTCCCTCCTGGGCAGCAACAGAGTACTGACATGGGCAAAAAAAGGGGGACTTGGGCAGTTCTGACACTCAGCAGCTTCTCCCTTGAGCTTTGCAGGTACTCCCAATGCAGCAGCTGTCTCATCATCTCCCAGCTTACTGCTGGCACAGGAGAGTGCTATGGGAAGACAGAATGAGAAAAGTTGTCAGTTTTGGTGACCTTTAAGTAGAGCTCCTCTTGCCAGATGTGACATGGAAGAAAACATGAAGGAGGTTTTTCGGAACTGCATGACAAATGAAGACTCGAGGCTGAGAGAGCAGATGGGGGGTGATGTCTCAGTGCTGCACAGGACAAGATACACAGGGCAGGGGTGGGCTATGAAGAGCTGACAACGAAGATGAGTGTTTTGCACTTGGGTGGTGGAAAAGGAAGCCCTGTGAGGTGGCAGAAAAAACGTTCAAAGTAATAAGCCAGAAACACAGTATTTGTAACCACATTCTTGGAACAGGGAGAAAACATACAGCTCTGACAGACAATGAACTGTCTCGGGAGAAACACAGGCCAGAATGAACTGCACAACCAGACATTTTGCAGATCACTGTTGTAGCATTGTGCCCCAGCGCCTTAACGCTGGCAGTCCTGGGAGGATTGCATTTTAAGTACTGTCTGAGCTTGCAGCCAGCCAGCCACAATGGACCAGAAGGGCACAGCTGCCTTCCAGGCAGCCAGTGACAGCATTTAAGTTCTTTGTTGTCCCTCCCAGGCACAGAAAAGAAACCAAACTACTTTCATCTAATTTACAACAATAGAGTATGGTCCTCAAAACTCATGTTCTGGCCACTATTCCCCCATGCTCCCCCTTCATTTCTCAAGCCACCCAAGGCTGCACAGGGCGAGGCTTAGACTCTACAGACTCCTTGGTCAGAATGAGACACAGCTCAAGAATCCTAAGAACAGAAGAAAAGAAGTACCATCTTTCCTGCTGTTCATTGTGAGATAACTACCGTATCTTGACACCCCTTCATCCAGCAGAACTACAGATTGCATCAGCAGACCACAGACTGCATGGCAGTCCTGCTACCAATCCTATTCCAGAACCCTGGCACAAAGACTTTATACACTGATCCCAAAACCAAGCTCAGAAGTCCTCTCCTTGCTGGCCACAAGTACATTATAGTGCTTCACAAAAAATCTGCAGCCAACTGAAAATACTCAAAACAGAGAGTGAATATATTCTAATAGAAAATCAACTTGTTGCTTACTCCACACCAAATGCAGTTCTGTTTTCTACTTCATACAAGCCCACTGCAGAACTGCTGGTTTCCACAGTAGTCCCAGATGCTGAAATGCAACACGGATGTGACCAGTCAAGGGATATACATCAGGATATCAGATCCATCAGCAGACTACACTAAATCAAGCAGGCTATAGAGTGTGTGCTGAGACAGTTGTTTTTCAGATGCCCTCTCAACCTGCTGCAGCCACAGATTTAAGCTATGGACTATCTATGGACTCCTACAGCTGGACAGACCAGGAATTTGTTAGCACAGCTCTGCCCACAATATGCCCAAACTCAAAGGCAGACAGAGACCAGATTTCCCTCATGAAAAGGCTTTATCTAAACACCATGCCATGATGCCACACTAGGAATGATGCACACCACAAATTCAATAAAAGTCATGAGCATAAATTATTAATTAATAATTATTGATATTCAAGATTATTGCTGACAAAACATCTATCCTAATAAACACAAGGTACACCAATTAACTCCACGGAGATTCATGAAAACACCTTAAATGTGTACACAGAATGAGTGAAAAAGAGCAGTAAGCATAAGGGTGGAGCAGTCTCCACTAGTGCCCTAGTCTGTACCTCAAAAAATGTAGATGCTAGGGTGGATATTTTGCTTCCAGACAAAAATCAGCGATCATATCAGGTCGTGTGGGTTTTAAGTTTAATTTACAGTATGATGCTGAGACAAGACATTATCAGTCACTTGGTAAAAAACAACTTGTACAGAACAAATACAGACCACAACTGGGATTAGAATCAGTCTCAGTGATTGAAAAAGATGAGTTTTTTGAGTAGCAAGATGATGGCAGCTTTCTTCCTTCCCAGTATTTAGATAAACTTTAACCCTAAGCTCTCCATTTCCTATCTCTTTAGCAGCCAGCTTTTTCTAACTGGCACAGCCAACTGCAAGTCTCCTCCACAACTGTCCTGGGAATAGACATTGAGAGCTCCTGTACTTTACCTGGAAAGGACACTGAAACAAATACAGAGTTTTTCTCCAGTGTTTAATTGAAGTGGACATGAAAGAAAAGGAACTTGACTCAGAAGGAAATTTTGCAAGTCTGAAAGAACTATATGGATTTGATATCTGGAAATGCTTTTTGTTTTAGTATTCCTTCAGCCACCACTGATGCTTTCAAGAACTGTCTACTCTTTGTGCTCTTTTTACCTACTATATGATGAAAAAATTCAGAAGCCAAATAAATATTTGTTTTCTCTTACAAGTCACCTTTAAGATCACAATCCATCCTGACATCAGGACAAGGAGTTCATTTTAAAGTTTAAAGTAATTCATCACTGAGCTAGAATCTAAGCTGCGCCAAGAATAAATGTGCTTCAAAAATATGTAGTTGCCAAGTCTTTACAGAGCCATTTGAAATGTCTAATGCAATCACAGGATTCTAGTTTGCTTCCACAAGAAAAGCTCTTACATTTACATTAATCTCTGGGAATTGTCCTGCACTACAGAAAACCACTGAGTGCTCAGATTATTGGTTTGACCACATTTGAGCTGCACACTCTGACTTCTGACTATGTGCTTGAGCAGAATCCTGTGACAGCTCTGTACCCTGACATAAAGCACTAACTACCCTGTGATGAGAGCCCCAACTGAGAGCATGTCCCCACTGATTTAGAAACAAATCCACAGGATAAATCCCTTTGCATCTTTACAAAGCCAGACTGGGAGGTAAAAAGAAGATGTAGTTTTCTATTGATTTCACAAAAGAAGAACTAAAGCAGGCAAATTTGATATACAAAGTCACGTAGGCACCTAATCCTCTGAAGATCAGCGGGAGTTAGAGATCTATATGATTTTTGCAGATTTGGCCACAATAGATATGTCTATAGACACACCAATGAGACTTATGTTCTCCTGGGCAGTTGGGGATCACCCTTGAGCCCTAGCCCTGAATCCCTAACTCTCAGCCTCTGGCTTCAGTCCTTTCCAGAGAAACCAGGTGGCTCTGAAGGCTGTGAAGCTCCACTGGGACAGGAGGGCTGGTTCACACTATGGCTCTGCCCCTCTCTGCAGCATGGACAACTAACCAGCCCCTGGCTTCCAGGGGATAGATGTGCATGGCTGCCAAAATCTGTGTCAGAGCCCCTGAATCCTTGCCTGGGAGCTTACATGCTCTCTTCTCATACACATTTTAGAAAGCAGCAGGGCACTATCCTCTTGTTAAACAGGCCACAGAAACCTAGTTACTGCCTTACTCTGAAGGGAGAGGTAGAATAGCTCTAGGTCAGGATTAGGAATATAGGCAGACTAATGTGGGAAAATCTGCCCTGTTATTAACCATCTTTTACATCAGCTCTGCCAACTTCCTCCATTTCATCTCATACTTGACACTTCACTAAGCACCTAAGCTTCTCAAGAGAGATCAATGTACAATAATCACACTTTTATTAGAGGCTTTGCTTTATTTTAAATTTATGGCCTTCGTGTTTGCAAAGAAAAACTAAGTGTGACCTTCAGTAGGGTTTAATGCAAGATGCCCTGGGAAAAGCAGCCTATTGTGACCGTGTGATGCTTAGAATGTCACATTTGGAGATGCTCAGGGACCCACAAGAGAGGGACAGAGGGCATCAGTCTCAGAGATATCTACAAACTAAATCATGCACATAAGAAATCACAAGAGGAAGAGTTCAAATCACTGGACCATTTCAGGAGGGCTTCTGTTTGGGTACTTTGTGAGCATGCAGTCAATCAGCCTTGCAGATTTACTATACCTCGTGCACATGAGAGCTGGCTCAGTGCATTACAAACCAGATTGTAGCAGATACCATGACATTCAAGGTGGCACTTCCGAGAAAAGGCTCCAGGGCACAGGTTTAGGTCTTCTGGGGACACATCCAGAAGAGACAAGAGGTGCAGGCAAGTACTTGAACAAACACAGTGCTCCTATCTATGTACCTGCAGCCTTCCTGGCCATCAAGTTCTAGTGACACTGCAGAAGATCACATCAAAACATTAAGTTCAGGATTTAAAAAGTCATGATATGACAGCATTCTGATAGTAAATGCAAACGCCATTCAAAAAATTCAGGAAAATTCTCACAGCAATGTTAAAAATAACATATGCACCATGTGGATATGTTAATGTGCTGTCTTTCAGCCTTGCACACAGGGCTAGGGAATGGCAGGGCTATTTTTTGTGTGTGTTTTAAGAATAGTTATGACCTTAAAAATAGTAATTCTTGTTCACTCACTGTCCAGAGCTCACACTCATGATCTGTTGCCCCTTACAGGGAAGAAAATATTTTTTGTCCTCAGAATGTTAGCAATGCCATTTCAAGTAATACAGTGTTCTGCTACCAGTGAAAGGTGCCATGTCCACAGCCCCATAACCTGAAATCCTCCCTACTGCAGTTTCAGTCCAGTCATGCTAACACACTGCCCTTCAGCCACTCTTTGGCATCGCCGCTGATTTGGCTCCTCTTAAGGAGCATTAAACTGCTGACCTCTCCCTCCAGATGACCCAGTGTGGCTGTGCCAGCTGTGCCAACCAGCTGGCCCTGGCATCACAGCGCTTCATTTAAGCCACTGAAGAGCCAGGACATGGCAGGATCGGACAGCAATGCACATTAACAAGAAGGAACACTGACTTTTAGGGCTGAAAATTAGGATAGATGTGTGAGTCTCTCTTGAAAGCACGTTCTCACTGAACAATAAAACACAGCATGGGGATCGGGTGATTTAATACTGCAGCATTTAACTCTGCTGCTTCTAGAGGAGATGTTCCCCTTCCAGCCTGGCAGAGCAGACTGCAAAGCCTCAACAATCTTCATGCTGACAAAGGGAGCTGAGGGGCACGTTTACAACCTGGACTGCCACCATGCACCGAGTAGCCGTGAAACCTCCCCTAAATCTCCTCACCTGCATGCCCTGGCCTGTGCTACCCAAAAGATCTCTGCACTGCATTCAGCTCTGGTTTGATTGAACGACAAAAGCATGATGCTACTGAAGTGGATTTTGCAGCAGACCACCAAACAACAACAGGTAGCAGTAATTTCAGAAAAGTACCACTTTAGTCCTTATACTGGCCAGGTACTCAATATTTAAAGACTATGTGGCTGGTCTTTGATTGCTCTCATTCAACTCTGAAGAGCTCTGAAGAACAAGTGCTGCATTACTTCACCTCATTGAAGCTTCAGCCCAAAGCCCTCAGTACCTGTAAGAGCAGTGGTTTGATTTAAGTCCCCTCCCTGAAGCCAAGATTCATCATTTTCAGCAAAAAGAAAGGACAGTATGTTTGTTCAGTGCTGAAGCCCCTGGGACTCAGAAGACAAGATGAAATGGAAATTTTCTTCTTTCCTTTTTTTTTTTTTTTACAGGTTTCTGTGACCAGTATGGTCCAGATGAGACAAGATGGGTTCTAAAGAGGAGAGGTCCCCTGGTACAGAGCACAGACTGAATGTTATCAAGATGGTACATGCCAGTCATTAGGATGCTAATTGGCCCTGACAGGGCTCTGGTGACTGAAGTGAACATCCACACTGTCACTACCTGGAAGCATTGCTGCAGGGAACGGCTCCAAGGAGCCTAAAGGAAAGCAGTGGGTGTGAGGAGGTAGAGAGATGAGGGATGTTTATAACTCTCTACAGCTGTTTGCATCACGTATTTAAACAAGGCGGAAAATAATTCTGTCTTTCTACACTGCACTGATAAAAAATTCCACTAAAAAATCACTTTGGGTAATTTACATTTAAATGGACTTTGCACACCAAGTAGATTATTTTTCTGGTCATGTTTACAGTTCTTTCCCTGCTCCCTTTTCCCAGGACTCCATGACTCTTGTCTCCTGCACCATCTTTTCTTTCTGTCTCCCAACTGATCCAATTAAAACACCAAAAATAAATTAACTTGTCAGATTTCCCCACCACCAACTCTCTCCTACTGCTCTATTCCTGTCAAGAGCTTTACCTCATCTTGAAAAATTCTGGTGTGTTGATTGTTTTTATTTGCCTAGGTGGCCAGATTTGTCATCTATGAACTAGATTTACAGCACTTTCAGAGCAGAAAATCAAAAGTTTCTGAACAGCTCACTGGTGACCATTTCCAGTTTTGGTTGGACAATGTTCTTGTAAGGCTGGGAGAGCAACAAAGGGAAGGTGCAAAACTGAGACTAGATTATTTGCAAATTACAGAGAAGGCTGAGAGTTATCAAAATGTGGATTGCTGAAAAATAAATGTTATTTGAACAAATGTTATTTGTGTTTTATACTTCACCGCAAATAACCAACAACAACACTGACTCACTGAACCAGTGGCCTAAACGTGACGAGTTAGCTGCGTCCTTTAAGAGACCAGCTGTGAACAAGACAATGCTGCTAGTGAGATGCCAGAACAGACACTTAAAACACTGGTCCACAACCCTGAATCACAGGTCTGCATTTCATCCAGGCCCTGAGCATGTCAGATGAAACCAGAGAAGCTGCAACCACATTTAATCTATGACAAAAGCAAGGGTGGTCTGGAATAATATTCCCAAATAAATTTAAAAAGTGTTTTTCCTTACAGCCACAATTAGCTGTCCACTTTTCTTGATCCCTCACTACCACAATACCTTGGCAACCCAAAGTATCATCTCCTTAGAACTTCAGGGGATACCAGCCAGCACCAAAGCAGCTGGTGAGATCCCCTCTCCACACCAGCAAACTACCCAGGTGTTCCTGCACAGCCTATTATGCCCCATAAATGTCAGTTCTGTGGTCCAAAAATCTGCTGTGGATGAGAAGATCCTGGCAGAAATTATTTGAGAGCTTCCACATGTGACCAAGATGATAAATATTTGCACGGCAGGTAAGTAATCCCTCCTCACTTGCATGCCATGAGAATTCCAAGTCTTCTAAAACAAGCATACTATGAGATTGTGTCATGGCTATAAGACTAAAGTGAGGAGGGGAGGGAAGGGGGGAAAAGCAATGTGCAAACTAGCTTTGGTTACTGGAACTCCAGCAGTGTCTCCTAAAATGACAGCAGAACACAGAGGGAAGGAAAATAAAGGGAGGCAGGGGACAGGATGCAAAGCTCCACATGCTGTGTTTTGTACTGGCATTGCAGGAATAAAGTTTCTCCTTGAAGCCGTTTGCAGTGCAAGCAGACAAAGAACGGTGGGGAAGAGACACAGAGGTGCAAAGCAGCTGGGATTTCCTCTCCTCTGGCATGAGCCAGGAGAATGGAATCCCATTTTGCCACCCTCTCTGCTCACCTAAACCCTGGCCAGCAAGCCCCAGCACAACTCTTCCCAGACGGATTGGACACAGCCAGAAGGATCCTGCAGAGCCATAGAATTTGCGCCTCTCTGCTGCATGCCAGACCTCACCTATACAAAACACATGACTTGGGAGCCTGTGCTTCCTATTGTCACTTCCATCAAGCCCCTGCAACCAGCTTTGCTTTCCTCTGTAAATAGGTTTCATGCCTTCATAAAATGGATGCATTAGTCATGAATAAAAACCAAAAAGTTACTGGGGAGGGAAGCAATACTCAATGTACCACAGTCAATAAAAGACAGAAGGAAAGAAAAATATTAGCTGGAGAGTTCCAAGAAGGTTAGGGTTACAAAGCAGCAAAATATTGGCTCTGACACAGGAAAAGGCTCTTCTGAATACTAATGTGTTCCACACAGCAACAAAGAAGCTATACTTACCTCAAAGGAGATTAAGTAATACATAGCAACACCTGAGGAAAGAGAGGAAGGTAGAAAAGAAAGGCAAGCAAGCATAAACACAAAGAGAATAAGGAACCTGAAGTCTTTTTCATATAGCTTCTTCTCCTTCACAGGGGAGATTTATATCTTTTCCTCGGAAATTCAGCATTCAGGAAAGTGGACTTAGTATAACTCCATAACAATACCCTCTTTTCCAGGCCCCAGGAAACTATAATACTGATTTACTGGTCGAAGAAATAAAATGTGCCTCAGAGTTCCATACAAGGTCTTTCTGAAGTTAATCCAGCTCTAAGATGGATAAGCAAACGTGGAAAAATACCACAGAAAGTATTTGTGTAGATAAAAGGAGCTTTCTAAAGGCCAGTGTTCCTGTCATGACGGAATAATTTTCATTCTCTAGATAAAGAGCCGGAGAATAAAAGTAGAGAAAGTTACAGCACACAACCAGCTCCCTGGGCACCAGGACATGTTTGCCGGCTGGGGACTACACTTCAGTGAAAATGCCTGATCAGTTAAATTTAAAACTGGATATATTTCATACGGGATTCATTTGAGCAAATGTTGACATCAACATCTGACACTGCAGTCAGTGGAGAGAAAGAGTCACCTGCAGGACAGGATTCATCTGTTTCTAAAGCAGTTCGCTGAAGCGGGGTCAGATGAACTAAGTCCTAAAATATCTTTCCCTTTCCTGTCGGGAAGGAGACCCCATAAAAGTTAGTCAAAGGCAGACAGCTGGTCTATAGGCATCTGAAGCTAGTGCTGGACTCAAAGCACCAAAATGACTGCACAGATGAGATTCAAGTACACACGTGGAGTTTGCAGAAATTAATCCACTTCTCACTATGACGACTGGAAATCTTACTCTGGAGAATGCAAATACAAGTCCCAGGCTTCTGTGCAATCTGTGTTACCATTCCAAATGGATCAAGATTCAGGCCTTATAGCTGTAGAGACAGCCTTCTAAATGCAAGGAAAACACAAGTGGAAGCAACACTATTCTTGAGCCTACAGATGGATACAAATAGGTCTTAGGGATGCTCGAGAGCATCATAGGAAAATTCATGAGACTGACAGTTTTGAATTATTCTCTCTTAGATTCATGTCAACAGAGCTGTCCATCAGTTCCTAATCCTGGGTTTAAATGCAGATTCCAGGAGCAGAGGGGAAGACGATAAGCCCCAGGTTTCTGTTAAAACAACATTTTTATTTTATCAGTGAAAACGGCAAATAAGTCCTTAAGTAGAACCTAATGATGTAGGTTGCAAAGGTCCCCATCTATGGCCTGGCAGAAGAGCTCATTTAGCCCAAACTGATGAGCCCATAATACAAGTTGAACCCCAAGCTGTTCCCTTATCTCTCTCTTGACAGGTGCTGCTTTGTCCCATAACAGAGATGGCTGGGAGCAGGGTGCAAGAACAATCCACACAGCCCACAGCTCCTCTCCCTGTTCACTTGCAAGGGGTTCTCTGGGAAAATCACAGGCAGGACTGTGTCACCTTGACCAGGACACCAGCATTCCACTGATGGTCACTGTCTTTCTCCAAGTGTTACTCAGAGAAAGAAGCAGCCTGTGTGCAAGGATGTTTCCAACTTTCACACCTGGGAAACATTACAGCTACTCCAGATAGACTGACTGCACTGTGTATGCACGAAGTACAGCTCTCACCATAAACTCTGCTCCCTCCCTCTGGAAGGGCTGGGCACAGCTAGCATGAAGTCTCTATTCAGGCAGGAGCATTTACTAATGCAGTGCTCAGTTATTCCACACGGGCTGAAACCTGTCTGATCGGGAACCATTTCTTGTGCTGCAGTTGCACAGTGCTTACATAGCATGAGCTGCCAGCTGGGGCTGGTGAACACTCCTGTGGTACAAACAAATAAAATCAGCCTTATTCAGACCAAATTCCCAAGCAGAGACTGTTTGCTTGCCTGGATTCTAGGTTAAATACAGAGGGCTGGGCTAACCTCTCAATTCGAAGTAAACCAGACACTGACCTTCTCTGACAAGGGGGGAAAAAAAAAAAGCTATGGGGAAGCTGCTTCACAACTCAAAACCAGTCATTTATTAAAACTGAGAGATTACTTCTCCCAATGGAAGGCAAACTCCAGAATCATCTCCTCCACTACATGTGACAAACTGTCCAATCTTAACCTCCATTTCAAATGCTAATTACTTTCCAGAATCCTAACCTGAATTTTTCCTAGCTTCCATAGAGGATAAAAAAAATAGACGTGTGCAGAGATCTTCATCTTTCCCTTTCTAAATTTATATGAATTATGTAACTGCAATTTTAAAGGACTAGAGCAAGTGACTAAAAAAAATAATACAGAATGAACTAACACTGCTTGCGACAGTGCAGGAAAAGAATACTTTTAAGAGCAGAAGAGCACTTCCTCCCTCCAAAAAAACTTGAAAAGGTAGAAGACACTATAATTGCATATGTGAAAAATTATTCAATGACAATGGGATGTATGGCAAGTTATTTTAATTGCTGAGTTTATGATGTACTTTAAATGATGTAAAGGATACTCAGAGAACAAGGACAGCTGTCATCTAAGAGAAGATGTACAGAATTAAAGACACATACCTTCTTAACATACATACCTGATAAATTATATACACATACTGGCAGTGTAATCTAGCAGGAGGGGTTCACAGGCATTTTCTAAAGGCAAAACCTTGTCATTGTGAACGGATTTATTAATAATTATAAATGAAATCATGATTATCCAAGTAAAGTGCCTGCAAGCATTTTGCCAAAATCATTTAACTCTGGACTAAAACCCCAACAGATGAGGAAAGACCAACTAATTTTCTAATGGCAGGATTTCAGTTAAAACTCAGAAGGCAACTTACATCCACTGAGGTTTTGGGGTTTTTTTAAAAGGCATGGGGTATTCACTCAATTGATTTTAGGACAAACGTATTTGTATTACTACACCTTTAATCAAGACTTTAGAGTAAGACACCGTGAAGCAGAAGAAAAACAGTCCTCAGGCTGAGAGCAACACAATGGTTCCCTAGCAGAAGCTCACAGGAGCAAGATAAATGTTTGTAGCCTCTCCAATAAGCAAAATTACTGCACTCTGAATGCGAGAACACTGATATACGACAAACAAGGAGCTCAGCCTGCCAGAAACCTTGTGTGTGTTGTTCCAAAAAGGTTAGAAGCCACTAATTTAGAGTAAAAGGTTAGAAGCCACTAATTTAGAGTATATTACAAGAGACAGTGTGGAACAAAAACCAGTTACTGTGAGAGCACGAAGAATGAAAAAGAAAACCACAGCCCCCCTGACCAGCATTCTAACAAGGAGTATTCCCAACAGTGACAGTGTTAAGTCTTGCCAGATCAAGTGGGTTTTAGGACCACAAGCTAATCTCCGCTAGCAGCCCTGTGCTACCATCCCTGTAAGCCCAACGGCTGAGGAGTGAGAGAGAGCATCATTGGAAGAGTTCAGAAGTGCAGGAGCTCAGCAGGGCCGGGCACAGTGTCACTGCCCCCAGTTCCAAGGCAGCCCCAGGGAGCCATTGTGCAGTTCGCTCACGGCCGGGCAGCGCGCTGGCAGCACCGCCAGGAAACAAACCCTGACGCTGTGCACGGCGGGCTGCGCCTTGCTCACAACCACATCCCGCTTCTCTTCGGTGCCGGCAGAAGGAAAACAGCTCTACACCAAACAGTGGGAGAAATCCCTCAAATCTTCACGATATACAAAGCCTGAAGGAATGTGCATTACAGAAAGATTTAGTTTGCTGGCATGAAATCAAACGTATAAACCCAAGATTATTCACAAAGATCAAGACAACCTTCAAAGAAGCCAGAAATCCAGGGGGAAGCGAAGTATTTCCAAGTAGTTCCACTTTTCTCACACAAGCCAGGGAATCTCAGAGAGAGGGTCATAAATAATGGACTTTATTTTCATTCTTTGCATATACTCTTGCTGATGCAGTGCCTAGTGTCATCTGGAGATGGAAGCTTATAGTGAGCCATTTTTGGATACTCAAAGACACTGTAAAAGGGACTTTTTCTTGGAAGAAGAGTGTTTGATTTCTGAAATACAAACTATTTTCATTTACTAATTGCTTGACATAGCCTAAAAGCATTAGAGCACTTGTAAGAAAAATCAGATTTGTGATAATAAAAGCCTCTGTAAACTAACAAGGAAAGGCATTTCAGGATGCAGTGACTGAAGACAGCATATTCAAATTAAGGTACCTAGTTAAACATCAAAGCAACACCAGCCATTGACAGAACAATCCTAGTACAGAAAGAGTTACCATTACTTGATGTCTTCAATGCAAGACCAAGGATTCTTCTCAATTACATATATACATATATATATATATATATTTATATATATATACACACACGATCATGCTTAAGCCACAGTTAATGGTTAGATGTTGAAATCAGTATTAACGCAAGCAGCCCTTTCTCAGACATTTATTGTGAGTAATTCTGGTCACTGCAAAATTCAAAGACAATTTACTGGATTGAAAGCAGGTGCATGGAAGCACTGGTAAGAATAAGAGGAAAGTTTGACTTGTTTAAGTTGACAAAACACAGCACAATAGAGGACAGGATCACTGCCTGCAAACACACTTGAGGAGAGGGAGCTGCAAGAAATGCAAAGAGATGTTTAAACCATAGGATTATCTTGGTGCAGAAATGAGATAAACCAACCACTAACTCCTCTCGGCTGGAGGTCAGAGAAATCCGAGTATGAAGTAGCTGTGATCTGCAGCAGCCTCCCAGTGGGAGAAGTCAAAGAGGAGAAGAAAGCAGATAAAGAGAGAACCCGAGAGTCCACAGAAAGGGCTCCGGCTCCACGTTGATCGCTCAGGAGCAGGACATCTTTCCTGGGACTGAGGCTTGGAAGATCAGGTTTCCAGCTCTAAGCTTATACACAGAGTTCAATAACTTGGTAACAAGTTATCACTGGAAGAGAAGGATTTACATGTTTTGGGGGTTTTTTTTCCCCTGTGTATTTCTAAAACAGGGAAGTTTTTATTTTCTTTAGACACAAAGGTAACTTATGTTTTCCATTGGTTCTCCTACTGTGCGGGAGAACACACAGCAGGAGCAAAACATTTCAAGAAGAGAGAATTTAGGATCTAATCTTGAGCAACCTGTGCAGTCAGACAGGACAGCATGAGGAGCTCCACACTCCACCACCAGAGGTGGACTTCACAGATGTTCCACTGTCAAGATCATTCAGCTCTTATCAACAGAGGGAGGGAGAACTAACAGGTACTGACGAATCAACATCACAGTGCAAGAGATTCAAAGAGCAGCAATGCTCTGCACTGGCTCCTGGGTGTATGTATAAATACCTCAAAGTATGAGGTATTTATCCTTCCTTCTACGAACTCGATCCACAGGCCCTGGATTCAGCCACCCTTTCTGCAGCACACTGAAGTCAGTATTCATGAAAGTTAAAGCCAAAGTCACATCAGCCTAGTAAGGAAACTGTCGGAGCTGCTCTTGCTCTCTCTGCTTCAGAAGCAGTTTACCATAAAACCATCAAAACATAGATACCAGGAGTCAGGAGAGCTGGATTACCCTCCTGACAGTTCGCCCCAAGCAAAAGTCATAAGCTTTCCATAACCACCTCATTGTCTCCAACACCCTCACTCACCCCCTCTGTACACAAAGCTTCCCCTCTTTGGAAAGTGTAAAGACTCTTCTGTGCTCAGAACTGTAATGTGAAAACAAAATCGTGTGTTAGTGATATTTAAACTGATTTAATGAAGCAGTTTCAATTCCACCCTTCCTTCCTCCCAACTCCACCCTCTCCTTCGAGAGGGAAATTTGTTTGGGTTAATATGGAGGAAAAAAAGCAAGCTAAAAATAGCCTCCTTTTGCCTTAAAAAAGTTAAAGCTATGAATAAACAGCCTGAAACAGGAATGCAGTTAATCTGCCCACCAAATTCCTACACTGTTTTCTTCTTCAGCTTTCCAAAACATTTTTATAAGGATCAAACACACAGATCTGCAGAGCCAGTGGTATCCCAGAGCTGCCTGATTCCATGCTAGTCAGGTAAATGGTTTCAGCATGAGGAGAAATGGTTTGAGACTGGATGAACCAAAGATATAATCTAGGACCCTTAAGTACTAGAATATTTGAGCAAATCTCCTTGCATCAGAGGAATCAATATGAAAAAAATTGAGAAAAATCCACCAAGAGAACAGAAAAGCCTGTCTTGTTTCCCTTTAACTGTGCAACAAACTGCATTGTCTCCTAAAAATCTACCTTGCCAGTAAAAAGCACTCACACTGTTATCCCTATCTTAGACCCAAGTCACATCTGTCCCTGACAACAACAGCTGTCAACACTGAAAGAGGAGGGTGATCAGCCATCCTTTTCACCCTGGGCTGGAAGCCAAAGCAAGGATGGCTTATGTATTTGCAGTGCAAAACCAAACAAACTCTTTATTCTGTTCCCTGTACTATGCCATTAGCAAGCAAGCTGATCAGCCCCAGGGAGTATCCTTGCAATCTGAATATTTGAACCCAAACTTAATTTTCCCCTATTTCCCTTGCACTGTATCACCAGTGAGCTCCAGGTAATGCCGTAAGAGTCACGTGTACTATCCTACCAATGCAGACAGAAGCCTCTTGGCAGGGTCGCCTTTCATTCCCATTTCCCATAGCATGAGGCATCAGAGCATGCTGCCCAGGAGTGCTACAGACACTGCTACCATACCTGAAAGGAGTTACATTTTAGAAAAGGATACCACCTCCCTCCGCTTACAGCACATGAGCCCTCTGGAAGGAGAAAGGAAATGTCTCACTTTCATCTCAGAGTTCAGAGGGAATGTTTTATAGCTGTCAATCCTATCAAGATCTTCTTCACTGACACACCAGGGACAGCAACTATTCTGAGGTAGGCTGTGCAGCCATGAAATAGCCAGGTTCTGAAAAAGCCTTTGCCCGGTGACACTTGGAAAGCCAGGTAAAAGACTTTACTATGACCCTAAAGTAAATGCTGAAAGCCAACATACAACAGGCAGGCCAGAGGAGTTAAACTGATGAGGCTACACAAGGCAAAGCCACATGAAGAACAAGGTAGCACCTGCTAGTGAAATTTCAGGTGAGGAGTGTGAACCCAAGCTATCTCACCTCTGGTGGGCCAGGTCCAAGCAAGCACTTTCACTCAGAGAGGCGAGACACACTCAGTGATCAGAGTGGGATAGTGGATGCTGGGATCTCACACCTGCACATTGGCAACACTGCCATGATATACCACCCTGCATTCCCCATCCATATACAGTGCTCATCATCTCACCCTGACTGCTAAAAAGACTTCAGGGATACGATTTAGGCTGTGCAGAAATATTAGGGAAAGACATCCTGGTTACGAATTATGTTACTTCTTCAACCACTCTACTGGAGCATTCACTTGCTCTATGTTTACCCTCAGCTCCCATCCAAGGTGGAAAGTGTCCTTTAAAAGACAGAGGCTAAATCATACTACTGAATTCTCTGAGGGAATCTGTAAGGAGATCATGGAGCCAAAATTGGACTTGCAGAGCTCTAAGTTAGCTACCAGACCACTCTCCTTCCAACAGACACATCTGCCAGCATTCACTTGGGAAGTTGAGGTGGAACTCTGGTGGCTCAACAAAGGAACAATCAAGTGAGAGCAAAAAGTCCAGGGTTATGTGGGTAAAGAAAGCAAATTCATCAGCAGGGCTACCAATATCCACTCTGCATCCAGCATTGCACCAGGGCTGACCTGCTCTGCACAGAGCCTTGCTCAAGCAGGTACAACTGCTGACTCCTGCCTTCTCAAGGGGGCAGTAGCCAAATGCTGTAGCACACAAAGGTCTTTGACATCACTCATCTGCAACCTCATCCCTCTGTTGCCAGCTAGTTTTAAGTGGAGGTGGCTTCCCTGAGTTCAAGAGGGATTCAGCTTTCCCAGGGTACTGTAAAGAATGAGAAGGAAATGGACACTGACTCGAGAAATAGAAAACAGGCTTCAATGTGTGGAAACAATCCTGCTTTTGATTAAAAGCAAAAAAACTTAAAAGAAACCAGCCTAGAGTGTTTCTTTACAGAAACAAAGTCTTGGGCTCCTCTACAGCACTCAGCTCAGTGTATCTCAGACTGTGCATACAGTCACTGCCCACACTGACACCCCTTTACAGCGACTCTCTTACAAAAACACCCATAATCACTACAGATGATTTGTCAGGAATACAAATTGATGTAAACCAGAATGTCTTTGCCTCAGCCAGCAGGTTCTGCCAATTATCTATCCATGAACCAAGAAGCTGCTCCTTTGAGCAGTGTTCTCCATCATCTGATACACCAGCACCAAGTGTTTTGAACTTGGATGCAGAGAAAGGAGTGGAATTCAAAGAGTTAAGAAGCCTTGGTTGCAATTATCAGGAAGAACAGTAGTAATGCAAGGTACAACCACGGCCCTGATCAATATTCCTAATTCAGAAAATATGCATCTCAGGGCATGTTTGCAGCGCTAGAAGCAGTCCTCAGCTGAGCAGCTGTTTTTTCCTTCAATTCGGCCTCACTTTTAACTACTCTTGATTAAAATGATTACTTTCACTCAATATTCAATTTCTGACAGGTAATATTCTCTACATATGTTGCAAGCTGGCTCCATCCTTACAGGCAAAACACAAGAGCTCCCTAGAAGCAACTTTCCTTATTTTGTAAGTCATGTGTAATTTATGCATCTGCAATATTGACACAGGCTAGAAATATACAACGTGCCAAAACCATGTCCTATAAGCTTTCAACAGATTCTAGGGCATTTCCTCTTAAGGCATTGCTTACTCTTGTTATTGCCATTAGTTCTCAGGAGAATCCATTACCTGAGCACTATTAATTCCTGTACACCCAATCTCATAACCCAAAATCTAGACCATGTCAACGTTCGATGCCATTTAACTGTACAAGTGTCTGACGGCCCCTTAAGCACTTGCAGGGTTTTTTTTGTTCATTTAGTTCTCAAGTTTTCATCGAAACAAACACTGCCACATGCATAGATGTGCTCCTGCCTTTCTAGTCTTGCAAATGGATTCCACACAAGACATACACAACTCTTCCAATTCAGAAGACAATTCAGCTCTTCCAACCAGGTAAATATTGTCTGAAAATTGGAGATGGCTTTGCAAGCAATTGTTATCATTGTTATGCAAAATACTGAAGTCACCTGAGTCTGTTTTACTGAGTTATTGGAAGAATAGAATTATTGACAAAAGAATCACAGGCAAGTTATACACTACATGGACATTCACAGATAGCTGGCAGGAGTAGGGAAGCATTTTCTTCACTGCATTTCCTTTAGGTGGAAACTAAAAGGGGGAATGGGGATTTTCAAGAGATTTCATTCAGTTTCCAAATAGCACTGAATTAGGTAGCTCTGTTGCACTGCAGAGAAAATTCCATTATCTCATTTTAGGAGTATATCTAGGTACAGACTCAGGAACACTCCAGCACTGAGTCACCCTCTCTTTTCACCTGCCATGCCTATGACTAGATGTCACACAGGTATGATGTGTTTGCTTCTGGCACTCTGAGCAAGTTTAATCTTCTTTGCCCAAGTAATACTTTTCTTTCCGTTTTTTATTTAAGTAAGTTTTTCTTTCTGAAGCTGTTCTTGGGAACAAAATATTTTGTCCAATTCTCATATTGGCTATGGGATGAATAACCAGAGCACTCACCCAAAGCACACAGTCTTTGATCATTTCCCTCACAAGGTATGCAGCTGGCCAGAAGAATTTGCAGCTATGAGCTTCGAGTATGAGGTTTGGGGGGGATGGGAAGTGTATGTATCCTATTGGCCTGGGATTCGTATATCAAAGCTTTTTGCAGTAGCAAGTGAACTAACAAAGTATAAATAGAGAAACATATAATTATCACAGATTACAGCTAACAAATCCTCACTGGAGAAAATAGTGTGTGTGTAGGAGAAACTCACCGTAACTGGGGGTTTTGCAGATGACAGAAGATGCAATTGGAAGCTCTTGATCTCCCACAGCAATAACAGCTGGCCCCTTCAGCAATGCCACTGCAAGACATAAAACAACAGATTCATGAGTAAAACAGGCAGGTGCTCATCAGGAGTCACTTCAGGAACAAACTTTTCAATCCCTTATTACTGCTCCCTGCTTCACAATCCCCTTCAACTTACCTCTGTACTTCCCCACACACTCTTCAACCTCAGTGGCATTTGTTACTAAAACGAAACCAAATAAATACTAACTTATTGGAGAAAATCTCTTCTTGCACATTTTCAATAGAGAATTTAAAAAAAAATACAAAACAAAACAAAAAAAAACATTAAAAATAGGTGACTTTGTCACTGACTCCACTTACAAACTAGTAATGTGAGATGAATACGCAATGGCAAGAGAATAAGGCATGCTGGGCATGCAGAGAAAAGTCCAGGTAAAGAGTATCTACAGAACAGCAGCCTGTGACTTGTAGTCCGCCTGCAGCACAAGAAACAAGCTTTGTGGGTCCCAGGGAACAATGCACAGAAAGCATTAAGAAGAGAGAGGGGGCTTCTGTTTCCTTTACAGGGAAAAGGCCATGGCAATGAAAAGTGAAATTGGTAAATACTTCTAAACACTCAAGTTTCTGAGGCTGACAAATGCCAAGGAAAGAAGCTTAGCTGTGTGGAAGCAGTTTATGCAACAAATACCCATAAATGAAAAGCATCTTCTGCTGGGACTGGTAAAACTTCACCAAGTGATGCTGCATAGGGAAAAGTAAGTTTATAGCTATATTCAAATGCATAGAAACATTTGAATGCATAATCATGCATAACAGGTTAGCTCTACCTACAGAAGCAGCAGTAAGAAACCTTTTGAGAAGAACAATCCCTTCCTTTCCCACGGCAGCTTTATAGTGGATAATGAATTATGCCACTGTTTTGTGCCACCAGATTTTTGCTAGTGTGTACATTTCCTCAGCATTAAGTTTGGAACTGCAGATAGATTTTGTAATTAAGCACAGTGGAATTATCCTCACCATAATTTACGTAGGGTTAAAAAGCCAACCCCTACACAAGAAGTGTTCCATCCTTACTGACCACACACAACCAACACTGCACTTCATCTACCCACACGAAAGATATTAGGCCTGTAGATCAGCTGTCCCTGGCTTGCCATAGTTTAACTCCTAGCTTTTTTGCTATTGTTTGTCTGGGTTTTTTAATCTTGTTATTTCAGGTGTTTAATGACACTGATTTCCAGATGGTCTAGAAATCTAACACACCAGCAAGCAGGCTACATCCCTGTTACATGCAGGAGTGTCACTGCCTAATATTTCACTGATACATAAATCAAGCTGGCCCCAAAGAGGCATCAGGAATGCATTCCCTAAGCATTGCTTTGTTTTGATTTTTCTAAAACAAAGAACTGGGGACGTTTCAAGTGTTTCTTGAGAAGAATGAGCTGCCTGATGATTTTTAGATTTGGTTTTTTTTCACTAAACTTGACAAATACCAGGAGCAACATCACCTTTTAAGGCAAAAGGCATCTGAAAGCAAAATCCTGCTTTTAAGCCAGAGTGACTCATAACAGCAAAGATTCTTCCTATAAAAACAAATTTAATCATGAAGTAAGAACGAGCTAGAAGCTCTATTAATAACAATTCAAACAAATGCTTTTTTCTCCATGACTTTTGTGGACTAATATTGGCTGGTTCAGGCAGGTGCTCTTGGCTACTGCAAAAAACGAAACAAGCAAGACAGACCACTGGCCTGCCCCAGTGTTATCATTCATTTGCATCCCTAGAGAGTACAGTAAACACAAGCACAGATGCACAGGAACACACTGCACGCCTTATCTTTTCTATGGGAATGCAGGAGGAAGTCTGTATCTACACATGCCTTCAGCAGAGCTGACGAGCAGCTCCAGAGATAAGGCAGAGAAGATGCAGGAGCATGCACACAACACTGCCTCCAGCAAGCCTGGGCAGCTGTGTGCAGCCCAGCACTACTGTACCTTCACCATGGCCATTAAACAATGTTAATAAAGCCAGGTATTCAGGCTGCAGCCCTGCCTCCTGAAACAGAGGTGCTTGCTGCCGTCAGAGGAGGCAGCATTATACTAAAGAGAGGACATCATCTCAGTAGGTTGCATCTAAATCTACTCCTCAAGTCTAGAAGACATCTAAAATCCTCATCTTGGAGGAGTATCATAGCCATTGCACAGATTTTCCTTGACCTGTCCAACACGTGAGCCCAGGCAACTACATTTTCAGCAAAGAAGGTGGTGACACCACCAGCAGAGAGACCAGGGCTCCACTTCTCTCTCCACAAACGACCTGCTGTATAAACCCAAGCAAAACATTTTATTGCTGCCTGTGTCCCACTTTCATTCTCAGGCTGGGGTTTTTTCCTGTCTCTTCTTTTGACCAGGAATCTTCTTTTACAAGATATTCATGTCTAGTTATCATGTGTTGCTGAGCACAATGGGGCCTCTAAGCTTTAAGTTTAGTAACAGAAACCTCAGCTGGAGTGTAACTCCAATTAGAGTTGCAATTAGAGATACAAGGATCCCCTCAAATCCAGCTACTCCAGACATCCTGCTCCACCGACTAGAGGTATGTTTTCAATCTTTCTGTCCTGGCTTGTGTCAAATGCTTCCAGGCTCTCCGGCGTGTCCCACACCACCCAGAGTCCATCTAAAAAACTCCCTGACAACTCCCAAACATTTAAGAGATTTTTTTTTCCCATGCTAATTTCACAAGTTCTTAGTGGGGGGAAACTACAGCTTAGCAAGAGCAGGTGAATTCAGTCCTAATACCAAATTCAAACTGTCTGATCAAAAATCTGCCACAGACAGCTCAGCTTTCCAGGAATTTGGACACCCTGAGTTAGATAACAGTCCTGCTCTCTGATTTTCTTGCTTTGAAGTATCTATACTTGCTCTTCCTACTCATCCATTCCTCCCTTGGCACTCCTGTCAAAGATAGAGTTTCTGCTGTAACCCAGGACAGTTTTTCCTTGGGGCTTGTATTTATCTGCACACTGGTCAAGGAACCTGGTTTCTAGATGCAGGATACCCCTCACTGCTCTAGTACTTTCCAGAGACAATTTCCAGAGTACTTTCCAGTGTGATGCTACTTCATAGCATCACACAATGGTTTGGTTAGAATGGAACTTAAAGATCATCTTGTCCAACCCCCCTGCTATGGACAGAGACACCTTCCATTAGACCAGGTTGCCCAAAGGCCCATCCAATCTGGCCTTGAACACTTCCAGGGATGGGGCAGCCATAAGTTCTCTGGACAACCTGTTCCAGTGTCTCATCATCATTCTTCCAAATACCTAATTGCAATCTACCCTCTTTCAGTTTAAAATGATTGCACCTCATTCTATCACTACACTCCCTGATAAAGACTTCATCTTTTCTGTTGACCATCTAAAAGCTGCTGGAAAGCTGCTATAAAATCTTCCAGGCTGAACAACCCCAACACCCTCAGCCTGTCCTCAAAAGAGAGGCCTCTGGTCATTTTTGCAGCCCTCCTCTGGACCCGCTCCAACAGGTCCACATCTTTCTGCCTGGTGGCCTCAGAGCTGGATATTGCACTCCAGGTGGAGTCTCTCTAGAGCAGAGCAGAGGGGAAGAATCACCATCCTGACCTGCTGGCCACCCTGCTTTGGATGCAGTCCAGGATACACTTGGTTTTCTGGGGTGTAAGCAGACACTGCTGGGTCATATTCCTTTTTTTATCCACCAATACCCTGCCAAGCCCTTCTCCTTAGAGCTGCTCTCAACCCACCATTGCCCAGCCTGTATTTGTGCTTGGGATTGCCCCTGCTCAGATGCAGGACCTTGTGCTTGGCCTTGAACTTCATGAGGTTTGCACGGACCCGTCCCTCCAGCTGGTCCTTACCCACTGAGCGGTCCATGCATCAAATTCATGTCTTCCATTTTAGAGACAAGGATGTTGTGTGGGACACTACCAAACGCTTTGCAGGTCCAGGTAGATGACATCAGTCATCCTTCCCTCATCTAACACCTCTAACACTGCCACAGAAGGCCACCAGATTTGTCAGGCAAGATTTGCCCCCAGTGAAGCCATGTTGGCTGTCACCAGTCACCTCCTAATTTTCCATGTGCCTCATCAACAGTTTCCAGGAGGATCTGCTCCATGATTTTGCCAGGCACAGAGGTGAGACACTGGATTTTTTTGAAGGCAAAGGGTGAATGTGGCAGGAAACACTTCATGTGCTCATACTACCTGAGTTTTCATTCATCTGAGTTCAATCAACAATTCTTTTCTTCCCATTAAACCAGAAAATACCCTCCCTATTTTGAGGCAACACCCAAACTGATAAACTCCAAGCTGCAGCCTTTTGGGCAGCAATCCTAAGAAACAAAACCATTATCAACAGAGACATCATCAATGGCATTTGATGTTGACCCTAAAAAGGCTTTGCTGTGTGTGTCTTCCCATGAGACCTCTTTTGCCAGCACTCACATAGATACTCAGGGTTAGATTTTAACTGGGATGGCAGAGAAATTCTCCAATTTGTGTCACAATAGCACAAAGGACACACATGTGTAGCACAACTCAACTTCCCTGCCATGAAGAGAACACACAGAAATTGCCAGCACCACACAGATTAGGCACAGTCACCTTCACCAGTGGCAAGTGGCCTTTTTCAGTCTCTGCTCTGCTTTCAGCTACTGCAACTAATTCAGGAAATTTACTGACTGACTGAACTCTTGTATTAGCACACAGTACCTGTAACAACAACAACAAAAAAAGCTATTCTCTGAAGTCCTACTAAACACAAGAGGCTGTGGAAAATATATTTTAAAGCAGACATGAATACTGCTTGCTCTTGTTTTTAAGAAGAAAAATACCAAAAAGAAATGTCAGCAAGATTTTTATCTGTACCACCACCCACCAGTCTCCTACCCACCCCTGCTTTTTTATTTATGATTTTTTAAATTAAGGTAACACTGTATTTTTTGCCCACACGCTTGACAACTTGCAATCATTTGAAATCTCTTCCTTCAATATATATTGCTTGATGCAAGATACCTTCACACTATCAGGAAAGACTATTCTCCTGCCATGCCCATAGCCATCACCACGTACTCAAACCCCAGCAAATCTGCCAGATAAGCTATCTCCAGCTGGTATCTTATATATATTATATATATAAAAAACATGGGGAAATATATAAATAGTTATTCCCTTCCCACTCCTATTTTAGGATTTCCTGAACTCTACACTATTCTTATCCTCCTTACATCAGCATTAACCCTGACAACCATATTCCTGCAACATTAGTTCACTTGTGTCTCTGGAAACCGCTGGATTGATTTTACATTTTGGAGTTATTCTTGACAAAGTCCAGGATATGGAACTACATCCATTTACATATCAGCTCCATAACTGATGAGCATGTGTAACTTCTATTAGAGTTAGTGCAAACAGCAGATTGTCACTTAGGCACTCGGCTCCAAACATCCACTTGCACTCTGCATCCCTCCTGTGAGCTTAAAAAAGGCTTTGTTAAATATTTGCATCCTGTGTTTCTGCTTGCAAAGGTATCTGTGCTCAGCACTTAGCACTGATAGTGATGCCTTAGGTTTTAATTTTTATATTTTTCAAATCCTGTACTGCCTAGTGTGTAACTCTCAAGTTTCTTGTAGCCTGTTAACTACTGCTCTCTCCTGCTGGTTAGACATAACAAACCTCTCTAAGCTTGCTCTCCAGGACACCCAGATTGTCCTAGGCCCAAAATGTGTAAACTAACATCTTCAGAAGGGGGGGTAAACTTGGGGAAATTACATAATTAACTGAAGTTTTAATTGGAGAATTAAATGATATGCAAATGAACCAAACTTATAAACCTGTGAAGAACTCGTGACTCAAGGTCCATCTTGGCAATAGCCTTTGGCCTGCCCAGGGTGTACCTTTGAAGGCCCTTCAAATAAATACCTACTTTATTCCCTTATTCTTGTCTAGTCTCTGTTTTTAGAGGGCCATCTCAGACATCAATAGCTGCAAGATTTGTGATCCTGCTTTGGCTGTTCCCAAGTCTCAGCCTAACTGGTAAGAAAGTCTATTCTTCTCATGCAGAGGAGCTTTCACTTTTATGACTTTTATTCCCAAATACAGAGCAACAAGATGACGCTTTACATTCTTCCATATCCTGTGCATTTTTAGATGGAAACAGCAACACAAACAACCCATCCCTTGGGAAGGATGAGGGTGTCCCAGTGCAGTCTAAGGCAGTTACTCCTCAAAGCAGGTAAACAAAGGAGGCTGAAACACAGTCAGCTCCTGACGCTCTCTCTGCATCAATCACGGTTTTCCTTCATTGTCATCTAACTCTCAAGGTCTGCCTTTGTATCTAGTGTTACTAGATCCCAAGATCATCTCTGCAGGACATGCTACATCTCACCAGAGAGCACAGGAGCAGCTCCCATGACACCTTTCTGTATCTGTCAAAAAGGAAAGGCTGCCTGATGCTGACTGTTCATTCATAATTAAGATACTATTATGACTGGCCCTAATAATTTAATACTTTCAAAATTCATAATTAACTCAAAATTATTGGAAGTTCAAAACATGAAACCATAATTAAGGTTTGCAGCTTTAAACTTGGTTTCTGGTTTTAGCTGTTATGCCTAAAAAAAAGGCTGATTCTCCCTGATTAGTAACTATAAAACATACAGATGTTCGGATTAAAATATCCCATACACTGAAGTTCAGCGTGCAAATTTGTTAAGGAAGATACATCACCAATCATTTAACTAAGAAGATTTACAATAAATGATACAATTATTCAAGTTTCATTTTTTCCCATTTTAGATGAACGAACTGTGGGTTTGCTTTTTATTAAAGTTGGAGTGGGATTTTTTTAAAATTTGTTTCTTCTTTTGTTTTGATGTGATTTTTTTGTTATTTGCTTAATTTTTACTGTGCTTGGAAGAGAACTGTTGTTAAGGGAACTTTCCTGTCTGACCATTCAGGAGCCAAGGTCAGTCACACTCACACCACTCCAGACTTTCACTGCTGGGACCGAAGCCCCTTCACCGTGGGCAGCTGTGCAAAGGGTCAGCACCAGGTCACAGCTCCTTGCCTGGGGCTCCCACCATGTCCCCCACCCAGGGCACAACCTGCAGCTCCCACTGCAGCTGCACACCCAGCTACCTGGGTGTCTACACCTCAACAATTGAAACCCAATTAAAATCTGCAGAAACAGCATTTATTCACTACCTAACCTGCCACAGACCTGACGACTTACCAAAAGAAGAAAGCAGGTTTAAAAACTGCATTTTAAATTGTTTCTAAAAGAGTATTATCTATAATGAAAGTAAGTAAGGAAATGTGACTGCTTCTACCAAAATAAAGAGAATATCTCACCATCCCTCATTTAGTCTTTCCTGAATCCCTCCCTGACACAAGCTATATATGACATTCTCAACTCTTAATCAGTCTCACAGCCTCACAAGTTACCTGTCATGGAACTGCTTCTGCTGTAGGACTTCAATGACAAATATTCTCCCTACACCTGCAGAATAGGCCATTGCTTTCACAGGTTATCCTGGCACTGCAATGAACTCTTTTTCCAGACGATTAGGCCATTGATTTCCTGTGGTTCAGGCACTTTCATTTTCCTTTAAAGCCCCAGCCAAACCTGCACTGACAAATATTTCTTAATTTAGATGCTATTAAATGGTTAGGGAAAGTTTAAATCTCAGCCTGATTTGTCATTATTTCAAATTCACCATTGAGGATGTTTCTTTTCAGAGAATACATTTAATTGTGTATCTATGATTATGATTATACACAGAAACAAAGAGAGACACAACACTGTTTAAACGCATTGATTCCAATACTCATCCAGCAACTCTTAAAACTGTTCCAGGGCTTTGGGAAACATAGGGCATTTTAAAAATATGACAGGTACTTAGCTCCTGAAATATATTCCCAGTAAACATAGCCAACTGTAGACCTTTAAACAGAGATCAAAGGTATTTTCTAAAGGAAATATTCCAATTCCCAAAGAGCTGATACATCTCTTACAGTATCCCAATATTGCACACATTTGTCCCTCTGTCATCCTTATGAGCATAAGCACTATTCTTCCCATGCTGTGATGGGTATGGACCTGAGACACCACGAGGATGGCAAAACTAGCAATAGCAAGATCCTCCCCACTCTCCAAGCTCCACCTGAGCAAGGGTAGTGCAGCACTGCCTGAGCTGACTGAGTTTACTAGCTAGGCACAAGGTCACACCACACTCCTTCAGAGGTGTTTGTGGCATGACAGTGATTCACAGCAACATTCAAACCATCCTGAGATCATCTGCAACACTTGACATCATGCAGGAAGATAGAAGTGACCTTCCCAAGGAGTCTGCTGCAGAGCTGGGAGCTGAACCAAGAGCCACCATGCTCCCAGGGAGCACCCAGCTCCATAGGGAGCAACAGGTAAATGTCATCCCTCCCACAGACATGCCCTGAGCAAACATTTAGAAGCACCTGTGCAGGAGGAAGGTGGACAGGAAAATCAGCCAATGAAGGCAAAGGAAATTTTGGTGGTAACAGCAGTTTACACATCACTTAATTTCCTACCTCAACCAATGAGTAAGTAACTTGAGGACATGACACTCTGAGTTTTCTAGTATTGTAATATCTGCAAAGTATTCACTTGTTTGGGGAGGGTTTTTTAAAGCTTTTACGCTTATTCTTTTAAGCTAGTGACTTAAAACGACTGCTACCGTAATTTTGTTGCTGTGGATACACCAAGACACACATTCTGCTCCCAGAAAATCTCCAAGACAGTAAATTACATCACACAAATTTTACCATGGTACTTCCAGGGAGAAGACACACCTCTCCTATCCGTGCCCTTTGTGGCAACTTTACACAGTTAAACCAACACATTCGTAGCTTTAAGCCAAGTTTTGATCTTTTGCTCTCCTAAAACCAACGATCCAAAACACACAATCCAAGTGAGTTTTCCATCTCGGATTGCAGCACTCCCTCTGCTCTGCTGTTCCATCTGGCCACAGAGCAGCTGGCTGCGGCCCCAGGCCCCCGTGCTGGCCGAGCAGCGCGGCATCGCTGCGGGCCCGTCAGCCAGCCATTACCAATAACGCTGCTGGCCGCGCCACGGCCGCTGCAGTGCAGGCACTCCTGCTAAACGAAGAGCTGCTGTGCAGCAATTGCAGAGCGCTGGGCTTTGGCAACACTGAGAGCACTGGATGGGACCCACTCAGTGGGGGAAGCACAGCACAGTGCAGGTCTACCTGAGCCGGGACAGCAGCATTCACATTGTCCAAAGAGTAACACTCTCAAACACACCACTGCCAGTGACAAGGTGAGGGATTTATTATAGAATAACTGCACAGAATTCACTGAAAATTTGTGATCTACACAGGAGTCAAATTATCATCTTCACACAGGATCGACTGCAGTTTATAACCCACATTTACCTGCAGTTTAGAAAGCATCTAAGCCAGCACCTAGGTACCAGGTTTCTATGCCAAAGGTACTGAACAACTCTACATATTACTGGCACCCCAGACATCTTCCCTCTGGAGAAGGATTCAAGAAACAGATTTAATGGGATCCTTACCACCACTAGGCCTCAGGAAAACCAAATGCATCTCACTAAAAATCAGCATTACTTTCTGTGTTTGCTTTAAGTTCCGCTGTAGAAATGTAGGTTGGCATAAACTACTGCAAATATATTGGAATATTTTACTCTCTGTCAGGAAACCTTCTCTGGGTTCATAATCAACAACTTTAAATTATTAAAGGTTTTCAAAAGTTTTGTGCTGAATCAGTTACAGCAATGCCACATTGCACCATTATCAGTTAAATAAACTTGACAGTGGATGCAGTTCTTTACCTCCTGTCCTGATCCCTATTACACAGGCAAAGCAGTCACCAACAGGACTCGACTCTTCACTCCTCTGCCCCTCAGTTCTCACACATTATAGAGACAACACTTCAACTTATTGGTCCATCTTGCAACCAAGATCTGCCCTTCAAATCCATCTCTCACAATATTTACTACGTTTACCTCAGGAAATTTCTGGGGTTTTTTGAGGCAGACTGACCAGTACAGCATACAATTAATTACTTGCCTATACTTCACAAAAATGGGGGGAAACAGGAAAAAAATACATATATATCATATACACATAAATATATATATATATACACAAAGCAAAACTCCACACAACTGGAGTCTATGATGAGACAGAGAGCCCAACTTGAAGCTTCAAATATTCATAGAATATGAATACAAGTCACACAAGAGTTGGCAAAGTAGGTTAAATGCTACAGGTGGAGATTAAACTTGCAGGGATAACAGCTGTTCACTGGCCACTAGTACTGCACAGCATTATAGCTAACCAGCACATTTCTTGTTAGAATCACACCAGGCCCACAAGTCAGTAACAATGATGATGTCTCATCTTTGACTCTCCCCAGCAGCTCCTGCCATCTGCCTTTGCTCTTCTGACGCACCTTCAGCCTGGCATGGTCTAAAACTACTCTCTAGTTTATACTTCATACATGCTCATTGTTATTCCCTTTGTACAGCTAGTGCTGCACTCTTTTGCAAACTCAATGCTTGGCTGATGCCCATCCATTACTACACTAGAATGCACTACTCTACTGAAAACAGATTTAATTTGCAACTGTAAGAAATGCTGCTGTTGCTATCTACAGTGAGACTACACTGAAGAAATATGCTGTGGCTGTATCAAAACCTTGTATCACTTAAGATATAAGTAAACTCCTGCTATGAAGATGACATCCTCTCACTTCTGATCTGCTTTAACATTAGGCAGTTCATGGGAGGATAAGGCAGAAGGATGATACCTCACAGCTGGATGGGAACAAAAGCCGAAAGTCAGCCACAGGAAGTCAAGCAAATTCTGGACCCGTCTGGAAATAATTCCTCATTATGGACAGGTTGTGAAGTATTAAATGGTACAAGTTGTTCATGTTCTACAGAGCAGGAGAGAGGCTTAGGAAACAACACCCCAACTTAGAAATGCAAGTTTTTTCTTGTAACTGGTCCATGCTTTCCATGATATGCCAATAGTGTAATATTCCCAACGCTAAGCCAGGTACAGGATTTTGTCTCCAATGAACACAAATCCAGCCAGCAGTTTTACACCACCTCCTTTCCGGACATTAATCTCCCAATGTAGGTGATGCATATCAACTCATATGGAAGTCCCCCCAATTCCATGAAGCAAGGTCAGTTGATACTGATTAATGATCTGGCTCAACAGATCCAAGGAACTGACGCACTCATTAGTTATCCTAAACAGCGGGATATTACAGTAAATTATGACAGCTGCTGTGTGTAGCTTTTCAAACCTATTTTCTATGCCTTCAAATACAGCTAGCATTAGAGGTGTCCTTTACAGGAAAAGAAAAACCATCTATAGATCAGCACTCTGTACAGAGTCCAGCAGTCTGTAAGTGTTACTTGCCAGCATTTACAAAGCAATGACGCACACAGTGTAAAGCCTTTGCTAACACCAATCCACATGGAGTGCTTTCAGTAAAAGTAGACACAAAAAACACTCTCCTCTCATTATCATCCCCAAAGTAAAGCCTGACATCCTCTCTGTCTCCTCTATGAACCACTCAGTTCTCCCTTCTGCCATTATGTTTATAATTTCTCTACTTTTAAAAAGCACGTGAATAAAGGCATAGCTTGAATTCATGAGGGAAAAAATGTTTTTCTACACTTTCTAAAATCTGTCAAAATCTAAATATTTAAAGACATTCTATTATGCCCCTCTATATAAATACATCTTCACAACCCTCAAAAATGTCATTCCACCTGGCTGCTTCTTCCAGTCTCTCCCACATCCACGCTGCTGTACTTACCACAAAAGAGATGGCACAAGGCAGGAGACAGAACAGGATAGCTTGGGCCCTTTCACCTGCTGTGCATTTGCACAATGTGTATTGTTCCTGCCTCAAAGACATCACGATTTAAACAGATGAGGCTGGGAAAAAAAACCTGTTTACCTCATTTATACGTTTTCAGGAAACTAGGAACCTTGCTCATGATCACAGAAATTTATGGCAGAAGTAAGAACTGAACTCATACATCTCAATTCATTAGTATGACTCCAGTAACATCTTTCCTTTCAAGAGCAGTGTGTCCAGTCATTTCTCACCATGTGAGGTCAAGAAGGACTTCAGCTGCAGACAGAGATTTTTCTCTCATTATCCCCGACCTGGGGAGAAGTGATGATGTTTTCCTGGATTTTATTACTTGAATGCATACACATGAACAGTTACAGCAAAAAATGTTAATGCAACAAACAAGGTATGTCCTGTTCATATCCGTGATAACAGCTCTCTTGGGTACCCTAAGAAATAGCCTCACAAAAACACCCCAGACTCATTTCCCTGACTGTTTGCCTCCTGGATTACTGGATTTGAATATATACCAATACATGGAAACTGAGGCACATATAAGGAAGAGGAACAGTGAAAAAAATTCCTTCAGACCCATTCCTCTTGGGAACTCCTTCAGTTGTGTCTGCAAGATAAAATAAACTAACAGTCTAAAGGTTCAGTGGAGAAGAAAACACCAGCCAACCAGGGAGACAGGATGGGCAAGTGGGAAAAGTACACAGCAAAACAAGCTGAGAAAGCCCTGCTTTTATCCCCTCACAGAAGCTACCTGAAGGGAGTCCATTGCTGATACCTTTTTGAGTAGGAGCAAACAGTGAAAGAACAGCAGACTGAAGCCCACTGCCACTTTTTTATCATGCTGATGGAACACAGCAGGAAGCTGGTCTCGCAACTCAGGACAGCTCTTCTTATCCTGTGCTCTCATAGCTCAAAAACAACTTCACAAGACTTGTGCAATGGTTCGTGCCACACATCCTAACCCCCTCTGTGAGAGCAACAGACACTAAAGGCATAAATCCTGTGCTACAGAGCTATGGCTCAAGGCAGCATGCTGCAAGGGAGAGAAAGTGATTCTAATTACAGCTCTGATCCCTTTGTTCCTGCCTGCAAGAAAAGTCAAATTTAAGGAATCTGCTTTACCAGTAATGCCTTTGCTGTGGTACTCAAAAGCCACCCCCACTTTGTATTCTGGACTAGCTAGGCAGTGTAGTACATTGTTCATCTCCATACCCAGGAGCCTCTCAGCAACTCTAGCTGGCCATAATTAGATGTAAACTTATACAGAGAACATGCCAGCCAGCTCTGAAATGGGAATGAAGTTAGCAGATGATAAAACTTGAGGACAACTTCTGTAACCTCTAAGTAATCATCTAAAGACAATGTAAAAACCATAATGCACTGCTTCAGAGTACTTCCCTTTTCAGAGGCTTTGTCAGAGTAACAATCCTCACACACCCCCCGAGTCAAGGACTGGAGACACTTCACGTGCCTCAGTTCTACCCTCATGTCAACAATTCCAGTTTAGAAGTCAGAGCTGAGAGAGAACATCAAACAAATTCATCAAGCTCCTCTCATCTCTCACTTGCTAAACAGAATTATATTTACATTGGTTAGCAGCATCTGTTAGGGAATTAATACAAAAGCAAGCATTGTTTTGGCCAATTTATCGAGTAACGTGGATATTCTCTGAACAAACACTTCCATTGCCCTATTAGGTGCACCCATCTAACCACTGTGCCAGTAAAGGCTCACACGAGTATTTTCTATTCAATAAGAGCCATCAAAGGAATGAAACAAAAGGATTGCAATGGATATGAGAAATAGCCCTTTCAGAAAAGCATCAATATGTTTAAATAAAGATACTACCTTAGAAAGAGCAAATAAAGTGCAGTACTTTCCTTTAGATAAAAAATAAGCAATGTTTAAACAAGGTAGTCATTTCACACTGATGGAACCAGTCCAACTACTGCAAAATAACATTTTACTGAAAAAGCTTTCCAGTTCATAGCCATTGGTATAATTATATCCCAGAATAAGAATGCTGGAAACTGGTATCATTTGTACTACTACAAGAGAAAGTAAGAGTAGTACATTTATAACATTCTAACTGAGACAGCAAATGTTATAGTCTGTTCAGTAGAGTATCTGCCCTCCCCCTCAATCACAGATGTAATCACCCTCACATATTGCAGGATAGTCCCACTGCCAAGCAAGGGAATGCTAAACAGTATGGATGTGAAGAGCTGGATTCCACAAAATCCAGCCACTGGAGAAGAAAGCGTGCTTTACCCTCTGGTTCCCACTTTCTTTTTAAAGAGCATACAACTTCCGTGGACCTTGCTATTAGGCACATTTTGTAGAGCAGAAAGTAATTCCATTATAGATTTATTTTTTTCTTCTGCTAACACTTCCTTTGTAAAATCAGCAAATAAAGTTTCTGTAAGGTCAAAATTGGCTTTTCGCCCTCTAGAGACCCAACTGGTCTTTTCAAGCAGTTTAATAGCCTTTATCTCTTGAAAACATTTCAGTTGTGTGGGTGACTCCTCTGATTGCCCTTGCATTATAAATATATCTGCAAGCCCTGCTGACAGCATGAGGCACACATTATACAGCATAGCCACCGAGTGACATTTTTCTGTTAAATACACAGAATTATAGGAGCACATGCCAAGGATAACATCTATCCTCTAATGCCTACAAAAGCTAAGGAGTCTTTGAGCCAGCTTGCAAAGTGGCCAGGCTGATTCTGTGACAATATCCATGCAGCTCTAGCCTTACTCCCCCGTGAGGTGCATCACAGACCATTTTCCAAGACTAACATTCCATTCCTATCCAGTCCATGACTCTACGTCCCACGTGGAAGCGTGACTCCATTCAGGCCACGGTAAGTCTGTCAGACTCCACTCTCCATTCGATTTTTGCACTGGCCATATGGGGCTATTAAAGGGTGAGCAGGTCCTGCTGATCACTCCTTGGCTCTCCAGATCACAAATCTCCATATGGATAGGAACCACAGAGCCTGGCTTGGTGTGATGCTGTCGATTGTGTGCTGTTGTGGTAGCAGTTGGTTCCCATTTTTCTTCAACCCTCAGCAAACCCCACAACAGAAGGGTTCTCTGAGAGACTGCTCGCTCATCCTCCCTTCCCGAGCCCAGCTGGGCTCCTCTTCTGTCTAACTCCTCCAGTTTATATACTGGGCATGACATCCTATGGTGTGGAATGTCCCTTTGGTCAGTTCAGGTCACCTGTCCCAGCTGTGCTCCCTCCCAGCTTCTTTTACAAACCCACTCACTCATGCAAAGCAAAAAAAGTCCTTGACTTAGGATAAACACGACTTTGCAAAAAACCAAAACATCCGTGTGTTACCAACGCCATTCTCATTCCAAATCCAAAACACAGCACTGTAACAGCTACTGAGAAGAAATTACCTCTACCCTAGCTGAAACCGGGACAGCAATAAACTTACCAAAATGTAGGCTCAGAATCTCCAGTCAACATATGCAGGAAAAAAAGGGAAAATAATTTTTACTAAGCATCATCAGTTATGCAAAGGTGCAAACAAGGTATTTCCAATGGAGATTTTTCTGTAATTAGGTCCAACATCTCAGACAGCTCAGAATTACAGAAAATCCCAAACCACACCATTGGCACATTAGGGGCGGGATTTTGTGATCCAAGCAAACAATTTTTAAAGAGACCAGCAGAGGAGGAGCAGTACAAGATACTTTTGCAGATTACATCCTGCAACATTCATTGCGCATGAAGTGCTCCAATTATATTACAAGGAAGTATTTGTCCCTGCTGAAGACCTTTTACTTAGTGTGGCTCTGATTTCCCCCTATACACCTTAACAGAGCCTGAAAAATACAAACCAGCTTCTTGCAAGCTTATTTGGATGTTGAGTATTTCAAGCTCGAGGTACCTCAAAACCTTAAATACAGCAAAACAAGTTGAATGCTATCATCTCACTTAACTCTGCTGACTGCAGAAAAATATCCTAGAAACCCATTTCCTCACACAGCTAATTCATCTTCTGTGTGGGAAGAAACCCGTTTCCTCAGAGAACAGAACACTGTGCCAGAGACAGCCACTGATGTACTGGCTTTTAATGTTGATTTCATATATCTTGTTGGACTGAAGCCATGACAGCGGCATTTGTTATTCCTTCCCCTCCGAGCTTGTACTGAAACACAAACAAACAAGGTCTTCACCATAAGACCAGTAAAAAGCAGTTCGTTTATTTCCTTAAAGCAATATGAAGTATCTCTACTTAAATCTTATCTTTAGAATGCAAACCTAGTTTTAAGTTCATGAGGATTTTTTTTAAAGGAATCCTATTACAACCTAATTCTTCCATATTCTATTTAGGACATTCAAGTAACCTTTCAAGCACTCTAGACAACAATGTCCACCCCAAATTTCAGTGACAGAAGGTTCTTTTTAAAGTTGCACACATAATGCAGCTTTGACTTTTGAGGTTAACTCAAGCTTTACAAATATAGCACAGCGTCAAATACTGCTTACATTAAGTACCAAAGTGTGAATGCTCCTATTTGCATGTTCCCCAAATGTCAATACTTCACTTGAAAAACAGAGTTGAAAAGTCAGGATAGTTTGTTTCTCTTTCCTGCTCTACAGCTACAAACAAGGAGGGAAAGTCAGAAACCTACTTGTTCAATAAACCAAAATGTAATAGGACCTGTCTTCTTTAAATTAGTGCCTACCTGCATCTTTTAGTGTTAAATTACTTTTTGTAAGTCAAAGCTCTCACTGACGAGAAACAGCCACCTAGTAGTGGCTCTGTTTAAAATTTAGTTAATGTAACATACAGGACACAATATGACAAATCCATCTTCCCCCCAGCCCCCATGTGCATGAGCAGCATTCAAAATAGTAAAGGTGGGGGAGGGGAGAAGGTGACGAGGAAAACTAATTAAAGTGAAACTAAAATTTAAGTACAGAATGGGTGTCATTTCAGTCTCTATTCAAATGTATTCAAATCACGAGTAAAATCACTTCAGCTACAGCAACCAGTGACAAAGCTACTTGAAGAAAGCATACAACAAAAGATTTAAAGGAGCTGCTGAAGTTTATTTGCCATCAAAAGTGATCAGTCACCATCAGGGTTCTGTGTCTCTGGCTTGAATCGCTGTCCTCAGTTTCAAACTACAGCCATATGTTTCACATTAAGATGAAGGACAACTGAGTGCCCTTGAAGGATCAGACAAAGTTCTCTTCTAAAAATCATGCACTCATCCCATGGTTGCATAACCAGGCACGAATGGACCTCCTGCATCCTCGTGATTTCCCTGTTGCTGCTAACATCTGACACCATTCCCATGCTGGACACCAAGACATGAGAAAACAAAAGCAACATCTCAAAATAATGGGGAGCAAATGACATCTCTACGTCTCCAAGGCTGGCAATGCAGAGGACTATGATAGGTGAGCTGGCTCCCAGCCTGCCAGCACTTTGGCTTTGTCAGCCACGAGCGATTTGGCAACCTCTGTCTGTTACCGCAGACCTCCACCGGTTAGGGATTGTTGTTGAGCTATTGAGAAACCTTTAATGAGAACCACATGTTTCCCAAGTGTTCTGGGATGTAACCTAGCACAAGAGAAAAACAAGAAAGTTCAACAGACAGCTTTTATGACAATACAAGCATTTTGGCTTTTATGTGTCTCTTGCAGTAAAACATGCAGTGACCCATGCCCTCTGCCAGCTCTGGAGAGCCTCTGCCATCAGTGTGACTGATCACACTGCCAAATGTAAATCTGTCACCCCTGCTGAGATGAAACACTCCCATCTTAGCTAGAGCCCCGATCTGCAGCTGGATCAAGACACACAAATCTCTCTCTGGTGTTGCACGGCACGTGGAATTTCTGAGCATACCATGAACATACTATGCAGCTGCCTCTAAAGACTTCTCATCAACATGAAGAGAGCATAAGAGGAATGCTATCAGAGGGTCCCTTTTTCAAAATGTATTTAGAGACTTACAAAACAATGACACTAATTTAAGAGTTTTCAAATCAGGCCAAAAAAAAAAAATTTACATTCAAAGAGAGCAAGCATCCTACACCTTAGTTCACAGAGCAAATTAACAGCAGAGCTCGAAGTCTCCTCAGCCTCACAAACCCCCATTCTCACTGCTACAGCAGTTTGGCAAAAGTTATACACAGCCATAAGTATTTACAGCATTACACAATAAACCAACATAAAAATCAACACAAGGTTATATTGTGGGAAGTGCCATCCAGATGGCAAGCAGATCTCGAGTTATTGCTGCCGGCAGCCGAGAAAAAGATCCTGGATGGAGGGACACTGGACTGGCAGGCAGATGAACCAGAACAGCAGCTCGCAATCAGCAAGACCAGCCTCTCCAGCAAGGTGCCAATGTCATAGAGATGAGGTACTAGTCACAGCCTGCAGTATCCCAGTCACACTCCTGGCACCAGGATCTGAAGCCAAGGCATCTCTGCAGAATAATTCACGGTAGAAGGGAAGGGAATTCCACCAAGGTGAGGAGGGGAAAAAGGGAAAAAAATTTTAAAAACCAAATAAAACAAAAATCACCCTTTTTCACCAGAAAGGCTACAGAAAAACAGGAAGCATTGAGCAGAAGAAGCTGAACAGCTCTCCTCTATGCAAGAGTGAACTCCCAGATAAAGTAATACCTTTGTGTATGCAGAGCAATCTGCTTATCTAAGTCTCAGGAACAGAAATAGCTACAAGCTACCTGATATTATGCAGAAATCAGTTGAAGACTTTACTGAAAAACCACGTCACCCTAAAGTACAAATACCCACTCAAAATCAACAGCTCTGACTGAGCTGCCTCAGTATTCCCATAGCCTCTCTCCCACCCCTTCACTCCCTCCATTTACTGCCCCTTGCAATCAGACAAGACATTTTTCCAGCCTGGCTCCTCACCAGAATGTACAACAGTCACCTGCCTTCACAGTTAAGGGCAGCACAGCTTCCAGGACCTTGCTGAGATAACACAAGCCTAAGTGGCACAGACTCCTTTCTGTGCCAGGATTTAATCCCACCTTGCACAACAATTCAGGGACAACTGCAGTGGTCCCACACAGGTCCCTTCCAGGGCCTAAGGCAAAGCTCAGCAGCAGCAGGGGTCAGTGTAAAGTTCCAGGTAGTTCAGACACTTTCATCTTTTTTCTCCAAAGCTGTCAAAATAAGCTGTCACCAACTCTCAAAAAGTCTCAGTGTCGGATACTACAGATAAAAACACTATGCAATAACAGAAATGGAGAAATGAGATAACGTCTCAGAGAGACACAGAGAGCATCAGAAGTAAAAAATGCTAGAGCATCACTAAATTCAGCCTCCAGAGGCCCCTCCTTTAATCATCTAGTGCATACTCCAGACAAGGAATACATTACTTTTTACTGCTAACTGGTCAGGGCAATTTCATTTTCTGTAAGGAGTACTTATAAGACATGATGGAGCAAATGTCAGGAACAAAGTAAGTAGTGTGTGGTACAAATTTCAGAGACAATTATTTCCCAGCAATCATTTCAACATTTGCAAGGTTTTATTGCATTGGGTTAATAGTGATTTTTTTTTTTTAATTACGTAACCAGAGCCCTGCAAAATGCAAAAACAATCACTGGGAAAAAATAACAACTGGTTCTCAAAGCTTAACTGGCAGATCAGCTTTCTCTGCTTCCATTTGACACTGAAGTCCTTAGCACTTTCACTTAAAAAACAAAATTCATATTGCATTCTAGAAGTTGAAATCCTTTACCCTATTTACTAAATGAGTAAGTTTGCTACAATTTCCTCCATGATCCTTAGTGACATCATTCTTGTGCTCATTTACCAAAGACCAAAAAAAAAAAAAAAAAAACCTTGTTTGGCAATAAGAAACACTGGAGACAGCTTCTAACATGAGATGGCAGCTTCCTTAAAGCAATGGACCAGTTCCCAGCTATCACACCAAACCTCATTATACTCACTGCTTGGCATGCAGTATTTCTTGCACATTTTCTCTGGCAATCTCTTCCAAAGCTTACTGGAGCTAATGGGTTTAAAAATCAGGTTCTAAAATGGAGATGGGTCCTAAAATGAGTAGCCCAAACATTAGTTATTCAAACCAAACACACTGAAGGAATTAAATCCATCAACTTTTTTTGTTCTGCCTGAAACTTAAGAGCTCTTTCCCTTTACCACTGAGCTATGATCACAACAGGACTAATTCCAGCTCTAAACCACGGAGAAACATTTCTGAGTAATCTCAGTGTGCCTTTTAGATTTCAAGGATAAATTAGTGCATTACTTTTGCACTAGCTCTGCTATTCATTTCCACTGTTAAGTTACTCAGCAGGCAAGAAACAGATACCAACACTAAGGCAATTCCCTCCCTCTAATATACATGTCTGGTTACTATCATGCATCTTCCATTGGCAGGAGAAAGTGAGGTTGTGATTGTGTGCGAGCTGTATGGTGCTATAAATCACAGCAAGCATATTTTAACAGTCAAGGAACCTCTTTTTTATACAAACTTTGTTTAAAGAAGGGATTTTCTCCAAGAGTGAGAGCAGAACACCCTCTTTGCAACAGGACAGATGTCAATTACAAAATCCACAAGCCCTCTGTGTCTAAAACAATTATTCATTCAGACAACATCCTACACCTGTACTATTGAGGGTCAGATTTAAGACTGGGACCCATTTGCATTTACACAGTTACAGTGATCATGCAAGTCTCCCAACTGCAGTAAATACAGCTACAGAAATATGGACAGAAGGCAGAGACTCCAGACCTTGTTCAAGTCCTGAATGCTGAACAACAGGCTCTAAGGATTTGCAAATTTATTGAGGAGATTAAAGGCACGCAGACATTTAAAGGGATTTTCAAAAGCACCTAAGCAAGTTAAAAGCTTTGAAAATTTTACTAAGCATCTGTTCACATCTTTAGAAACTTAAATACATTTGAAATCCAACCCCAAGAGCATAATGAAGGCAAATTCAATCTGAGGAATTTAACAAGCATACTAGACTTCATAGTCTCCAAAAACTGTGTTTATTCACACTTGTCTTAGTTGAGGAAAGCTTTTAAGAAGTCTCTCTTCTAGACTCCCTGGCATGAGAAAACAGGAAAAATTCATGTGAACGAGTGATGACTGTAAGAACAAGAAAATACAGGTCATTCTAGGGGACAGCATCCCTGCTACAAGGGTTCAGAAGAAATGCAGTGAAGCAATGTGACCTGCACAGTCATCTTCCCACTTTGAGCCACAGTCTTCTCAACATTTTTCAGTCTGCTGAGTTTACATGCTTTTTTGGATCAGAGAATTTCTATTACTATATACCCATCATGGCACTACTCCGTAGCCTTCATGTCCACTCTACTACAACTCAGATATAGACAACCTGACTCCTAGATGAATCCATCAGCTCTACATCCATTTTCTGATGGGAATTGGTTAACTACAGAATAGAACAACCAGAACCTACCACTGGGTACAGTTTTTCAATACATGTCTGTATATATAACACCAATGTTCATAATAAATGGTCCTTAAATACCTAAAACATACGTAAATATGTTTTAATATGCCTTTATATATAGATATATAGACATAGAAAAATGCAAGCAGCAGGCTCTTGGGTATGTAAATGGCATTTTATAAAGGTCACCTTTTCATGCAGAAAGACAGACTGATGAAGGTTAATTAAATTAAATTCTACATTTATCCAAACTCTCCAAAGCAAGGACTTTAATAGCATCCTTAAATAACAGCCAGCAGTTTTTAAATATCTTTGAGAACATGATGATCAGATAAGTCTTGGAGCAAGGCAGAAAAAAATCAACTGCACTGTACATGTTGTGTTTCTCTGTTTGCTTAGAGAAGTTTGCAGAGGGGCGGGGGAAGGGGTTAGTTGTTTTGTCAGGGATTTTTAATTGAAAAAAAAAGTAGGGGGTACTTTACTGCTTCTGAGCTTCTGCTGTTCCCATTCCAAAACTTGTGTGTAACAATAACCATTGGTAATTTAGCCTGTACAGGCCCTCAGACAGCAATGACAGCCTTTCAGTCAGGACCTCTGTGCTGATGTGAGTTAGCACAAAACTCAGCAAAAGAAATCCTGTAGTAATGAAACAGCCAAAATCCTGTCAAAGGCCAAAGTAATTTCAACCATTACATTCCTGGGTGCTTGCTGCAAGCATGCAACAAAACACCAGCAGGAGAAGCATGTGAGAGCTTGCTGAATTCAAGACAACGTGTAACACATGTGTCCCAAGTAGGTCAGGATACTCCACATGCCTAATCAGGCCTCATGGTTCTTGTACACTCTGCACAGGAAGGAAGTCCTGTGATGGCATCTGCATCCACCAGGCAGGCAGCAGGAGGACCAGCTCTCAGGGTAGTAAGGACACAGGGTTACACAGTTCCCAGTGGAAAAGGTCAGAAGACATTGCCACTGCCCCCATGCCCCATAAATCACGCACTATGAGCTCACACCGGACAGCTATAATTTTTAGTCAAACTTTGATACACAACAGTAATTCTCATGCAGTTGCAATCTCCACATCTACAAACTGACACAAGGACACAGTGCCCTGCACTGGCATCAGGACAAAAAGAGAATCTACAAACGTGGCTTTCCAACCTTGCAATTTAAACATGTTGTTCACAGAAAGAGAACAAAAGTAAGGTAATAGCCCTGTGCAAAGGACAACTATCACAGAAGAGAATTAATCATTCTGCAGGAAATAATGTTTTAAACATCTTTCCTCTTGACAAACCTGATAGATAACCTACAAAGAGATGAGTGAGCAACAAGCAACCACCTGCTTCAGGTATCTCTCCGACCACAATGTCAGGTCAACTTGTAGAGAAGCAATGGTTGAGATGGCTAGTGAGCCAGGATAACGACATACCCTTTTCACAATTTCTTATGAATAGGATACAACAGGGTCTGGTTTCATAAACTTCAGCGGAGTCAGGGGAATAGTCTTAAGTTCTACCACCTAGAGAAACCCTGGTAACAAATTGTGTTCTCAAATACCCAGCTGTTCCCATGTAATAAACACACACAAAAAGCCCATCAGGGTACACAGAGCTCAGAGCATTTAAATCGTTACAGCAGCACTGTTAAAAATAGACTACTTATAAATAATGATTCCACACCACAGATTTCATTAGCAGCAGATATACTGGTAGAATCAGATATCTACTGTCCAGACCAATTAAAGCAATTAAGAACTCTGTTTCTGCAAAGAGGAACTACAAAACCTCTGAGAGACACAGTACACCCTGTACATGGATCCAGTGTAGGCCAGATCCCAATGTATGAATTACGGGGTCACTAATTTCACTGGGAATCTGCCAATTTACACCAACATGGCAGCAGGGGAAGTCTCTTGTTTCCCATGGTGCTGCAAACACTTCCGTCCTCCCATTAGCTCTCCTCGTTCAATTAGATCCCTCCGCATGGTGGAGGAATTCACTGCACTGCGTGTAGCCAAGACACCAACATCTGCTCCTATTCTCAACAGGAGACAACAGCTAAATCCAAAATTTGCTCCCTGGGACTTGCCCTTCCTCAAATGCCGCAACAGGAGAGGGAGAGGACCAGCAGTAACCTGCCTATCTCCCAACACACCACGTGTACACATGTAAATCTTCATGAATACCTTGTGATTTACAGGGAGGGGAAGAAGATGATTTATCATGCTAGCTCATCAGATCAGGACACAGGTAGTCTCTGTGCTGTGCCCAGCTCAGTCTTCAGCTATGGGTCAGTATGCCTGACCAAACTACAGAACTTTGTTATCAGGCATTGATTCCTGGAAGTATAAATTCTTCCTGAAAGTATAAATATTACTATATAAAGACAGTATGAATATATATATTTATATATAAATACTTTTTAAAAATATGAAACTATAGTCTTATTTAAGTAGAGTCTGCATTAGTTCAATAGATGCAGCTGCATTTCATATAATTTTGTAACGGCTTACTTTTACATAAAAGAAATAAAGAGTATTGTATTGTAAAGAGTATTGTAACGAAATAAAAATCCTCCCCTGGTATTTTCTACTACATACTCATCAGTAACAAAATACAACAGATACACTCATATATTTACATTTGTATTACCTTTCATATCCCTGTGCACATCTGCCAGTCACCTTACTCACCTGGAAAAGTTAACCTCAGACTTCGCTCTGCTGAAGAAAGAAAATTATCTTGGAGGATCCTTGTCAGAAGCTAAGGATGAGAATTCTTGTTATTCCCTTGTGCTTGTCCTCTTGGAAACTCTCTACAGAGAAGTACAAAGCCTGCATAATCTCTCCAAGCTTCAGGCAAACAATGTTTTCACCAAAATAAGGTGGTGAGAAAACACCTGACTATCCCAAAGCTATTGATGCATTTAGGTTAAATTTGTGAGGCTGTGTTGGCCTAAGGAAAAAATAATCCCTGGGTAACAGACCCTCCCTGTCTATCCCAGTTGTGCCTCATTGTTTGATTCTCAAGTGTCCCAAAGAGTGGGCTCAAGTTGATTCTTCTCCCACAGCCAAAAAAGTCGTAACACCTAGGTCAAATCCTTCCCATATCAACACAGAGCAGGGATATGAGCCACAATTTAGGAGAGTACATTAGCAACTGGGCAGTTTGGAGCAAGGCTCACAATTGCTCCCAGAGAAATTGAGCTATTTGGCATAAACAACTCTATACTTGGCAGCCAGAGGAAACAGGGAAAAAAAACCACCATGAACTCATGGCCAGTCATCAGGATGTTCATTTCAAGGTAAGAATCCATGTTGAAATCTTTGCCATAGATGACCACTCTAATGTGGAGGCAGATGTCGTTTATGCAGCTCTAGTCGTGCTCCCATTAGAATTTAAATTGAATTTGCGGTGCCAGATCCTCACATACAAAAACAAAAAATTGATGCACACTCATTTGAGCCAACAGGGCAATATAAACACTGAACAAAAAATTTGCAGTTATCTGCTTGGCTAAACCAGGAGTGCCTCTCTTCTCTGGAGCTCTGGGTGTTTACACCACTTAAACAACTGACCCCTCATTATCATCTTGGGTCAAAAAATTCTCTTAAATATGTCAACTGGAATAAAGCCACGTTAGTCCTAGGCACAGAAGAGAAAACAATATAATCCCTGATGTTTATAACATACACTTCCATATTTCTCTACTGCTTATTGGGAATGCTAATATTACTCCCCAGAGAGCTCTGCTTCACTAGTAGCAAATGTTCCCAATGAGTTGCAAGAAGACAATTTGATTTTAGAGGGATTGCCAACCACTGGCATTTAGCATAGGATCAATTTTTTATTTGTTAATAAAACACATGCAGAGGAAAAAGGGAACAAACTGCACCAAGTGGCATGTTAAATCATGTGACTTTACATGGGTTGTGCATACAACTGGGAAATCCCAGAAACAGGAACTTCAACCAGCATCTTCATTTTCTTCAAGTACATCTGTGCTTAATATAAAAAGCAACCTTTTCTCCCTTATAACATCCTCAAAGACATCAGTAAAACTCAATATCTATCACAGTACTCCAATTAAGCTCCAAATCAGTAAAAGACATTTAACTCCCCCTTTAAACACACACATTTAATCATTCTTCTTTCCATACACCAATGAAATCAATTCTTGTGGTGTTTTAGAGAGGTTTTTTGAGTTTTTTTAATGGGATTTTTTCACATAGTTCTAAGAGTTACACCATTACTGGAAAAGTAGTATTGTGAAGTGCAGAAAAGCTAGGAAATAGCAACGGGGGAGAAGAGGTGGGGACACAGTAGATGGTGGGAGCACAGAGAATGTTATGCAGCCAAACTTGATTTAATGTTCTGAAGAGAGAAAAATATAAAAGAAAACAATAGAATAGCTCTAAAAATGTTTTTCAAGTAGCAGAAAGGTAGCCTTTAAGCACTAATGAGTTCAAAGTCTCCAAAAGATACGAGTCCTTGGGGGCAGACTCTCAATACACCACCTTTAATTTTGACACTACCTTGTTAAGGTCATAGCCTGACATTGTGCTTGCTGTAGTATGCTTTCCAAAATTTTAATTTCCACCCCACATTTAACTATGGAATTGCATCTGATATTTTGCAATTCTCCTTATGAAATTATTTTTTTAAATTATTTCCATTACATTTATATAATTTCATTAATATTCTCATCTGGTTAATATCAGGGCACAAAAGACAGAAAACTAATAAAGCATGCATCTTGTTCTCAAGTTAAGAATAACCTAGAAAATACGCTACACAGTATCTAGTTTATCTTCTCAATTCATACTTTTCAGATTATAATAATAGCCTTGATACCACTGTTCAATGCTGAGTCTTTGCTGGCAAGGAAAGAGATGTATGTGGTGATTGTTGGAGAGGAAGGAAGGAAGATGATTTTCTAGCATTGTGTAGTTGAATGTATGTCTAGACTAAGTCTTTGAAAGTATAATATTGTTCTTAGGAAGAAGAGCTATTCATATGATAAATAATAATCGGAGGAAGGAAAATAACCCCTGAAAAACCTCACCCAGTGCAATCATACATCTTACTCCCACCTTTCTCATACTACAGAAAAAACAATGCTACATACTACTAAAAGCCACAGGTGGAAGTTTTCTAAATGTACCCAAAATACCAAGTGTTCCACTACCTGAAAAAGCAATCTCTCAAATCAGCTTCCACAGGTCAAACAAGCAGGAATCTGATATTCTCAGTTCTACGCAGGGCTCAGCCATCGACTCACCTTGACCCTTGCAAAGTCACCTAGAACAAATGAGCAAAATGCTCTGCAGCAGCTCACAGCACAGCTTGTGGAGGCCCTGGAAGAATCAATTTTCAGAAATTTGTATGGGCAAAAGCACCTAGAAAACTAGGCCAAAAGAAAGCACAGCAGCAGCACTGTCATGTGTGCCAACTCTGATTGCAGAAAGAGCACAAGTTCATTAAGAAAGGGCTTCAGCTGTACTATGCCATCACCTCCCATGTGCCTCCAGATGTCAGTTTATCTCTACTTCTACTAACTTTGTAAAAAGATATCAAAAGCATGAGGGGTCAGAAGCCTCTTGCTGCAAGTGCATTTAATAAATAAATCCATAATGTGATATAAATTGGGAGATCAGTATTAAGTACACAGTTACTAATAGTGCAAGTTCTAGAAAAGCACACGTGCATCTCTGCCATTTTTCCACCACCCACACAGCACTTCTAGACCCAACACACAGTAAAATACACACACAGTTGTCCCTGCTCCCAGCAGGCACCAGAAAAGCTTTGCACAGCAGTGGGAATACTGTGGAGAGACTTTCTCAATAAGACACCCAGCACACACCCTGAAGAAAAACTAGCTGCTAGACAGTCAGGTGCACCACCACCTCCTTCACTCCATAATCCCTGCAATTCAAGGCCACCACGGGATGAAGCATCACTGGACACACACAGAACTGAGCACTGCCAAGGAGCTCTGCCCCGCTTTTTGTATTGAGGGGAGTGAAAGTCAGCAGGAATCATGTATGGGAAGCAGGGAAATCCCACAAGCAAAATGAACCTACTCTCCAGTACCTTTACCATAAAAAGTCACACAAGGCTGGAAGTGACGTGATTTTAGCAGCATTCACCAAGCCCTCAGTTACCTGTGACACCATTCTGCAGGAGCAGCCACAGGTCATCTCTCTCCCTGCTCAGCAGCAGGATTGGTATGGAAAAGCAGGTCTCACTGCAGGTCACATGCAGCTGTTCACCCTCAGAGAACATCAAAGCTATGAACAGAACTCCTTTCTGTCCTCCCCTCCCCAGTTCAACATCACAACAGCATTTACAGCCTCCTCCCACTCTTGCTCACAGTTGCACCTTGAGTTCTCAACAAAGGCTCAGCAGCCAGAGCGAATCAAATGCATGTGCAGGTTTGCTGCCCTTTACACTCAAAAGAAAGACAAGAGTCTTGCAAGCACTCACACAGTTCTGTGGAGTGTCATGCCTCACACAAATAACCAACACACAACTATTTCTACATATACCGTGTGCTGACCTTCAGCATGTTAGCCCATTGCACACATGCTCAAGCACGTGTGTACAAAATCTCTGTGCCCACCGGTCCCCCCTCCTTCTCCTAGTCAGGATCTTCTACTCAAAGGAAAAAAGTATTGAGCCAGTATTCACCCTCCCCTTTTTCTCTGTTCTTCAGTTCTACAATCTTTTTACCTCCTTTTCCTTCGGAGGGGAGAAGGTAGGGTACATAACAGCCTCTACACAAAAATGCATGATTCTAAAGCAAGCCTCACAATGACAAGGAGACATAAATGCTCTATCCTCTGGGGTGGTCAAAAAGCTTAGAGCTGCCTTGTTCGTCTCACTTTCACAAGCTGCATGTGAAAGACCTTCGTAGACCGCTGCCTCACTCCCCTCCTCCAGTCTGACCTCTCAGTTACTGCACCTGTAAACTGGGAACAACAAATGGTAAGACAAAGCTATTGGGGACGTAGTACCACGCTGGAATTCCGCGTGACAAAATTGAAATGGTCAGGGCTAAGGTTTTCAAATTCCCACCTCAGCAAGTTTACTCTCACCAGAGAAGGAGGTCCCTTCCCACTGTTGTTTCATCCAAACAAAAGTCACTCTGCAGAAAGGCAGGTAAGTCTCAGAGAAACCTGCCAGCTGCACTGTCCATTGATGGCACTGCACGTGGCACCTGATGACAACAGAGAGAAGAGCCCAGAAGGACTTACTGAGTGTTACAGCTACAAGTAAGACAGAGTCAAGGACAAAGTACTGGTTCTGTCACGAGCTTTAAAACTACTAGTTTAAATAGATGCTCAGCATCACTAAACTGAGTAACAGATCTAAGAGGGTGACCAGCAGCTTTGTAAGCCAAGGTAAGGCATGGATTTTACAATAGCTATTATGTAGACCCTACTTCCATTTAGCACCCATGGGGTATATGAACTCTGTTCCTTTTATTTGTACAGCTCCATTGCTAACAGTAAACACAGCAGATAAACAATAGACCATGATCCTTCCTCCACAAAAAAAAAAAAAAAATCTATCTTCCTTCTGTGCTCTTGACAAAAAAAGACTAAGCTCCAAGAGGCAATATTCCATTTCACTGTTTTCTTTAGGTTTACTACATTTTAGACATACAGATTAAATCTGTATGTCTAAAATATGTCTTTTTGTAAAGGCAATAGCTGTGTTCCTTGAAAGTCAGCTGCATTGAAAGCTTTCTCCTCTCCCTATTTCTATGAATGGCATCTTGTGGTGATAATACATTTATTCTTATTTTTAATGGACAGCCACACCAACTTGTTCCAGCTGACAATACATTACTTAACACTGTATAGTGAAGAAGCCTGGAAAATTACATCTGCAGGGACAAAGCATAGAGAAAGCCCGCTTCTCTACAGAACAAGCTCCTGAGGGTTGAATAGGTAAGAGTGATGCACTGCTTGCACACTTTTATATCGGGGAAATGGACAGCATTTGGTTGACCTAGAGTACCAGTCAATGAAAAGTCAGCGGAGAAAAAGCAGACGGAGAGGGGGAGAAATGAAGCTTGGCTGCTGCAGTCATTTGTGGAGAGAATTACAGCTGAGAAGATGGTCTGATCTTTTGGGGATGTCTGCCACAAGCTGGCTTGGGGCAGTGCAGTGGGCCATCTTCTGGTGCATGCCGCAGAAATCTTTCCTTCTCAAAGGAAAAGGCAGAAGCTCGTATGCAAAGCATCAATATGTGCACATGTGTGCAAGTAAACCAGAACATGACTGGCCTGCAGGTCAGATCTGGCCCAATTGCTAACACAGTTGAACCTCTGAGTTACATCACTCATAGCTCATGCCTATGTTTTCAATGCCCTTTCTATCTCTGATTACACTATTCATTTTTTTTAAATCTATGCACTAATATCCACCAAATTACAACTCAGCTCAGAGTTAAAGATAATCTTTTCTCTCTGAGAGCTGCTTGTTAGAGCTCTGCTGTATTACCTGGGGTTGTGTGCTTCATTACAAATTGCTATCACACACGCCACGACCACGCATTCAATGTTGAAATAAGAGACAACAGATCACAAGAATAAAAGAAAAAAAGAAAAAGCTGTTAGGTATCTGGTCAGCGTGCTTGCCCTTCCCCAGTATGAGAGTTTGCTGCTTTTGAACAATTTATGAAGACCCACAAAACCCCTGCTACAAAGGCATCTGAACACCATGGCAGTAAGTCAGATACCAGTGCCTGAACTCCACTGAAATCTAATGACTGATGGCCACCGACTCCAGTAAGCCTTGGATCAAGCCCAACCCCCAGGTCTCATTAAACTCATCTTTATATAAAGATCAATAGCCCTTTTGCCTCCTCCTTCAGCTGGGAGGGAAACAACGGAAGCACTTCTACAATCAGAATTACATCTTACACAGGGTAAAAGAGTAAAGAGCTCCACAATGAAATTAATCAAAGTGAAGGAGTTATAACCGGCTTAAAAATGAGAGCACATTAATAACTGCTCCCGTGTGGTAAACAGAGCTAGTAATCAAGCACAGGTCCAGGATAACCCATCCACAGCTGAAGCAGAATTAGCTCTGTAGCTACATGAATGAGCAAGTGATGGGCCTGGACAGTCACAAGTGAGGGCGGAATGGCTCTGTAGAAATTCAATTCATCCACCAAAAACTGAGAAGAGAAAGAAACTCTTTTCTCTTAGAAAAGAGATCACGTTTGTTGGTCATTCCAGAGCAAAGATCAGGTTTCTGTGTCCACCACCGAGACATTTTGCACTGCCAGCACCCAGGACAGCAAGAATAATATGACAGCCCCGAAAGCAATCTTTTCTCACTATGACTCCAGACCTAGTACAGGATCACAATCTTTAGCTGAAATGATTTTATGATTCTTCAGAGCAACCCATTTGTGAAGACCAATTGATAAGTGTCCAGTCTTCCTCTTCTGTTCCTGTGACAAAAAGGTATTCTGACAGCTCTTTGCTGCCTTTGTCTGGTCAGGAAATTTGCCCAGAGAAAACTCGCTCTCCTACTGACCCTTCTTTTGTCAGCTTAGTAGCCTATGATACCATGATGCTTTTTGAACTTTAAACAGAAAAAGCAAAACAAGTGAGTTTTCATCTCTATTCAAAGTTATAATTTCTCAGTGAAATATTTTCAGAATCTTCAAGCAAAAACACTAAAGTGGAAGAAGAGAAAAGAAAGCAGGACTTGCTCTATGCGACTTTCCACTGGACGTTTTGGTTATACAGGAACATGCAATACCTTCTCCTTTCTCTATCCTCCTAGGAGCACTCAGCATATGAATTTAAAATCCTTACTGTACTTACCTTGAGCAGCCCCTTGGAGGTAGCTGTCTGTCTTTCACTGACAGGTAAGCAATACCATAGACAATCTGGCTTTATCAAAGTCAAACAGCGAGTCTGCAGCTCAACGTTGAGCTGCACAAGATTGACTTTTGATTTTACGTATCTACCAGTTTTAGAATTTTTAAATTAATTTTAAAAAATATATTCATTTAAAAGTAAATAGTTGGATGAGAAAAAAGGAATAAATGGAAGAATATGGGGGGAAAAAAAAACCCCACAACCCACACATGAGAGGCTAAAAAACCACTATTGAATTTGCTGGAGTCTTTACAGCAGGGCCCCTTGTGCACTCTCTAACTAGCTCCAGGACACGAGATTTGAAGTGAGAATGTACCCACGTTGACAAAAAATGGTAGAACTGCTAGACAAGCATTCACTCACATGGCTGACCTTCCAAATGAATGACAAGCTACCAGGAACAATGTCAGCTGGAACCCAAAAGGTTCTTGCTCTAAGGATGATGCTTGGGATTCAAACTGCACAAACATCTCTATACAACTTGAGCCACTTAACTGTCGGATACAGTCAGTCTCAGAGGGACATCTGGGTTCCCTGTAGAGCCAAATGAAAGAAACTGCAACTCCAGTATTGCCTGTTAGGGAAACTGCCCTGCCTGACCATCCAGGAGCCACTCTGGCAAGTCGCACCCCCACCATGCCTGACTTTCACAGCTGGGACCAAGGCCCCTTCACAACAGGCAGTTCCAGTGACCCCCCTTTGACTCCCTACATGCCAGACTGTTGAGCCCATAGACTAAGAGTGTCATCCTGCTGAGCCCAGTCACCTGGTCACTGGTCACACTTTGTGGTGCAAAGGGTCAGCACCAGGTCACAGCCCCTTGCCTGGGGCTCCCACCATGTCCCCCACCCAGGGCACAACCTGCAGCTCCCACTGCAGCTGCACACCCACTGCCTGCTCTAAGGATATTTCTCAACAGCCCTATTTGAGGTGGGATGAATTTCCCTTTCGTTTCCCCTGTCACCTGCAGAAGAAAGCCCTAAATGACCAGTCAGATGTCTACTTAGACTCTTAGACAGCTTTAGTTACACAGAATTAACATCAGGTGAAGGTTTTATGCTGATGAGAAAAAAAATTGCTCCACAGATACCGCAGTCCCTGTTAAGTCAAGCATCTCCTTTTCAAGAAAAGCAACTTCTTGATTTGAAAAAAAAAAATTCCCAGATAACAAGCAAAACACAGTTTTAGGCTCAAAACAGAAAGTGATTTTGGTCTGAGTAACTCCTCCCCCCAAAGCACTTTTCAGACTTAAAGCCAGAACATTAAAATAAAGGTCTGGGCCATTATAAATATGCTGTAAAGCATTGAGTTTCCTTGATCTTCAGGGATTTTACTTATTACCTGAATTGCCTTATTTGCCAGATTCACATTATGAAGGTTTTCAAAACACCACTTTGTTCTTAAGTGATAAAAAAAGCAATCACTATAAACAAAATGCTCAAGTGTTGTTTCACCTACCGACTAAGATTAGATGCCAATTTAGATCATAGAAAGCTGTAACACTTCCATTTCTGTGTACTATGATATTTTTACTAGGTTGCAAAGATTACCTACATAATTCTCTCTTTATTTTTTAAACCATAAAACTATCTTCTGTCATATTTATGTGATACCTTGAACAAAGCTTTTCAAAACTCAGCTGCTGGAGCTTGTTCACACTATACTTTGTCTCGCTTCTGTCATTTTTATGTTGCCCTTCCAGCACAGCTGAGATCAGGTGTCCCAATTCAAATGCATGACTGTGATCCTTGAAGAAAGGTTTCCATAAAACGGGGTTAAACAAAACAGAAAGCAGGTAAGAATTATACTGCTGCCTTGTTCCTGCACATAGGACAGGAAGGTAACGGCAGAGAAATCTATCCAAGAAAAAATATCTCCAGGTAATTGTCAGTTTGAAGACATTATCATATTTTACAACAGAACTGGCTTCAGGCCTCAAAAATAAGTAAAAGACTCTTTGAACGAGACATAGGGAAAAGACTATCTTTGACAAGAAATCAGCACAGGAACGTGCCCAAAGTGCTAACATACAGTGCCCATGAAGACATAGCATTTTTACAGATCAAATTTCTGAAATGAAAACAGTACTTCTAAAGCTCAGCCTTTCATGTCTAGGAATAGAAATTCTCTGTTGAGAAATCCTTTCAGAAATGAATGTGAAAATCAAAAGCCCAGATTGAACAGAGTAGCTTTGTTATGGGGGGAGGAAAAAAAAAAAAAAAAAGATGGAAAACCCATAGTCTTTTAATATCTTTCCTGTTCTCCAAAAATCTATGTAACTACAGTTTACTTTAGAGTAAGCATTTGAATTTTACATAAAAAATAAGTGACCAAGAATCTGGTATATAAGGCAGGTAGTCTGACACCAGCACCCCTTGCAATATCAACAATCCTTCTTCAGTTTGGCAGCATTTGCCACTGCAAATCCCAAACCCTTGCTATAGTCTGCTCTGTCGGCACTATGGAGGCAGCCTTTTTTACCCCCACAGATACACAGTTGATATAAAAAGCAAACCATTTATCTCCCTTGCCTGTAAGGCCTCATGAATCGCTTATACAGCACTGCCAGCATCTTCAGAAGGATGCTGTAACAGCATTCAGACTCTCTCCAGATAGCCACAGTGAATCAATGCTTATGCCCCATGGAAAGTCAGTGACAAGTAGGTTCCTAAATCCCAAAGCAAGTTTTGTAAAAGTCCTGTCTGTAAAAATCAATCAAGAAATTTTATTGTATTAGCTTAGGAAGTCAAGCTTGCTCTGAGCAGCAAACAGCACAGGGAAGGCAGAGGTTTGCCAGCTATGCTAAGGTGAGTTTTCCTGGCAGAGACAGCTTGCCTCAATCTTAAAAAGAGCCACCTCTCTACTTTTTGGCATTTGCTGGAGCCACAAGGTGCTCTGACTGTACTTACAGAGTAGTTGGGGGCTGTGGAGCAAAAATGCTTTTGGCTTAGGTGCTTATCCATGGCGGTGCTCTAGAGAAATACTGTGGTGCACATCAAACACATCTGCTGGCACAGACACTTTCTCTCTGGGCTGCAGTGCTTCTGACACTGCCTGTATCACTGTCGTATCCCGGTGCCTCCCAGCAGTGCACTAAGTGCTGCAGCTAATATCCAATGCTCAGTTTATTCTCTCCTCCCTGAGGGAGAATCATATGCACAGCAGTAGGCATTGTTTTGAGGAACAGCTTTTAAACAGGTACAAACACCTTCTGCTGGAAGCTGAAATCGTGTGCCCTGAATGAAAGGTGCTCAGGCACATCATGTTCAATAATAGTTCATTTCACAGACTAGGACCAATATCCTCCTCTCCCTTCCATTAAAACAGTCCACAAAGAATGGCTTCATCCTTTTGCAACAATATTCTGCTGAACTAAACGCCAAATCACAGAACGGTTTAGGTTGGGAAAGACCTAAGGTCATGGAGTCCAACCATTAACCCAGCACTGCCACACCTACATGTTTTTAAAAAGCCTCCAGGGATGGTGACACTACCACTCCCCTGGGCATGAACCATTCATCAGGCACTGTCCTACCATAAACATCCATGGCAGTTTTTACAACACACTCAAGTGCTGAATTACACCATGACTGTACAACCAAATCATTCATTGATGCTTGTGAAGTATTTTGGGATTCCTGCATGAGAGGAACTGTCAGTTTATGATCCCAATATCGGATATCAGCCTTTGTTTCCTCTCCGTTTTGCAAACTCCCTCATTTTCATGTCACCTGCAACAAAAGCTTATACTCTTCTTGAACTACAACTCTTTTCCAGTTCCTTAGCAATGCTCTACTTCTTACAGTAATTTGGCTTCCTCAGGTGTACACATCTTTAGCAGTACATCCAGTTCCTGAAACAGGTCTGCCTAGAGTATTTGATAAAATCTGAATGAAATTGCCTAGATAGTAATATTATTATGAAAATGCCATATGTCTAGGGAATGATACAGTAAAGTTTTCTTAATAGCTTGTGCACCTGATGCACAGAAAACAGTTCCTCCTAAGAAATGAGTGAAACCAAATTAAATTAATTCCAATAACAGTGGAACAAAGAATTAGATTTTTCAATGCAGAACTTTTGCATAGGACAAGAATGGTCTCCAGAGGTGGCTGAGGGTTTTGTTATTCTTTTTTGAGAAGTCATGAAAATCTACAGCCCTTAATACTAAAAATTCTTTGCACAGACCAGATTTTTTCTGTATTGAAAAAGAAAAAAACCCTCAAGAACAATTAAAAAAATAATCCTACAGAGAGGGCATTAAAAAAACCCTAATCTGTTCTGCTCAAAGAGCTCTCCTCTAATTCCCCAGTGGACCTACAAACAGCAAGTGATGAAACAGTTCCTAACTCTCCACCTGTTGATGCAGCTTTCTTCTCCATGATGAATTAAGAGTGCACACTACAAGCAGAAAAAAAAAAAAAGTTACAAGAAAAGAGACAACAGCATCCCTGTAGTCTTAATACTATTTCAGATTTTCAAAAATAAAAAGCCTTCTAAGAGCCAGAAAGTCACATTTGAGTCCCATATGTAGGTCAGAGACAAACTGTTCTTTCTAAAATAAATTAGCAATTAAAATTTAGAGATTTGATATAACTTCACACAAAAAAGTTTCCAAAGAAGCACATCTGCCGTCTCTGCTGTGCTGGTGGCCTGAGATGCTGTGAGTGCTAGAAGCACTGTCAGCACAGGAACCTAGAGATCCTGGAGGTCCAGAGCTCAGCCCCCAAGCTGTTAAGTCCAAAGTCACTGAGCAAGTTCTGGTGACAAGCAGATGTTTCAAACTGTAGGGGTCCAGCATGCATAACCATTTGATTTCCATGGATGAAAAAACAAGTCCAAGGTGCATAACATGTTGTGCTTATCACAGTGGTCTTCTCTAGAACGAGCACCTCCAAGTCTCAGCTGAGGATTTTTCTTGAGAATTGTGGCACGGGAAAGTGTCAGCCAATACAAACAGGGCAGTGGAAAGGATGAAGATATGCAAGGAGAAAATATTCTTCTTAGGTTTTGATGAGTGCACTATAGGAATAGGATAGAAATAATTCAGAAACAGTACAACCAAACAGAACAGTTCCCAGGGGAAACATCTATCCCAAGTTAAAATTCTTCTGCTGTACTCATGTCAGATTGTCTGTCTATCTGTCCTGTCTATCACAGAGCCAGGTTGATTTCAGAAATGTTTAACACGCAAAGTAGTAATATCCCTACGTAAATAACAGAAATAGTCTTCTTGCAAGAAATATTCAAAATCCCAAACCTCTGCAAAATGCTACCACAGATTTACACATATCTTTTAGTTCTGATGGCATGACAATCCACTTTGAATTGGCTCCCATGGTAACCGCAACATTAAGGTCCCCGGAGAGTCATCTCACACAAACACATACACAGAGGATTGGAAGGGCTCTGTGCAGAGACAGAACACAAACTTATCCAATGCAGGGAGTTTTTCTGCAGCACCCACCTTCCAGCTAACAGGATTCAGAAAGACACCCTTTCTTTCCCTTAGGAAAGGGATTCAGCTCTCACATCACCAAGACTGGAGGAAGCACTTCTCTTTAGGAACTGACCCTTGCTCCCCTCCTCCCTCACACCTCAGTATTGCTAAACTGTAACACATGTACTTAAATGAATTCAGTCAGCAGTGTTTTGTTCTTCGGCAAGACCCAGCTTTGTAATTTTCCTAGTTGGGCTATGGAAGCCCAAGGAAGCCAGGAAACAAAGCTCTCAGTCAACTGGAGAATTAGCTGCTCTACAAAGACACTGTGGTGTAGTCAGCCCAACACTTGCAAACAAGTCCATGTCTTTCTCCACTCCACCTGCATTTTATGGAGGACTTGGTCTAATCAGAACTCAGAGGATCCCAAGAAACAGAGCTAATATAAAAACAAAACAACACACCAAAGTTATGCTGTCAGTACCTTTCTGACCTCTAGTTTGCTGTGGTATACAAATGATGACAGGCATCATAGATCTTTAATGGGAAAAGATCTCTTTGTGTAAGGTACATTTATCATCCTCTTCTTGGGATACCCCTTAAAAATTTAAGTAAGCAGTCCTAAAAGAGGCACTTTCACAACATCCTACTGACAGGCACAATTCCATCAGCATCGCTCCTTTCTAGCCTGCTGTAATTTATTAAGTGACATAATTTGCAACTCAGCCTCTTGCAAAACAGAAGAAGGCAGAAAAGTAGTTTGAGTGGGACCTATAGCAACGAGAAGGAAGTGTCTTTCAAGAGAAAGACCAGAAAGTGATGGTTCACTCTTTGCCCCAAAGGAGGTTGTGTCCTCTTGGCAAATCAAACCCTTTTGTTCATCTTCTAAATGTATTTTGGCTGAGCTTCCAACTTCTAAATAAAGGGCAGGAAATAGCAAATTAATTACAGTAACACGAAAGTGATAGTAGCCTAATACAGCTTTTGCTTGATGTTTCTGTTGAAAATAAGGGGTTTTCTAAAGTTATGCTTTATAGAATGTTTATAGAATTTCAATTACTTGTAGATAACAAGCAATGCACATTATCTAACGAGAATTACTGTGAACACTCTTCCTTTGGGAAAGTATCTTCAAGTTGATGAGCCAGAGATACTTGCGCAAGCAACAGGTATTTTTGATTCAGCTTCTCAAAAGTGAGAAACAGAAGAGAATTTAAAATTCCTGCCCGTTTGGCAAAGCACACTGCTCTTTCTGCCTCTCGTTCTCTCAGAGACACGACATGGTAATTGACAAAGTGAATTCAAGTCCTAAACATATCTGCTATTTTACATCTGGTTCCTGTTATTTTAACCTCAGAAGCAAACTGAAAAAAAATTCCTATTACTGCTGATTGCTTATACTTTCCTAAAATTCCCTTCCTTTGTTCTATCAGCCAGGTTATTTAGAGGATATTACCCTAATCCAACAAAGAACTTAAGAATATGAATATTTTCAGTGAAGGCAAAGGCTTTAATGGATCAAGATGCTTTATTTATTAGATTTCATCAGCTCTTGCTTCATATTCTAACTACTCCACTGAAATACCCTTATAGTTTCATTATTCTGCCTGTTGTATTAGTGATAAGTCAGGTATGGAGCACGTACGCTCCACTTGGGAATTCACATCTACCTTCCTTGGGGCAACTTTTCATACATCAACCACCAGATTCTTCGTCCTCTATGCTTTTACCACAGTTATTGACAACTGACGCTGGACCAGCTGCCTCCGAAGAACAAGCAGCCAGAATGCACACCCAACATCCTGTCTGCCTTGGGGACAACCAGAAAACTAACAGGACAACAGTTCTATAGAAAACAGCCAGTCAGCTGTCGCTCTTTGACCTCAGCACAGGCATGACTGCCCAGAGATAAATCCACCATCAGATGAGACAAGACAGGACCAGGCTCTCCTCAGTTACAGCACCACAGTCCTACTCCTTGCATAGGGCTGTGCTCCTTGGGTGCAACTTTGCACAGCCACAAACTCAGTCAATGCAGCTACAGAGCAAGACCTGAAAGCAAGTTAGTGAGTTTGCAAGGGCATGTTAGTCACTAACAAACACTGGTCAAGGAAATTCCTATTGCTTCATTTGTCATCTCTTGTGTTGCTTGGTAGAACGTCACATGAATTAGGAACTAACAGCATCAGCATTGCAACACTCAAGACTTCAGGAGAAATGCATGGTTAAGACAGAAGGGTTATTCCTGAATCACTGCTTGCTTGCTGTGTTTGACACCAGCTGTCAGTACTTCCACAGAACTTGCTCTGTTCTACTCTTGCTCCATCCCGTACCAGTTACCCAGCAGGCAACCCAGGAAACATCACCCCTGAAACATAGACAGGAGAAAAGGGGAGGGGAAGAAATACTACACACTCCCCAAGCACCTTCTTTCTCAAAGTTTGCAATACCTCCACAGTAGCTTCTGCTTCTCAACCTCCTTTAAATGAAAAAAATCAAGAACTACCTTTTTCTGCAGGTGCCAAGGAAATAAACAATCTCAAAGCTACGAGAAGCAAGAAGCACCTTCACTCAGGAAGTCCCTGCAGTCAGTCCTATGGGAAAGCACTGGACATCTGCTACCACCTCCTCCTAAGAGGCACATTCTATTCAAGACATGGCTGTGGCAGGTTCCAGGCACCAGTGCAAGCCACTGCTGTCCAAAGCAGAGACCCTTCCTTCCTTCCCTTCCTGCACCTCACTCCTGCTCTCCCAGAAACAGTCCCTCATGAGGCTGCTTGTGTATTCCTGTTTTGTTGAAATCAGCATCTTTCCCAGAGCAGAAGTCCACAGAAAAGGGCCTAAAGACAGAGTCAGCAATTACCAAGAGTAAGGAAATACATCTGCCCCGTGGAAAATCTGAAGAGGAGCTGCAAGTCCATAAGTCAGCAGCAACACAGAGCTACCCCCAAAGCTAACATCTTTCTCTTCTCAAAGTTCTCAGGTTTCCCTACTACATGTTCCTTTACAAAATTGTACAAAGGATCTTATTTCCTCATTTGCAAAAGAAAAAGGAGCCCAGAAATCAAAGAAACATATTAGTGCAAAAAGATTTCAATGGCTATCTTTGCACAACTGACAGAGAATTCATGTATTGATGGTGGAGTGACAAGGTCTCTAAATATATCAGTACTCTTCAGAAAGCAGGAAGGCAACATGTATCCTCTTTACTCCAGCTTGTTCATTTAATCCTAAACAAGAGCAGGTACATTACATGAACAAGATATTTTTCAAGCATTTCCTAAAGTAATAGCAATAAAACATCAGATAAGGAAAATTTTTTACATTAAATGGGGGAAAAACAAAACAAAGCCAACCAACAGCCTGGACTTCCCAGCAAGAAGATTAATGTATGTAAGGGTGGTGGTGGGAGGAAGGTCAAGAAATGGGATGTCACATACTGCAAAGAAAAAAATCCATAGCATATTTAATGAAGTACAAGATTTTTCTTGAAAACCTATCAGATTATGAAAGCCTGACCAATCTTCCTTCCCTTCCTTCATGACCATTCCCTTCTGTGATGCAAGGGGGAACATGGGGGAGGGCAGACTACAACACCCCACTGCCTCCTAGCAAGACTGCATTTTCCTTTGCAGGACTGTATCCCAATTCCACAGTAACGTGCCCTGCAGTTTGTTAGCCTCTTCTCATCCCAAAACACCAACTCTAAACCATAATCCCACATTTCACCAAAGCAAAGGATAACAAAGTCTGTACTCATGTGTGTCCCATGAAGCTTGCAAGGGAGCAGACGAGTCTACACTGGCACATGTGAATCCTGGAATTCCTGAACTGTTTGACTGGCCTCACTGATCTGGCCTCAGCACTGGACTACATGCTGTCTGTTGTCCCACGGCCATACAGGCCAGTGGTCTGAAAAAAAGGAAAGTGGTGGTTGACATCCATGAAAATCAGAGAACATTGTTTATCACAAGGCAAGAGGGAGAACTTTATTCAAGGCAGTGCAAGTCATCGTCACTCACCAAAACATCTTACAAGCTTCCTCGTTTAAGGCACACAGACTGATCCTGCTGTGAGTTTTGAAGAAGAAAATGCTTTCCCCCCTTTTATGCCAGACCACAATCAAAAATTACTCATCTTTACCACTGCAGCAAGAAAACACAGTTAAAATGATGACAAAAATGTTGCTTTAGAGTTTCAAGTAACTGCAGCCTCAGACCTCTTCCTTACAGCCAAGACTGTGTGTTGAAAAAAGGAAGAAGAGGAGGAGGAAAATAGTAATATCATAAACTCACAAAACATGTTCAGAAGGAGAGTCAAACTTTGAGTCTCTCAGGTCCAAAACATACAAGGACACTGGCACCTATGAGATTTTCTATGCTGCCACCACTGCAGTAAAGTCAGCTCTTTCACAAAGCTAAAGGATGCCAGGAGGTTACTTGGGCGAAAAGATGGGACCCCCACCTTCTGACAAATTTGATTAAAATTAGCTGACAGAGGCAAACATCAGCAGCATGTGGTAATTGTCTGCATGTGCCTGACAACCTAGCAAAAAGCGTGCTCACGGAAGCTCATTTTTTCAAGTGCAGTTTCCCAAGGAAATAGGTGAGGGAAAGGCATTTTCACTGGCACTCCAAGTAAAAACAGTTTAATCTGGCACCCTTCACAATTACTCAATTAGCTTCCAATTCAAGAACAGAAAAGAAAAAATTAATTGACGATCAAAGTCTTAGAACAAGCCTGGTACTGTGCCATCAAATGGAAATGAGGAGAATTAGGCTACAAACAGCCTTGCTGTAGGCGTCCAAAGCTAAACTCTGCCAACACTTCTCCCATGGGACACCTTTGGTTCTCATCAAAAGAGCCAACACAGTAATTGCAAGACAGACAGCAAATTTAAATGCACGTACCAAGAGAATCTCCAGCAGTCAAAATACACACACAAAACCAGTGAGCTGACAGTCACACGCACAGATCACACTACCAAGGGGTCTGGCCTACACAAACATTAACCAAAGCACAAATCAATACTGTGACATGTTAAACAAAAGCGGATGGACAGAAGCCACGAGAACGCTGCATTTCGAAATTCATCCTTCCACAGGAGGTTAATCAGAACGAGTGAGCGAGTGAACGTGTTCACTTCTGTGTATACAATACTCCCCAATGGTTTAATTGTTACAGCAAGAACCCAAGCCTTTAAATATAGATCTGCCTAAGAAGCTGAACACTTCAGAGAGCAAAATTAACTTGAAGGTTAGCTTCCCTTCCAAAAGAATTGTATCAGACAATTATCTACAGAAGTCAAAATCAGCCCAACATTTAAGGGCCACAAGGGGAATAATACGATGATTGCAAAGGAAAAAAGCAAGCAATGACTAGGTGCTCATATTTGTTGGAGTCATACACATGGTGGTATTCATAATGATACTAATTTTGAGTTCTGCTTTATACGGCATATTCCTAAAAGTAACTTATTTTCTAATTATGAGCTCCAGTGATCATGCATATTAAACAATGAAAACAAATGGCAGTAGATACGAATGTTGTGACAGTCCCATTACCTCTCAAGAAATGTATGAGGATAAGCTCTTAGCTGTCCTCATAGGCAAAATTCACTTGAAATGTCACTTCTAGTAAAATTCCTACAGCTGTCACTTTACTCTCCCTCTATCCATACCAGAAGGCAGCAATTAGACAAAACTGAATTTAAGAAAAAAATTCTTACTTACCAAGAATATTTATAGTTTAGAAATTGTGTCCTTAAAATGGTCTTGCTATCTTTTTAACTCAAATACCCAAAACGAACACCCTCAAAAGTGATTGGGAAATGACTGGAATTTTTTCCTTCATGATGCTGAACTTCTCAGGGATTCCCTGCTCACTGCCCTCCTTTAAAATGCAGGGGAAGCAAAGACTTGATCTTCTAAGTTACATGTTCATCAGCACACGAGGTATTGCTATTTTCCCACAGAGCACTTAATGCTTCTAACAGTCCTTCATTACCTCCCCAGGAGCCTTCATTGGCAAACACAGCAGCACTGCAGTGCTCAGATGAAAAGCTTTGAGAAATATCTTCTAGATGTCACCTCTGGGTTCAGCTAAGTCCACAAGCAAAAGCAGAAGCTTGATGCTCAAGAGCAGCAATACACAGCTCCTTAGACAGGGTTTTATTTCCTATTTTTTCTAGATGCATTAAGCCAGAACAAGCGACACACCATAGTTTCCACAGACTCCCAGCTTTAGCCCTGCGGCAGGTGAATTTCAAAGCCCAATGACATTACTGAGAGCAAGAAAACACCACCTGATTTAGAAGCAGCAGGAAAGGAATAGATGTGCAGCCTATGGAGAAGTTATAACACCCCCTTGTAAGAGAAGACCCCTTGTAAGGGGCTAAGTTGGGGCTGTTCAGTCTGGAGAAGAGAAGGTTGTGTGGAGACCTCACATCAACCTTCCAGTATCTGAAGGGGGCCTACAGGGAAGCCAGAGAAGGACTCTGTCAGGAGCTGTAGTGACAGGACACAGAGTAATGGGTACAAATTGAAAGGGGAAATTTAGCTTAGATACCAGTAAAAAAATTCTTTACTGTGAGGGTGGTGAGGCACTGAACAGGTTGCCCAGAAGAGCCATGAATGCCCCAACCCTGGCAGTGTTCAAAGCCAGGCTGGATGGAGCTCTGAACACCCTGGTCTACTGGGAAGTGTCCCTGCCCATGGCAGTGGCAGTTTGGGACTAGATGATTCAGAAAACCATGTTACTTAATGGTTTTGTGCCTCCTGCATTATTGCCCTCCCAGCATCACAAGTGATTCCAGACAGATATCAAGCCTGCAAACAGAACAAAAGCCCAGAAGCCCCAGAGGAGGCAAACCATACTGTTCAATAAGTAGCATAACCCATAGGTATTCCTTTATGTGGCTTTCAGCTTAAACATGCAATAACTTTCACAATCCCATCAACACAGGGCTGAAACAAAAAATATAAGTGCTACAAGACTGCTCAGAGAAATTACTTGTACTTCTCCAGGACAGACAAAAGGACAATATCTGGAAGACATTCAAGTTATCCCCACACAGTGTAAGTGAGAGGCTTGCACTGAGAACAGAGCAGCTCATTTGAATTAGGGAAGCAGGACTGCTCAGTTACCCCTCAATATCCTAAGAAGTCTTCCAGTGATTACACAGGACAATAACATGTGATGAAAGAACATTCAGAAAAAGAGACAAGACTGTAACTCTTTTTGCATTCTATGCATTGTTCCATTTTCTTGTCAGGGTGAAAGAATGCAAGCTGGCCCTCACCTTACTCTGAGTTCCTGAATAGAGACACAAATAACAGTAATACATATAACACACTGAAAAATGGCATCCCGATGCTGATTCATACTGAAGCTAGGACAGGCAATGACACATTCTCTATAATACCTTTTAAAAGTTTTGAATGAGACATCCAATTTATATTTCTTTAAATAAAAATAGATCTGCTTTAGTCACAATTGCTGCTATTCCTAAGTTCCTGGAGTTCATAAGAAATGCAAATTCACAGAAAAAAAAATGCATTATTCACTTTCAGAGTGTGAATGAAGATATTTGCATAAAATCACAATCAAAGAACGGGTAAAGGTTGGAAGGTACCACAGTAATTTAGTCCAATGTCCCTGCTCAAGCAGCTCTGTCCTAGAATACATTGCACAGGATTGTACCCAGGCAGTTCTTGAGTATCTCTAGTGAGGGAGACTCTACAACCTCTCTGGGCAACCTGTTTCAGTGCAGTCACTCACACAGTAAAGTTCTTCCTCATGTTCAGTCGAAAATTCCTGTGCATCAGTTTCTGGCCGTTGCTGTATGACATGTTGGTTGGCACCACTGAGAAGGGCCTGGCTCCATCCTCTTGAGACCCTCCCTTCAGATACTTATTAACACTGATGAGGTCTCCTCTCACTCACCTGTTCTTAAGGATGAACAGCCTCAGCTCCCTCAGCCTTTCCTAAGAGAGATGGTGCACTCTCCCAGTCATCTTTGTTGCCTTCCTCTGGATCCATTCCAGTTCCATGTCTCTGTTGTCCTGAGGAGCCCAGAACTGGACACAGCACTCCAGCTGAGGCCTCACCAGGGCTGAGGAGAGGGGCAGGATCACCTCCCTCGACCTGCTGGCAGTGCTGTTCCTAATGCACCCCAGGACACCACTGGCCTTCTTGGCCACAAGGGCACTGCTGGTCACAGACAGCTTGTTGTCCACCAGGACCCCCAGGTCCTCCTCCACAGAGCTGCTTTCTGAGAGCTCAAGCCCAGCCTGTCCTGGTGCAGGGGGTTATTCCTCCCCAGGAGCAGGACCCTGCACTTGCCTTGGTTGACTTTCAGAAGGTCCCTGTCAGTGTCCTTCTGAAGGGCTGCACCATCCCAGCTTTGTGTCTGCAGGGAACTTGCTGAGGAGGCTCTTCTACCCCTTCATCAAGTCATTGGTGAATTAAGTTAAACAATACTGGACCAAACATTGACCCTTGGGGGACACCTTGGGTGACAGGCCTCCAACTAGACCCTGTGCCACTGATTACAACCCTCTGGGACTTGCCGTTCAGCCAGTTCTCAGTCCACCTCACTGTCCACTCATCCAGCCCACACTTCCCGAGTTTGTCTCTCACAACATCCTCATAGTGCTGAAAGCCTTGCTGAAGTCAAGGCAGACGGTATCCACTGCTCTCCCCTCATCCATCCAAGTAGTTGTTTCATTGTAGAAGGCAATCAGCTTGGACAAACATGATTTAGCCTAAGTGAATCCATGCTGTCTGCTCCTGACCACGATCTTGCCATCCGTGTGGACAGTGATGGCCTCCAGAATGAGGCACCCTGCATCACCTTTCCAGGGATTAAGGTAAGGCTGACTGGCCCGTAGCTCCATGGGTCCTCCTTGCCCTTTTTGAAGATTGGGCATGACATTGCTTTCTTGCAGTCCTCAGACACCTTTCCTGATCTCCACGACCTTTCAAGGATGATCATGAGCAGCCTGGCTATGGCACTCTGCAGCTGTCTCATCACTCAGGGATGCATCCCACCAGGGCCCATGGACTTGTGAATGTCAAGTTTGCCTAGGTGTTCTCTAACCCAATCCTCCTTGACCGAAGGAAAGTCTTCCTTCCAGCATTCCCTTAACTCTGGTCTCTGAGTCAGAGATTCCTGAGGGCTGATCTTGTCAATGAAGACTCAGGCAAAGAAGGTGTTCGGTAACTCTGCCTCCTCTGTGTCCTCTGTAACCAGAGTCCCTCCTCCATTTAGTAACAGGTCCACATTATCCTTAGTTTTTCTTGTTATTGACGTATTTCAAGAAGCCCTTCTTCTTGTCCTTGACATCTTTGGCCAGATTTAATTCCAGATGGACCTTGGCCTTTATTGTCTCATTTCTACTTACTCTGACACCCTCCCTACATTTGTTCCAAGTGGCCTGACCCTGCTTCCATCTCCTGTGTATTTCCTGCTTGCGCTTGAGTAATGACAGTTCTTTTTTTTCATCCACACAGGTTTCTTGCACCCTTTGCCCAATATTTTTGCTCATCAGGATGCATTCCTCAAGGAAACAAATCCTTGAATATCAACAAACTGTCTTGGTTTGTGAGAAGCAGGGTCACCCTTTAAAACACAGATTCAGAAACATCTATTAATTAATTAAAAATACCTTTTCTAGAAAGTATTTCCATTACCTTCAATTACCAGTCATTAGACTCACTTGGGAGTGAGTTCAACAACTGCCAATCACATGAAAAATTAACCACAGGATCTACTCATTACACAACTGTATTGACTGACATCATGCATCAAGTGAAATATTTTGACATTCCCAACATATAAAGTTTTCTTTTACAATGTGAGCACACAAGTGTAGCCTAGCAACAGCCAGAGCCAGCACCCTCTTTCACATGCATCTAACCCCAATAAAGCACATCTTTTGTCCCAACCCTAACAGGTTTTTCTGGCAGAAAGTAGTAAAAGAACAGCACTCCCAAGAAAATTATGAACTAGACACGAATACAAGCACGTTAAAAGGTTTTGCAAATTTAGTTTTCAGTCTAATCTTCTCTGGTTGCTCAGTGTATATAACCAAAACCCTGTTAAGCTCCAGAAATGTCTAGTGGCGCTTCATTTCAAGTCCAGGATTCTGATTCTGCTTTTCATCTTGTTTCCTCCACTTGGGATCCTGAGCTTCATCTCATGGCCACTGCAACCAAGGCTGTACCCAGCTTTTACAGCCTCAACCTTCCTTAGGGTAAGCGTTGTACGTATGGTATGTATGTAAGCAGAATGCACTTTTGCTCCATACACTGCTTGTTCACAGCACTTGCATTCTCCTCCTGGCCCACATGAGCACCACCAACCTCACACAAGTTATTCCCATCAACCAGAAATAGACATAAGTTGTCTGGGAACAAACCTGTAAAGCAAATAAGCTGCTGCAAAGGACCCCATGATCCACATCATTCGCAGTTTGGGATGCGGCACTTGGACTAGACTGGCGCCATATGTGCTCCTGGAACAGAGCTTCCCGTTTAGTTTTATCCAAAAATGAATCAAATACACACTCTGATTCTACTCCATTACTCAACTTTAGGTGCAGTTAGGTGGGATAACCAGAAGAATTAGCTTCAAACACATACTCCTAATGCAACTTCGCTGTCTAACATCAGTGCACAGACAGCAGCCCACAGTCGAATTCACACTGCATTTGTTACAAAGGGCCAGTACTACATACTTGGAAGGTGCAAGATGCTCTGCAGAAAGCAACGTGAGCCAACCTGAACCCAAAGAAATCTTGTCTCAGTTTCCAGAATGTAGCTATCTGCTCAAAACCCCCAACACACAAAAAGTTTGGTATCACTTCTAAAATGCTTGTTTAAAAGTGACTGAAAGAAGTTATACCAAGTAGTATATTTTAACTGTCTCACCGCAGTGGCATCTGAATTATTTTTATTTTTATGACATAGAAGTACTTAGAAGTACTAGAAGTAGAAGTACATAGAAGTTTTTGCAACACGTTAAGGGGACACAACCAGGTTAGAAATAAGCAGGCACACTAAGTGGAAGTCAGGCTGAATAAAGATAAATCTTTGGTCACCAGTCCACTGCTTTATTTGCAGAACCAGGCAACCATTTGGCTAATTTACTAATGTATTTTATGGTAATATACAACACCCTGTCCTCCAGCCAGATACATTGCTTAGGTTCTTTACAGGAAATTCTGCCAAAAAAGGCTTTAAGGCAAATATTAGTATGTTCTGTGTGCACTCTGACTAGACAAAAAAATGAATATTAATATACACTTTCCTACCCAAAGCTTAAGGTTAGTAGCATATAGTATATATACATGCAAGGAGCAGGTCTGTGCTCACACGTATAGCACTGGGTGTTGTTAACTGAAAATCAGGTTCTTATTTCCATGTTTAAAAGTCAGCTTTCCAAGAGCCCTCACTGCTTACAAGACAAACTTTGTACAACAGAGAGATCCAGCATAGAGTGCGCTTCTTAAATTGCACACTTGACTAAGAACATCTGTCTTTTAAAGTCTAAAAGTCTCAGTGTGGTGGGTTGATGCCAGGTGCCCACCTAGCTGCCCTATCACTCCCCTCCTCAACAGGACCCAGGGAGAAAAAAATAAGATTTAAAAAAATTACGGGTAATAAAGACATTTTAATAAAGCAAAAGCAAAGGCTGTGCGTGGAAGCAAAGGGAAAGAAAAGATTTATTCCCTACTTCCCATCAGCAGGAAATATCCAGCCACTTCCCAGGAAGCAGGGCTTCACTATGTGTAGAGGTTTCTCCAGAAGACAATTGTCATAGTAACAAATGCCACCCTGCTTCTCCTTTTTCTTAGCTCTTACTGCTGAGCAGACGTCACACGGTCTGGAATATCCTTTTGGCCAGTTTGGGACAGCTGGTTCTGGCTGGTCCATCTTGGAGCCAGCTGGCATTGGCCATGTCAGACATGGGGGAACCTTCTGGCAGCATCTCACAGAAGTCACTCCTGTAGCCTCCCACCGGTACTGAAACCTTGCCACACAAACTCAGTACATTCAAAACAACAAGTGGCTGGTTTTATGCATGTATTTTCAGATGAGGAAAATAAGAATAACTAAAAAGCCTTATCTAATATGTATAGTTCTGTTTACCCAGAAGTCAAACTTATCTCCTATTTCTTTATACAAACATACCTCTGAGAGGCAGTGGGAAAACGCAATTGCAGGTGTAATGAAGGAGCTTCTATTCTTAATGACTAGTGCCAGCTGTTCCAAATACCCTGACCCAGTGCCTCAAGAAACGAGCAGTAAACCTACATAGATTAAGAAATTAGTTGGTACTTTACAAAAGAAATGGTTGCAGGCCAAAAGGGCAAGAAAAATCCTTGGCCTTCCTCACCCTACTCTTTTCTGCTTTTCCCTGGCATAAGGAAAACGGAAGTCAGCTGCATTAATGGCCACTCTGTATGGGAATTCGAAACTGAAACACAATTTTGAAAAACAGTCAAATCTGCAGCCTGGGGCAATTTTGGAAACCTAAGTAAGACAATTTTAAGTCTACCTCCTCCAGACTTTGTGTCAATCCACAAGCATCAGGAAGAGAATCCCAGCATCTACTAGGAACCTCAGGTCTTAAGGATTTTCATAGCACTGACTTGCACACCCAAGTTGAAAAATTCCCCAGCTGAAATTGCTACAACATAATAGTTATTTCCAGAGAGCAGCAGCTAAAATATGTAACACATAAAAAAATAAAGAACCAGCAGGTCAGCAAAGACTGCCACACAAGACTATGTGCCCATCAGAACCTGGGAAGCTGGATTAAGCACTCAGGAGACCTGGATTCCATTCCCAACTCCAGGTATGCTAGAGATGGTCCCTGCCAATCTTCCTCCATTCAGAGGACATATTCCCCAGACTAGGAGCTTTCTTTCCTTGTGCAGTGCCTCAGTGCTTACAGGGTCTCTGATAACCAAAAGAGCAAAGACTATTTCCTTCCTTTCCATGCCTGCAACAGGAATAGACTGACAAAACTGCAAGCCATCGATAACCGCAAATAGAGGAAAAAATACATAATGGAGGCAAATTATATTTGGAAGAAAACACCGAAAGGAAAGGAACAAAACAGCACTCTTCATCAGCCGAGATGTCACTTAGTCATGATCTGGAGTGTTCACACCTGCTCCGCTCTGTCAAACTCCCACAGCTCCAGAACGCGCTGCAGCAGCAGCAGCAGCACCCCGACACCTCTCCTCCTGCCAAGCCTAAGCAGCGTAAGAGGATCGTTTTGTCATTCAAGTTCCCACTTAGTTAATCGCTGTGACACCTTCAAATCTCTGCAGCGTACTTCACACAGAATGTCTGCACAAAGGAAAGAGGCCCCACCAGCCCAGTGCAAGCTCCTGAGCTGCTGCCCATGTGGGCAGTCCTGCCCCCAGGAGCACTGGGCTTGGCACCCTGACTTACCTGTGTGCTTGGCCCTACTAACAGCCCTGTTCTGGTCACTGCTCCCCATCATTCCTTTTTTTTTTTTTCATCTGTGATATCATAAAGGCCTCAGTTCAGAGAAATTCTTTGGCACATGCTGCTCTGCCTTGGCTAAGGCAGACCGATGCAAGACAGATCTCAGAGCAAAGGAGAGGGACTAGCAAGGACTTAGAAGGAAATTCTCCACACACCTTTTAGGTAAAGGGTTATCTAGAACAAATACATTTTGAAAGCCCTTTGAAGTGCTGCTCTCGGTGCCTTCACGGACTCGAAAACCTTTGGAAATGCACCTCTGAATGCTTAGCTGAACAGGGATTTGTCAGTACTTTGCTGAATAGGGATCCAGATTACAGGAACATAAACGATACAGAATATTGATTTTCTGTTCCTTGAAAATTTCTGCCCAGTTCCCCCTTTCTTTCAATGCCTCAGCAATGGCAATTTATCCACGTTACATCCATGTGGATCTGTTCCATTGAGTTCCTCTTCTGTTACCATGGGTTTGGCAGGTGATACAAGGAATGTTTTATTTTTGTGATAAACATTCTTTGTCATGATACGGCATTTTCAACAACTTAAACAAAAAAAGTTTATATAGCACCTTCCAACAGCAAATCAGTCCTTTATTTGAGACACACTGGTGACAGGAAAATAGAGCAGCATGACCCTTCCTTCCCAAATACAACTACACACAGCCACATGGATTGGTGCCAATAAAACACAAGCTTCTGCCTCCATGGAAGTGAAGTAACTTCTATAGGCTGAAAATGGAGGAGGAATAAACGGAAACCAAGGTCAGGTCTTGTAACTCATATTTGTGCCTGCATGTGGTTAAGTGTTGACAGTTTCCAAGGCAAGACAAGGGGCAGATTTATAAACATATTTTTTTAATTGCAATACAATTACTGGATTTATGGTTTTCAACCCTGACTGCTCCAAAAGTCCTGGGTACCCCATCCTACTTAGTCAGACATCCTCTTTTGACTCCATGGTATGGAAACTACAGCACTGTCATGATTCCCAGCTCCTGGTCTTCTGCCACCGACTGTGAACTGCTATCCTACATCCAAATGATCTGGGCAAGCACAGAACCACCCCTCTCATATATCCAGAAGTGGGGTGTTTATCCAAGCCAAACACTATGGCTGTCTCTACACAGCAGGTTGTAAGCAAGCTGGTAATGAATCTTTGGCAGCTAAGTGCTTAATTTATGGACAGAGCTCTAGTTTATGTTGTTGCACAGCCCTGTACACAAGCAGCCGACCAGAATTATTTTATGTCTGTACAGTGAGAACCTTCAGCTCCCATACAACTGTAAAGCATGCTGCTCTGAATGCTATAGCAAGTTATTACCAGCAGCTTATGTGCAGTGTGTTTTTTCTATCCACTGCAGTACTTGAGTGCTGCCATCAAACCAATTCAGAAAAAAAATATTACTCGTATTATTCAGTCTCGAACACAACATACCCACCTTTGCTCATCTTACTTCAATCACTGCTGCAAATCTATAAAATCAGTTAATCCCAGCTCCAGCGCTTGTTCTACCGGACATCCCACAGGAAAGCACCCCCAAAACTTACCAATACCCACCTCAGGTAGGCTAAAATCCCAGCTTGAGACAAGCAAAATCCTATCTCACCCTTTATGCAAAGGGCACATAAGCAAGTGCTGGAACCAAACAATGCATCCCGCTGCTGGTGAATTTATCTATTTAATGACAAAGCACCACTCAGCATAACCAGGTACCAACTCAAAGCCAAGACAACAAGAAAGAGCTCCTGGTACAGGTCAGCTGCTTCACCACCAAAAAAGCTGCAACATGGATACCATCACCAGCAAACCACAGAGATGTCAACCCTAAATGGCTGTAAGACGGAAAAGAGAACTATCCTACTGCAACAGACATTAATATTTTGGATTTTTTTTCTGGACTAAGTCTATGAAAGAATTAATTCAATTATTTTTCTGTACTACTGATTAACCATTCAAACACAAAATGCTGGCTATTAGAAAGCTGTGTTTCTTTCCTTGTCTTTCAAAATATATTAGCTACAGTTCAGATACTTAAGTATATAAATTCAGGCAGGCATGTTTAATGAAAGCTTTACCTTTTATCACTGCATTTTTGAAGTAAAGAATAGGCTGCCTTTCACCCTTTCAGCATCATAATGAAAAACTAACTTTTTCCATGGAATTGAAGAAAATACTGTGGCTAGCAGAGCCCTATTGAGAGACAGATGAATTATCTAATTGGGTGTGCATGCAAGAGTAAGCTTGTCACAACTAAGGGAAAAAGGGAAAGGTAGCAAAGCTGCTGTGCTTACATTCTCCTCCTCTAGACCTCCAAGCAGCCCAGTGCAATAAGAGGTATGGTGTTCAGAAACAGCAACAGAGCAAAATCAGGCTGGGGAATTTGCTGTCCTTTGAATAGCAACTACTGGCAATCCAGAATGCTGCCTTACCACAGAGTGCACCCCACTCCATGATCAGGAGCGGGGAAGCCACATTCTGAGTGAGTAGCCTAAAAAGGAACATGATGCCCTTCTAAACAAGAACAAAACTGCAGCCACAAACCAAAACAAGAGTAACCAGTGCCAGCTTTCTAGGGACTAGATGTTGTCTGGAGCTGTGCATGGCCCAGAGACACCCAGTGGTTGACTGGTACATCACAAGCACACGTAGTGAGTGGGAAGGTTAAGGAAAGCATCTCCTCAGTTCATTTATTTAGTACAGCCTTGGGCGGACACGATGCTTCTCTGCTCATCTCCAGTTCTCAGACTGGGTGTGGGAATAGATGAGGAAGTCTAGGAGAGAAGCCTGATTCTGAACAAGTGACAAACAGCAAGAAAGTGCAGGGAAAGGAGAAACTGGCAAGGTTTCACACTATACATTGTCTTTCAGCTGTAGATGTTACCGACATCCTCTGGCCTTTCTTAAGAAAGTCCCTGTGATCAAGACTCTGCCTTATTTGAGGTCTCTGGCTGAGTTTGGGTAATCATTACCTGCAGTCTGAGATAGAGGCAAGTGCTATGCCACACTGAAGGTCAAGTGTCAGCTAAATGCTGCTTGTTGAGCTGCTAACATTGCCAGTAGCAGCTATGCTTCCTGACTTGAAGGAGATTTAATGGCCCAACAACAACTAGTCAAGATATACATGCAAAACAAAAGGCATCCTTCTTCATATTACTAGCAGCATAGGACTAGAAAAACTCTGCACCAGAAAAAAGAGAAGAGAAATAGATCCAACTCGAAACCAGTTTTTAGTAGCTCTACAGAAGGATAAGCAGATTTTTCTTGAACCCAAGTAGCAGCAGAGCTGCAGAAGGTGACATGCGCAATGGGCCTCCCATGCACTGCTCTCCAACACTACATTTGATTCCATCCAGCTTTAGGCACTCGTGAAATACCCAAGTCAGGCAGATCACCACAGTCAGCTTCCTCTAATGTAAATGGAGAGGGATGGACATCTCTTACCACCAAGATGGAAGTAATCATCTAGACATTAGTATCTCTGCACCTTTTAGTTTAGACCCATCGACTAAGTGGTGTGTATTAGGAACAGCTGAACTACACAGGGTCAACTAGGTAAGATTAATATTATGCTCCCTTACTTTGCCTGCACTACTGTTAAATCTGAGTAGCAATGCTCAATTTGGATAAAAGTAAATGTACTCTCCAGAGAGACACAGAAATCCACGTTTTAAGCTGCTTTGTGGCTCCTTCTGGAAAACAGCAGGATAAACTTTGCTGACAACCTGTACCACATGCACAGAAATAAATGCAACCTTCACCCAAATGCCAATTTCCAGCAAAGACAACTTTTTTTTTTTTAATAATTGGATTGTAATTTTTCTAAGAAAACAGTGCTTTTTGGAAATAGCAACAACATCATACCAAGGGAAAAGTAACAGGTCAAGTGCATGAGTGGGTGACCTTACTGTGATCATTCTACCTAAGAGACTTCAAAACAGCTTCATTCCCTGGCAGAAAGCTCAGAAATGCAGCAGCACTAGTAACCCAGAAACACTACAGTGACTCACTAGTGTTCAATCAACTCAGATGCTCAGGAGAAACAACAAAGGCATCAAACAGGACACAGACCAGCCAAGCAGATGCAACATGGCAGCAGAACCTGGACTCAAGCCATAGCTCCTTACACTGAATTGCTGGCACCTCACTTTCTGCCTTGCTCCTCACATCTCATAAAATAAGCCCTGTTTTAGCAGAGGTTTGACCTACTCGTGAATATTACTGATAACCATAGGTGTTCTCAGAACACAAGCTGATCATGGCATACCGATGACAAAGAAAACAGCAAAGGGAGATTTTATGTTCCAACATTCCTGGTCCTAAATACACAGAGAAGAAGTGAGGGAAACATCTCCAGCAATGCAGGAAAACTCAGACAGAGCAGCTGTATAAACCTGAGAAAACAGGGGCAGGCAAGGCTGATCACTGAGAACAGCATGACTAGCATGAAATGGGAGCACAAACAAGCCTGGAAGGCTTGAGGTCCTTTTGCAAGCAGAAGGCAGCTAGCTCCCTTAAATCACACTCAGTATCTGCTCCTGTCCTCTGCTATTGAATTGGCAAAAATAAAGTAAGACCAAACAGGCAGGGGACAGAACGAGGCCAGCTGCAGCCCCGTTCTCTCAGCTGCTTCCAGCTCCAGCTTTCAGTATTTGCCTCTCTTCAGCCCTGCCCATGGCCCCCCTCTCAGCTACCCCCCATACAACTCAGATTTGAGGCACTCGTTCCACACCACTGCAGAGACACTGACACACTCTACTTCATCAGTGACACACATAAGCAACAAAAAAATTAAGAGAGAAGGCTCCTTCTTCTCCCTTTCTCCTCCTGTGTCATTAAACTATCGTCATTTTCTCTGGGAAGTTTTTAAAGAGACAAAATAGAAATGAAATTAAATGGGAGGGGTGTAAAAAGTGTCTGGATCAAAATACTGTATGTGCAATGCCTCTTCTCTTCCATGAGCTGCAAAAGTAAACAGCACCTTCTCTGGCAGGAGCAACAGGGCTGTCTTACATAATTGGGGGATGGAGGGAGAGGAAAGGGTCAGGAAAAACACACACTGCCCACTGTTCAGAGAAGAGCTCCTTTCAGCAGCCATGAGTAAGAAGACTGCAGAAGTGACAGCTTTGCTACCTCCCTGCCCAGCTGGCTCTCTGACCTGCCTAGAAGCAGCATCCAACACCACGGGAAAGGCTGGCTCTGTTTCTGACACTGCTGGCTGGCAGCCTTATACACAGGGTGACAGAACGCTGCTTTCTTCACAAGTTATGATGGGGCAATTTATTTTCATTGGCATGAGCAGAGAAGGCGAGCCAGCCAGATCCACCCTGCAGCAGCAGGACACTGTGAAAGGCAATTTTGCACATGTACCTCATACAGTCATAACACACTCATACACCTCACACAGTCATTGCACACACCCTGTCTGAGAAAGAAACCGTTCAACAGAGACCTTTGCCTTCAGAAGATGAACCAAGGCATCTACAGTCAGAATTTTCAACCTTCCATACCCATCATCTGTGTGCTGCTCCATCAAAGTAAAAGCCTGTTTTGACTCCCTTCATGGCTATCATCTCCCCATGCTCTTATATTTCCACAATAGTCTGCCCTATGAAGTTACAGGAGGATTTTCCCACCCTGTTGACATTTCCTCCTTGTTACACCCTGTCCAGTCCACGCCACTCGGACAAGCTGCAGGTTGGGTGCTGCGTAGAGCCTAACAGATTCATCCCAATCCATCAGTCCTTGCTGACAAATCAAGGCCAGACTAGTGAGCAACAACTTTCTGTGCATCTGTGGCGATTCAAACTGTTCCACAGTAAATCTAGAAATACCAACAGTCACACTCTGCTCTCATCACCTGCATACAGGCATGCACTTGCATTCACAGGTACAAAACATCCACCAGGCTTTTTGCAACCTCACTTCTTCACTTCCCAGTCCCTCAAATTTGTTGTGTCCACTCTGACCCTTAAGACTTAACACTCAGGCAAGCTCGGCATATGTGATTTCAGAAAACCTTCTTTCTCCCCAATACTTACAGCTTTCAGTGAGTCCCTTACACAGCAGCTCCTCATAACTGGCTCAGAAACAGGTCCTGTTTGCCACAACATCCATGCAGCTCACCAAATGCTTAGCTCTACGGTACCACCATCGTATGTAAATCCTCACATATGGGAAATCAAAACAAGAAGCTCCAAATAAAAATTAAAAAAAAAAAGAAAATAAAACTCCAAACAACTTAAATGACTGCTAAAACCAACAAGGTATCAGCTGCAATAGCAGCATTTTGGAGAGGATTTTTCTGGGGCTTTTTATTATTACTATTACCTTATCTGCAGAAGGCAAGCCAAGAAAACAGAGAAATAGATGGAACCATGCCCTGCATCTGAGCAAGCTCTCTAGAAGCAAATACAGACACGTTTCAGGGCTGGCAGAACACTGTGCTGAAATTAAGTGGCGTGGGTTCTGACAGAAACACAATTTTTCAGATCTGGTAATGGGTGCCAGTGAATAAAACTTCCATAGGCTGTACAGCAGCACCTAAATATTTGTTCTACTGCCGTTCATCCATAGCTGGCACACATTCAGAGACTACAAAGACAAAGCCAAACCAAAGCTCAGACTGACTTTTCTACCTCCAATTTGCATTGCACTTTTCCCTCCAGGGATCTTCAATGGCTTGGTTTGGATTCCATCCCAGCTCAGTCCCAAACAGAGAGATGTATCAAACAATTTCAACACACTGACACATTTCATTTTGAATTTAAGTATTTGAAATTACTTTGAATGCACATTCGTGACATTTCAATACTCTTCTGGATAACTTTTAAATCCACCCATTTCTTACCCCGTGGGTAGAGTGTAGGGCAGCATGACTAAACTAAAACCAGAAAACTGCACCAGAACAGAATGAAAGCTCTTTGGGTGGAGTACTGCTTGCCCATGGGAAATTAAAACTTCATCACTAGCTATTCAAAATTTGGTTGTACCACATACTGTCCACCATGACCAGGACACAGCCCTGAGTCAGCAGCAAAAGGAGACTCCATGAGGCAAAGCTAGTTCTGACTTCCACCCCTTTCACTGCAGAGGCAGATAAGGGGACAACTACGTACCAAATGCCTTGAAAATGTGGATTTGGTATCCAAAGAGTGAATATGAAGGGCCAGAGCAACTCTGCAACTTAATCAAAAGCCTGCCAAAAGAACAAACTACATACCTGTAAGGAAATACCATCAGGAGGGGTCATCAAAACCATTTTCCTCACCGTAACAAACAACTTAGACAGCAGTAAAGGACAGCTGGCTCACCCACAGCAGCACTCCCCTTCAGAATGACTCCTGTGTACGGTCAGTGGGGCTTCCATTGCCAAAAGCCACAAGGTGCAAAAGCAGTCTGACTTTGGATGAATCCTTGCTAGGACTGAAACCTGCAAAGGTGAACTGGGTGCACAGAGAAAGAACTCTAGCAAGGGAAAGAAAAAAGGCAGAAGACAAGGCTTAATAAACTGTAAATACTTTCTTACAGAAAATCTTGTGTGTTCTTACACTGGCTAAAACAATGGCCCAGAACTGGTTCTCCTTTCATAATACAGTACAAAAGAACCTGAAACCAATATTGTCTAGCAATGGCTTATCGTGTGTCCCATGAATTAAGGCCTTGGCAATAACCCAGCAGCCACAAGGCTTATGACAGCTTTCTCAGGAACTTATGAGAATTTGACTTCTTTCCAATAAGGCCCTTAGGCTCCCAGAGGAATCCTCAAACAGCTTTTCAAGCCCTAGGAGTCAGGCCAGTGACAGCAAAAAGAGGATACCCAAAAGGCACTGCAATGACAATCCCACAGCAGAGCAGGAATGCAGGCAAGCAATAAAACTGATGCTAAACAGATCCACAATAAACTGGCCCCAACTATAATTTGAACAGTAGGGCACTGCCAAAATGAAATGGTCATTTACTGACAGAGAAAGCAAAGAAACATAAAACCTCAATAGAACAGTAAGAGATCACAGACAAATTTCAGAAAGCCTAACACTGCAGCTAGATGAAGAAAGCTCCTCTTCTACTTGTGAGTGTAACTCTCTGTGTCCTCACCTCTAGCAGGGGACCAGGATGTTCTGGGCAGTTCTCGCTTTCTGCTATAAAGGCATTCTATTATCCATTCTCCAAGTAAGAAATTCTCTTGTGTGTGACAAAGAAGTCCAAGTCATCCCAGAATCCCTTTCCTCCAGATGTCCTGATTCCGTGACAAAGGCAGAATGCGCAAACAACAGTAGCAGTACAAGCAGAGCCGCTGCAGCACAGCTCCAGCCCACTACCACCACGACTGAAGTTAAGAATGCTGAAAATAGGGCACCATGCTGGCACTTCTCTACACAGCAATAGCTCTTCTGTGCTCCAAAGACTGTTCTTTGATCCATAAAGTGGCTGCACATGTGCTGGAGGGAAAGCCATTCTTTCACCCACATACCATTTTGTTTTGCAGAACAGAAGGAAAAATATATTTGTTCAGTAAGTATTTTAAGAAGATCAATCATTTCTGCTTTAAACTGACCCCACACACTGTGGATGTTACTCAACAGAGAAGCAGAAAAACACCTCTCCTTTGCAGAAACGCAAACAGACCCAAACACACCTGTGGCCTCACTGCAGACAGGTGGCATCCTTTGTGTAACACTGCCCATGGCTAAGTTCACCCACATTGTAGATAAACCGCTGCACAACTCAGTTATTCCAGAGCTAAACAGAATTTATACACACATTCATCTTCCCAGGCTTCCCAATACCAACAGAAAAAGCTATCTTTCACAGGACACAGACATTTTCTTAATATTAAGCTTTTTAGCTTCTCTACTGAGAATGGCAAATCTGATAAATCAAGAAAAGAAGCAAAGCAGCTTGACAAGGTCATACAGGGGGCTTTTAGGAAAAAGCCATGACTGGGGGGACATCCCAGGGTAAAGAACCCAAGTCTGTGCTCTCAGCATGTCATTCATCAAGCCAGGTGGATACACAGGTGAAATATGAAAAGATGTCTTTGTTTATGCCTATTTTGAAGAAAGCAAAGTTAAGGAAACAAAATAATTTGGGGGCACCCAAAATACTCAGCACATCCTAAAGGAGAGGGGAAAAGTGCTCTCCAGATAGTTTTGGGGGAGAGCAGAGATATATACAGTAAAGTACCCTTTTAGATCAGGCAGGATTTTTAGGTTTGAAGGCAAGCTGCAAATAAAACTGCAACCTTGATCTCACAGCTCTTTTTTACTTAGGCCAAAAATTAATGCAAAACCCCAACCAAACCCAGCAGTCCCTGGGCACGGCTCAAGCAGCCTATTGTTCCAGCAGGACTTATCAATCACCACAGACAACCCCCTCTGATCAGGTCATATGATTGAAGGCTGTACTTTATTATGCCCTCACACCATGACCAAGCAAAGCAGCAGCAGCAGCAGCAGCAGATCAGACAAAGGAGCTGCTGCCCTTCAGAGCAGACTCCTGAGTAAGTGCTCCCTGATGTGCACAGGGGTGTGACTTTGCTGTGCACAGCAGGAACGCCAGAGTAACCACACCATGTGTGCCATGACTGACTGAGTTTAAAGAGGCCACACAACCCAAACCCAGGAAATTCAGAAGTCAAGTTGGTCTGGTATCCTGAATTTATTAGAACTTCTAGACTATTTAAGCCAGTATGGTGCAGCATTCCCAAGCACTATACAAATGCCAAAGAGTGCTGAACTGCTGGGTAGAGGCGAGAGATGATGGAAAACTCAGTGAAAGCAAGCCCCCCACAGCTTGGTCCCAGCTCCACCACGCTGTGTTCCACCACTGTGCAGCCCTCAGGGCTTCTCTGCAGCAAGCTGGAGACCCTCCCTCAGTCCAGGGGCTACCACACCCCACAGCTTCCCAACGCTCAGCTACACCAGCACCACTGTGTTATGATTAAAATGTCAGAACTGGCTCTTGAATAAAAAAGAAATTCACCTGCAAGCAAAACAACTTCAAAATCCACATTCATAAAAAGCGTTTGAGGAATGTACAGGCCTCTCTCCTTTACCCATTGAAACGCAACAGTATTTGGTCTTTCATATAAAACATGCCGCAATTTCTTTCTTTCCTGCAGCGCAGTCACTGTGCATGTGTCTACCACTGTATTACCTCAATATTTTTGCTCAAAAAAGCATTTCCCTAACAAAAAGGAATTCACTCGTACAAAGCAAACTGTATTACTTCTGGAAAATTTCATTTGAGAATCCACAGCTAAAGTGCAGGACCCCTACGGTTCCCAGTTCTGCAGCGTGATAGCTTCAGCATCCCTTGTGAGATGAAGCATGTCACCTTAATGCATGCTTAAGGTGAGAGAACAACCAAGCTGATGGGCTTCACCACCCTCAGGACATAGAAAGTGACATACTTAATCTGATGAGAGACACTAAAGCAGCACCTCTTAATATTTTATGAAACATTTGGCTGTTTTTAATTTTAAAAACAGCAGCTCAATAAACAAAGCAATGGAGGATTCCCTGTGGATGACACTGTGATAGGTGCACAGCAGCCCACTCTCCTGAGTGATAACATCATACCCAATGCATCAACTCTGTCATCCTCCCCACATCCATGCTGGAAGGCCTGTACCCTGGGAGGTCTAAGGCTCTGCACACCAACAGGGACTTTTCCAGAAATAGTTGTCTTTCACCAGAATACAGGGCATAGCAGAGGCAGCTTTGAAAATGGTTTAAGACCTCCAGCATTCATCTAAGCACCTTAATCTGGACACAACAGGCTGACAAGCCCAAGCTGAAGAAGTTGTTTCAATCAGAAAAAATACATTTTCTTCCCTACTTGCCCAGTTCTGGGACGAGATTACAGACACAGACTTACATGAATCACAAAATGCAAGCATCCCACTTCATTACTTCTCCACACTTGCTTTAAGTTTACCTGCTTCCTTAAGCAGCCACTACTGGCCACTGTCAAGAGATAAGGTACTCAGCAAGATGGATCTTTGCTCCTACTTATAACAACCACTTTCTATTCCCACTTCCATGAAGGCTTGCAAGGTGCAAGACTGGCCAGAAGACAAATGGAAAAAAAAGTCCAAGCATCAATTTTCAATACAGACATAAGCATCCCCCAAAAGCCCAAAGCATAGCCTTCAGCAGAGCCTGCTCTTTAATCCTGTGCTCCAAATACATCCATCACCACTTATGAGAACCTCAGAGGTAAGACTTAAAAATAAGTTAGAACATCTCCCCCCCCTTCCTTTTCGTTGGAGTTCAGAAGCTCATACGTGCCATGGTAAAATACTACAAGAGGGATGGCTTCCTACAGTCTCTTTAGAGATAAACCCTGATGGGAGGGGACCTGTGTATACAGCCAGAGAAAAGGGTTCCCAGCCAAAGGCAGGAAGCCTATCAGAGACAAAAGCACATCCATGAGCTCAGTGGGAATACACAGTCCTCTCACCATGGAACACCACCACCTTGGGGCTCCTCTCTTCAAGCATTAATAATTGACAAGTCCTGGCCTCACCTCAACTACACAGTCCATTCTTCACTCTGGGGAGAAAAAGATTCTGCAGAAATTAAAAGCATTATCCCAAGAAAGGGGATTATTTTGTCATCTGAGGACATACACATGGAAGAGCAGAGCTGATGGGCAATCTTGTGATCTTTCTGATTAAAATGCTGCCTCAGGATATTAGTCTCCCCATCCAACATGAAACAGTCAATTAGGCTGTGATATATTCATGTAACAAAGACTTTTTCTTATAAAATATGACAATCCAAGACTTGCAGTACTTTTGCCTTGAAGTCACCTTACTGAGAAGAAACATGACAGGTAAAGCCAGTCTTAAACTAGTTAAATACTTGCATCTGAGGAAGCAGAAAAGTAGGGAATAGACAGGTATATTTTTCAATCCAATCACAGTGCTTTTTTTTTTTTTTTTAAGGAGGGAGCAGGAAGGCTTCATTTCCATGAAGAGCCATCTCACCCTTTCATTATTAATTTTATATACGTGTACCTACATACACACACACAAGTACACCCACCGTTCACCTACAGCAACCTCTACAGGAACAAGAGCATATTAAACCGAACAGCACAAAAATCTGTTCATGACCTCAGACACAATGGTGTCAGATGACCATCCTGATGACTCTCAGACCACTCTCTTACACCACATTAGAAAAAGTCATTACTGAAAGAAGAACTGCCTTTGTGGAGCATCCACCCCTAGCCAGAACACCACCTCAGCTCTCACTTGTAAGCACAGCTGGGATCATGGATGGTCCAGCTATGCTTCTCCATAGCAATGTCCTGCCTCCAAGGGCCCAGTGGAACAGCTCTAATGTACACAAGAGGCAGGGATGGCTCCATAAATCTTAGAAAGTTACAGAAGGCTACCAGTGCTCACCATCTCCTCCCAGTTTGTTGGCAGGAGCAAGCCCTAAACATGCCACAGAGAGCATCAAAGATATCTTTATGAATACCTGGATGCTGTCAGAGTCCCAAGCAGAGAACACCATCCCAGCATCCTAACTCCTGCCCAGTGAAGCAGAACAAAATCTCTGCCCCACAAAAATAACATAAGTAACAACAGCTCTGCCCCCTCCTCAAGTAACAGGCAGTGATCTTTACACTTAACACTAGAACATCTTAAACAGTTTTATGGGAAAACATTTGCATTTTTGGATGCATCTATGGGACTTCCTCATATACTCTATTTAGTAGAGACATCTGTTACTCTACATGTATATATATATATATATATTTCATCTAAATCCCACCCTCTGAATCCTTTCCACCAGTTGTCACTAATGAAGCTTTGTGTGCAAAACCAAGTGCATTCTGCCCCCATTAGGAAGCCAATTACAGCAGGAAAAACAAGCAATTAACAAGGTGCAAAATAAACATCTTGCCACCTGCCTTTTAATAGCAACCCCACTTCAAACAAGTCAGTCTCAGCACAGCTTACAGAATTGGCAACTGATATTATGTATGTATTTATGCAGCAGCTGTTATTCATTGCAACAAATATTACAGGCTTACTAGATAAGGTCAGCATATTTAAAAAAAACATATAGCGAGTATTAAAATCTGCTTTGAGGCCCCGAATGTTGCTTTTAATGAAATCAGCAGCATCAGGCTTGTGTGGTATTACAGTAGAGCTGTAGTCACATCCCCAGCTTTAGAGAGATTTCTCCTCGTTTCGCCTTGCTTAGCAGCTTCAGTATTTGTTTCGCTAAATCCAAGGGCCTGAGCAGCTCTTAAAAAGTGTGTGGGGCAACTAACAACACAGAGCTCTACACAGCAGACGAGTCTTTCCTGCTTCCATCATCCCTGCCTCTCCTTGACAGGAGGCCTTCTCCACCTCCCTGCTATCACACCACTACATCCAATTGCATTGTGGGGCTGGGGAAAGAAAGTCACTCACTAAAACAAAATTTTAAAAAATCAAGGGGAAAACAAATCTATATTCCACCTCACTCTTTGCTCCTTAAGCCTTCACGCTTTAGAAGGGAAAAGAGGACTTCCATAGACACACTAGCTAGCTCCAGAGGGAGACACTTTCCTTCGCCTTCTGTGGAACAGGATGAGTGACACACTTCTGAGTAGTTAACCAGGACTAGAGAAAGCCCAAGAGTAAATCTGCAGGATTTAGCAAACTTGGAGTGGAAAATGTGCCTGAAAAAATAACAGCCAAGCTTCATCCTGCATGTTTGTTTGTCTTTGTATCTTTCCCTCTTGCTCTGACTCTCTACTGCTATATAAATTATTTATATACACTAAACTTTCCATGTCACATTTCAGTTCCTGACTAATGTCCTATTTAACCACTCATTTCACAATTCGTGTGAGTTTCTTCCTGTTAGGATTCTTCCTTCTCTGGTCTCATTGGGATCTGAGGAGTAAAACACTGAGTATGGTACTTTAGCAATCATGCACAGGATTCTGAGTGTTAGTTGGAGAGAAAATTGTTAAAAATTCTTTCTCTAAATGACCACAGGGAGCAACAGGGAAGAGAGCTTTTAACTCCAAGCAGGGCCAACAGGGCAACCCACAGCTTTATAGAAGTCTGCATCATGATCGATAGTCCTAAAACAATCCTTCACTGAAAAGTTCTCCTAAAAAGTCCTAAATTTAAATAACAATTCACTACCCTTGAATACAACCGGCAAGTCAGATCTTAAAAGACGCACGTCTTCGCTTCTAGTCATTATTTACAAATACACAGAAAAAGCAAAGTCAGAAGAAGGGGAACAACAGCAGGAGGTGAAAAGTGGTGAAAGGTCAAAATTTTCCAGACTCGTGAGGGTGCACAACTAAACCTGACCTACTGCAACCCACAAAGTAAAAAAAAAAACCTCTCAGCTACCAGTTTCTCACGCTACCAGTGCAAGTGCAGAGATCTCATGAGTCTTTCCTCCAGCCCTAATTACAGAGACAAGGTCACAAAAGACACAATCTGCCAGCATGAGCTGCAGGAGGTTACATGTCCACTCTAGCTACAGAAGTATTTTAGGAGTCGTTCAATCAGTCAGGTCACTTAACCGACTTCATTTTTGTTTGTTTTTTAAACAAGCAGCAATATTTTCCCTTGCATTTTGTAGATGGGAGAACAGGAAGCAGGGTCTACTCCTTAGTCACCCGCCTGGGATTTCAGTATACATCACTAACAATGCCATGGAGCAGTCATGCCTAGCTGCATTTTATAGGTCTAAATCCACCAAAAAATGCCAAGAAGGAGCCTCATCCCAGCAGTGACAGTGGGACAGAACACTGCCAGCTTTCAGAAGTTGTTCAGATCACAGGAAGAAGGCAGATGTATTATCTGCAACGCCTCGCAACAAATCCACACGTGACAGAAGCTGTTCCAGCTGCACATGAAGAAAGCAGCCCACAGTTCTCAAGCTTTCTTCAACTCGATTAGCTCTAGGGCAGTCTCTTCTGCTTAATGCTGATGAAGGTTCCAGTGGGTTTTCTGACCAGCAGGCTGCCTGAAGGCCCAAAGAATCAGCAGTTTGGGGACTGCTGCTTGCTGAAGGTGGCAGGAGATCAGAAATGTCCTAAGAATTACTGTGTGAAAGAGCTGCACTTCTAGGATTAGTTCTAGGAGATAGGACTTCAATTCTTGCAATTCTTCTTCAAAGGATACTTAAAGAGACCCCATTCTTTAATTCTTTCCACCCTCTTCAAAAGGATGATTGAAGAGACCAAATTTCACTAAACACTAACAGCTGAGTGTCATCAGTACCCAGCTCACCTGAACAAGAGTGGAAAGCTGGCAATGCCACAAATGGCTCAAGCTGCAGTCCCCCTAATCAGCGTGAGCCACAGCCCATAAAACACTGACTAATTCCCAAGCAGTCACATGTGTGCACATTCCCCCACAGCTCATCTAAACAGACTTCTGCAGTTTGGCAAATGGTCAGATTAAGTAGAGGATATATGAAGTTAAGCAGAGAATGGTTTCGGTATGTAGCAGTCTCTCCAGGTCATAGATCATAAAAATCTTTACAATTTCTAGGATCAAAGCAGCTATAGCCATGAAAGACCTATCAGTTCATTAAGTCCATCACCCCGCCAAAGCAGGTTACCCAGAAAAGACATGAAAAAGTTCAGGTAATGGTGTGCGAACAAGCAGAGTACATTTTTCTTTGAAAAGAGAGGCTAAGCAAAGTCAGATATGTGAACTAGGTCCAAAAGTTAAAGTTCAGTTTTGTTTTTAAGAAATAAGCAAGCGTATTTCTATGAGGCAGCTGTAAAATGCTAACCTATGTCTAATGACGTGGCTGGAGTATGAAGCCCGACTCCAGCCCCTCTTTCTCACTCTCAATTACAAATTTCCATCTCCAAACACAAATGCCTTTTACCACACAGTTCAGTAAGAAAATTACTTTGGAGCCCTGGTGCTGAAAATGCATCAAAGCACAATCTTCAAATTCTCAACTCCCCACCCCCTCCAGCCCCCAAAAAAAGAAAGAAATCAAAGCATAAAAAGGAAAGACACAGTTTGGCTCCCACTGGCCTACAATAACAGTAATGATCATAATCTAGAGATCGCAGGAGGTTCGTCTACCCTCCATGCCAAGTCAATTCGCTCTATTCACAACTGTGCATAATTATCCCTGGGACTGCAAAAATTACTGTCTTTTCACTAGCAATAGAATTGTAAAAATGCTTTCAACGTCAAGCCCTTATTTATTAAAAGAAAACTATTTGCTCTTTTACGGTTCATGTTAGGTCTGGCATTTCTGTGCAGAGGGTCAATAATCCAGTCGTTCAAAAAATAGTCACGAAAGACGTATTAACATAAGCTGTGCATTAAGACACAATTATTTATATGCCTGACAGTAATGGCTCTGCGCCGTGCACTGTATCAACTCACAGATACTTTAGCAGGAAAATAACAACGCTTCGGGAGAATTTCTGCTCTCCCAAGGACAATTAGCATAACGCTAACGCTGAAACGAGAGAGCAATAACGACTGACAGAGTAATGCTTCATCCCGGAGTCTCCAGAACAGCGGTGCCTGTCCCCAAAGTTTGTACCCACCACAGCACGCTTCCCTCTGCTAAGCACACACAGCCCGTGCCTAATGCTTCCCCAATCCTTAGATTAACGAAATACGAGTAAAGCAGTTTCAAGATGCATTATCCTGTGCCACCAGACCTCCCGGGCGCAGGCACCCAGCGGGACCGGCCGCGCTGCCCGCAGCCAGCCACGGACTGCCCCCCGCGCCGGGGGAGCGGCCCCGGCCGCCGGACACCGCCGAAAGGCTCCTCTCGGTGCGGGCACTGCCGCGACCGCGGGCGGTACCCGGGGGCAGCGCACACCGCCGGGAACTCAGCCACGCGCAGGTCACAGCAGGGCGGAGCAGCATCGCGAGTTAACGGGACGGCGCCGCGTCCCATCTGGCCCCGGAGTTTGGAAACTCTCGGCAATCCGCAGCCACCGCAGCGCCCGCAACTTGGCCGGGGCTCGAGGGCGAGTGCCACCAGAGAGACATCGCCTGTCCGGGCTGTGCGGAGCCGCGGCACAGCCGCGCAGCGCCGGGAGCGGGAGCGGACTGTTTGCCGGGCTGTGCCGCCGCCTCCCTCCCGAGGGAGCCTCCGAACCGCGGGCAAAGAGCCCCGGGCGACGCCGCGATGCTGCGCTGACAGGGTCGCTACAAGGCGACAGCGGCGGATCCCACCGCCCCCCGTTCCCTGCTCCGGAGGAGCGAAGGACACACCGTGCCGGCACCCCTACCCGCGGGGCTGCCGCGGAGCGCCCCGGCTCGTCCCTCAGCCCTGCCCGCCAGGATGCCCACCCTTCGCCCCTCCGCCGGACCGGGCGGGCGGGTGCCGCGCCGCAGCCACCAGTTGCGCTTCCCGCTGCGGTACCTCAGGCAGGACGGGATGAGAAGTCCGCCCGCTGCCGAAGCCCTCTCGCAATGCAACAAGTGCCCGCCCGGGCGCGGCGGGAGGAGGCGGCGCGGGGGCGGTCGCGGTGCCGCCGCTCAGCGCTCGGGGCGCCCCGACTGCCACTCACCGCGCCGCGCGCCCAACGCTGCCGCGAGCCCGCCCCCCCCGCACGCGCGCGCTCTCTTGGGCCGCCGGGGACGCCGTACCCCGGGCCGCTACCATCAAGTACCACGGGGGGGAATCGGGTCGCTCAACCCGCCCGCCCGCGTGTCGGACCGCCCGGCGGCGGCGCGGTTTCCCCCGCCCGGGCACGGTGGGCGCGGCCGGGGGAGCTNAGATATGTGAACTAGGTCCAAAAGTTAAAGTTCAGTTTTGTTTTTAAGAAATAAGCAAGCGTATTTCTATGAGGCAGCTGTAAAATGCTAACCTATGTCTAATGACGTGGCTGGAGTATGAAGCCCGACTCCAGCCCCTCTTTCTCACTCTCAATTACAAATTTCCATCTCCAAACACAAATGCCTTTTACCACACAGTTCAGTAAGAAAATTACTTTGGAGCCCTGGTGCTGAAAATGCATCAAAGCACAATCTTCAAATTCTCAACTCCCCACCCCCTCCAGCCCCCAAAAAAAGAAAGAAATCAAAGCATAAAAAGGAAAGACACAGTTTGGCTCCCACTGGCCTACAATAACAGTAATGATCATAATCTAGAGATCGCAGGAGGTTCGTCTACCCTCCATGCCAAGTCAATTCGCTCTATTCACAACTGTGCATAATTATCCCTGGGACTGCAAAAATTACTGTCTTTTCACTAGCAATAGAATTGTAAAAATGCTTTCAACCTCAAGCCCTTATTTATTAAAAGAAAACTATTTGCTCTTTTACGGTTCATGTTAGGTCTGGCATTTCTGTGCAGAGGGTCAATAATCCAGTCGTTCAAAAAATAGTCACGAAAGACGTATTAACATAAGCTGTGCATTAAGACACAATTATTTATATGCCTGACAGTAATGGCTCTGCGCCGTGCACTGTATCAACTCACAGATACTTTAGCAGGAAAATAACAACGCTTCGGGAGAATTTCTGCTCTCCCAAGGACAATTAGCATAACGCTAACGCTGAAACGAGAGAGCAATAACGACTGACAGAGTAATGCTTCATCCCGGAGTCTCCAGAACAGCGGTGCCTGTCCCCAAAGTTTGTACCCACCACAGCACGCTTCCCTCTGCTAAGCACACACAGCCCGTGCCTAATGCTTCCCCAATCCTTAGATTAACGAAATACGAGTAAAGCAGTTTCAAGATGCATTATCCTGTGCCACCAGACCTCCCGGGCGCAGGCACCCAGCGGGACCGGCCGCGCTGCCCGCAGCCAGCCACGGACTGCCCCCCGCGCCGGGGGAGCGGCCCCGGCCGCCGGACACCGCCGAAAGGCTCCTCTCGGTGCGGGCACTGCCGCGACCGCGGGCGGTACCCGGGGGCAGCGCACACCGCCGGGAACTCAGCCACGCGCAGGTCACAGCAGGGCGGAGCAGCATCGCGAGTTAACGGGACGGCGCCGCGTCCCATCTGGCCCCGGAGTTTGGAAACTCTCGGCAATCCGCAGCCACCGCAGCGCCCGCAACTTGGCCGGGGCTCGAGGGCGAGTGCCACCAGAGAGACATCGCCTGTCCGGGCTGTGCGGAGCCGCGGCACAGCCGCGCAGCGCCGGGAGCGGGAGCGGACTGTTTGCCGGGCTGTGCCGCCGCCTCCCTCCCGAGGGAGCCCCCGAACCGCGGGCAAAGAGCCCCGGGCGACGCCGCGATGCTGCGCTGACAGGGTCGCTACAAGGCGACAGCGGCGGATCCCACCGCCCCCCGTTCCCTGCTCCGGAGGAGCGAAGGACACACCGTGCCGGCACCCCTACCCGCGGGGCTGCCGCGGAGCGCCCCGGCTCGTCCCTCAGCCCTGCCCGCCAGGATGCCCACCCTTCGCCCCTCCGCCGGACCGGGCGGGCGGGTGCCGCGCCGCAGCCACCAGTTGCGCTTCCCGCTGCGGTACCTCAGGCAGGACGGGATGAGAAGTCCGCCCGCTGCCGAAGCCCTCTCGCAATGCAACAAGTGCCCGCCCGGGCGCGGCGGGAGGAGGCGGCGCGGGGGCGGTCGCGGTGCCGCCGCTCAGCGCTCGGGGCGCCCCGACTGCCACTCACCGCGCCGCGCGCCCAACGCTGCCGCGAGCCCG